>VYXC01009442.1:321463-408672 GCA_013397175.1 Platysteira castanea | reverse complement strand
GGTGAACCTGGACAGCTCCCAGCTGAAGCTGGGCATCTGGGGAGGTACGGGCCTGGCGCGCCGCGGGGGAGCCGCCTGCCTGCCCTCATGCCGCCGCGTGCCTTTCTGCCCGGCCGGGCTCGCCCTGCCGCCCGCACAAGGGAGGAGGCCGGGGCGGCGTCCCCTGGGCGCTGCCGGGCCGGGCCAGGCCGGGTCGGGTCGGGCCGGGCCGCCTGCCCGCCCGATAACTCTGCCATCGCTCCACCTGCCCGGCCGCTTAAAAATAGCCGCGGGGGCGGTCAGGCGGGCGGGCTGGGGAGGCGGTGTCCGCAGAGCAGCCGGCTGCGGCAGCGAGGGGCGGCGGCGGAGCGGGAGGAGCTGTAGAACGGGGGAAAGAGAAACCGGGCGAAGTGCTGGAGGCGCATGGACGGCCGCTCCTGTTGTGTTTTTCCGTGTGGAGCCGCCCGTGCTGTCTCCTAGCTGGGGACGGACCTTGGCTGGCCGCGGTGTCTCTGGTGCTCGCGGAAAGTTTGGGAATTGATGGGCGGGCTGCTTGGAGGCGGGAGCCTGACCTGGCTCTGGGAGTGCGAAACTGAACTAGCTTACGGGCGTTTTCCACGCCCGGAAATAAACCGTGCGTAAACGCCAAGGGTTTTGATGGCGTTGTAATGCCAGGGTTTTAGTGCTCGTGGGAGTGAGGGGCCTCTCTGCGAACGGCAGTGACATCCCATTTTTTCTTGGTGCTGTCATCTGTAGGTCTGGAATATTCGTTATTTTTAGCCTTAAAGAGCCAGGAGTAGATACTGCCTTAGGTGTTTGCAGAGGTGGTTCCCATCTGTGCTAGGCCAGGTAAACGATGGTCTGTAAAATTAAATTAATATGCCAGTTCTGATGGCAGTAAAGTGTTCTGTTTGAGTATGCTCTCTTGAAGTCCCCTTGTAAGGTAGGTACAACGAAACAGCATCAAAAGTCTGTCAGGCACAGACCATGAACAGATGCCTGTGCAGTGACCACTTCTGGCTCGGTTTTGAATGTACATCTCAGGTGTCTGCAGCACTGGCAAAAGTGAACACAGAGGTTCAGGGGTTTTTTGCAGGTGCATTTGTATATTTATAGGTGTGAAACATCTTCGAGGTATTGCCTGCCTGCAATTCCATTCCTAGGCACTAATATATGTTAACCAGATTTTATAAGCTTCTCCTGGAGCTTTTTGCATCATGGACATTTTTGTTTTCATGCTTGTTTTCTGAAATGGCGTCCTTATTTAGTTTCATCTCTGCAATAATTTTCCTTCAGGTAGTCAAGGCATTTATAGCATCTTTGTAAAGTTCAGTCTGTGTAAGGAGTCTTAACACAGCAACAGCACATGTAACTGGTGGAGACAAAGTAGTAGTCCTTGATCTATAGCAGTAAGGCTTAATATCGCTGATCTCTTACTGATCAAGGTGAGTCTTATTTGAAAGGTTTGACTAATTGCACCTTTCAGCAAAACTGTGTCAGACTAATTGCTTGATTGGTCTACTGAAGTTCTGAAGTTACCATAGTTATCTTCTTTCTGTTCAGTGGAGACAGGCAGAATATTTAATGAAAAATATGAAACACTGTGTAAATGTTTTGGGCAATGTTTGTGCATTACAAAAAAGGTAAAAGCTTCTTTTTCCAGCTTGCTGAGTTGCAGATGGTTAATCGTGACAGCTTATGCCTCTGTGAAGCAACTATTAACGGATTAGATGCACATTGTCTCAGTTAAAAAAAACTAAAAAACGCCACAAAAACCAACTAAAAACTAAAAAAAACCCCTCAATTTTACTTTAAAGTTTTGATATTCGACTGTCATATTTTTCATGTCTGTGGAACCTTTTCTTTTTTATTATTTCCTCTTCAAGCATCTCTCATATTTTAGAGGCTTTAGTATATTTTTATTTAAATTAAATTTCTTGCTTTTCTAGTGCCTATGTATTAGAATAAAATTATTTTTTGTCTGCAAAGCCTGTTGACTTGTTTATAGTGAATACTGATATATGTAGCTAGCTATGTCTTGCTCTAAGAGGCTCAGAACTGCTGTATAGCATTGGTGAGGCATCACTTGTAGAGTTTTATTTTTTCCTACCACATGATGCTTTTTTTTTCGACTTAATAAAATTGTGTTTAATGATCTGTGCATCTGCAATATTTCTTTCATTTCAAGTATCTCAAAGGACCTAGAAATGGCATTCTGCTATATAAAAGACAATGGCTATTAGTAATAACAGCAGCAGAATACCTTTTGTATATGGAGTGCATAATTGATTAGCAGATCCCAACACTCACAGTATACCTAAAGTCTGTGGATAATTTTTTTAGCTTGTTAATTACTAAAATTCTGTAACTAATGTATTAAAAATAGAAAAGTACTTTTTTGCCTTCATATTAAAACCTTAATAGTTTTAGTGCTTGTCTACATGCTCTGAAAGAATTTCCGTGATAACTATGTGTTTTCATACAATGTTTGTCTTTGTGTGTCATGATTGCTAGATTTTACAAAACACACATAATATTGAAATTAAATTGTCCTAAATCTATCAAATGAAAAGGAAAAAACAAAAAAAAAGTTGCTTGGGCTTTTTTTCCTTGTAACAAATCAGCACTGCTTTTTGGTAACCTGTCTGTAGACTGAATATGTGTACAACACCTAATTTTACATAGTTTCAGCTTCTGTAAATTGAAAACTTTATTAGTGACTTTTAAATGAGCATGCTTAATATTAACTTTGATTTTGAGTAAATGACAGAATTCATCATGCTATATTAAAGCTATTCTAGATTCAATCTGTAGTAAAGTTGTGTGATGATGCTGCTCCAGAAAATACATGAACATGGTAATAACTACAGAAATGCTTTGACATTTTTTCTTGTTAGAAACCCCTCAGACTGAAGGGTAAAAATGTAGACTGTCTCAATATTGAAGAAAGATGTGATATATGAAAACACCCCTGAAATATAAAAGGCGGTGCAGAAAGTTGAAGGTAGCTCAACCTACACAGGTAAAAAAGGTAATTTGAGCATGTAAAGCTCATACTGGCAAAGCCAGTATCAGAAAAGAGAGTAACGGGACAAAATCATATGCATAAGGAACTCCATTAATATGAAGCAGGGTAAAAGACTGCTACATTAGGCAGCCATCAAAGAAAGCTATTGGATGGCTGATGCTTGGAAGGACAGTGTTTTTAAACTTCTTTTTGTTTGGTGTTTACTAAAAAAGATAGTTTCAATGAGCTATGTTAACAAGTGTGTAAGTACTTGGCTTAGATAAACAGGTTAGATAAGTATTTAGATAAGTTAGATATTTTTGAGTGCTCTAGACCTGGTCAAGTTAAAATACCTGAAAAGATGCTTGCAGCAATATGAGATGTATACAGTTACCTTTGACAGGAAGTGAAATGCCAGTGAGGTTTCCAGACAGTGTTGAGAGACCAAATAATTGTTGTATTATACAGTTCATGATGCCAATATTTTCTTTTGGCTATGTCTAAATAACCTTTCAGTGTCTTGGTCAGACCCTCTGTATTGCCCTTTAAAAAGCTTAATTCTCGATTGACTTGGCACACTTGTTTATTAGGTAATGTCTCAAGCATGTCTTACTTTACACAACTTATTATTTGAATAGCTGGTGTCTCTTTTTGGGGCAGCTGTGTTAATAAGATGATATAGGCAGATAATTGGCATGTTTGTGAGCACACAAACGCTTTTTTTTCCCCCCTACAACTATTACTATAGTTTAAGACAACTACTTTTGCATACCTTGTCTAGGTATAGCAGGTGCAACCTCCTCCCCTCCCCTTACATAACAGTAATTTGAATTCACATGAGGGATATATAAGGTCTAGTAGTTTTTGTTGTCTTTCATGACCTATTTTACAATAGGTGTCAATAGAGGTGGTATTTGGCAGACGCTGATCCGCAAAGACCTACAACTTGTCTCTAGAGGGTATGCTGAACAGGAATAATTAACAGCACAGAAACAAGTGAGAAATGACTAGCAAAGGCAGCTGTTTGTATTAAGTGACCAGAGGGGTTCACAAGCTGACAATGCTGTTGGAAAAAAGCAGAAATTCTTGTTAAAATAGGTGAACAGGAGTGTTGTGTACTGATCAGATACTAGCTAAGGTATTTGCACTTTCTGATCTTTCATCTCTCTCATCTGCTTTCCTTCCCCTTCCCCTTTATTTACAAGACAGCAGAGAGTGATTAATTAGGTAAAATCTACAGGACTTTCATGTAGATTAATTTTCTTCTTCCCCTTTAACTTCTGTTTACAACCATAACAAAATTAGGCCTTTAACCATAACAAAGTTAGGACTCTGGTGAAATAGTTTACCAGAGCTCTTTTTGCAAGCTGAATCTGTGGTAGTAGATGTTGGTTTGTGCGCTCAAATTCATGAAGTTATTTTGAGTATCTAAAATTAAAACTATAAACCTATTTATTCTAGAATTTTGACAACTGTTTTATTTTGTTGAATTATTCACATTGTCCAGAGATCAGTAAATCTAAAAGTTTACTTTATAATGTAGCCTAAATAAGTTCTAGACTTTGCTATAGATATTTATAACTGTTCTGGCTTTTATTACTGTTTTGGCTGGTAGCCTGCATGTTTAACTCTAGATATTTATACAACTCCAACTACTTGTACATACAGTTTCTGAGGTTGCTTAGTTGGGTAATTTTTAATCATGCATTGGATGCATTTCTGTCATCAAAACATCCATTTGCTCCCAACAGGGGAACACTACCCCTATCAAAAAAACCCCAACCAACCATCAGCAAAACTAACAATTAAATCTTGATATATTAACTGATTTTTGCAATTAAAATATACTGTCAGTATTCCAAGACTAATTCACTAGATGTGTTACATCCTGTAACTAGGTTTTATTCCCTGATTTTCCTGCTTCTGTTTGTGGGGGCTTTTGGTTTTTTGCCTCCCATCCCCAACAGAATGGTCAAGACTCAGTGTAGTTGCACTTAGGTCTACATTTCATTGCAAGGTAAATGGCTACGTGTGGTAGAGACTACATTGTGCTAAAGAAAGAGAATACTGGCATGGTCAATAACTGCATTTTAGATTTTGAGCATCAGAGTTGATTGCAAGCTTTGCAAGTGTGATGGCTTTGGAAATATTTCCTATTTACTTCAGAAATGTTTAGTCAGTTGTTGGGCTCTTTCTCAAGTGTAGGAAAAAGAAATGTTACATCAATACGCAAAACCTAATGCCTCTTTAGTTGCTTTTTGTGTGCTTTGGTAGTCCATGTGATCAGACTCTCAATTGAGGTTTTTATAAGTAAACTGTTATACTTTAGTAAATGTGTTTCAGTAATTATATACTACAATTCAGGTACCTGGAGTTCTACTAATGTGTATTTCTGCTAGTGATTCTTAACCAAAACATTAAAAATTATAACTGTAAAATCATAAGTAAAAACAGTGAAGAATTATGTACCCCACTTCCAAATCACAGCATTTAATGCAGGAATTTAGAAGTCTTCCTCTTTGAAACATTACTGATTTCATGTTTATTGTCTGCCATTTTGATGTGCTCAGGTAAAATGAGAAATAGTTCTGCCTTCACAAAGTATTGTTTGTAAATGCTTAAGATAACCCTTTCTCACTCTGCAGTACTTTGTGGAAGCATTCAGGCTGCCAAATTATTGTAGCTTGAGTTACTGTGGCATTTGTCAGACCCTTGATAAATGAGAGGCAGTGTTTATGTAGCCATCAGTGAAAGTGAAGAAACTTAACCCAGTTAAACTGTTCTATGTGTCACATAGTCTTACAGTTTCTTGTGAATGTTTTTAACATGGCTCAACTGACCTGCAGAAATTACATGTCATGCCTGATAACTTGGTTACTTGCTCTGGATACCATTAGAGTTGCCATGAATACAGTTAAAATTAGTGATATCTTCTTGAAGAAGCAAATGGGGAGTTTTTTAGTGTTAAACTGGTCTCTGCAGAGTAAGCTTTATCAGGGAATAAATTAGAATGGAATTGAACCAATAGTGTATAAAACTCACTTTGTTCTTGCCTACAAAGACTATGTAGTTCTAGTTCCTAGAGTGGTTATAGACTACTTTTGGGAATGCTCTCTTTGCTTTTATATTTTTTTTCCCTTTTCTGTTGTTCCTGGCAATGTGTATATATTTTAAGGCTTAACAGCAGCATCATCAGCTATTAGAAAATGTCCTTTTGCATGTAGATTTTCTCTGGAGAGGCTGATGTTAGCACATGTTACATGTATAGACTTCTACTGGAAAGTGATTGTAAATTGTTGCAATGAATAAATTAAAACGTTTATAGCTTCATAGTATTTTGTGAGTGCTATGAGATGGATGGATTAGTTTACCTGATCACCTCTTCCCTATCAGTTCAACACTTTGAGCCAGTTCTTCTAATGTGTGCATTTTTGAGATTTGGGTCCAATTTCCCAAAATTGGTGGTACTTTGAACAGTTGTTTATTGCCATTAACACTATATAACTGCAAGAATGTTCTTGCAATTGGAGCTCCCATTTCCCCATACATTTTTGCTATTTCTAACATGCATCCCAAAAGAAAAGCATTTTTCAGTCAATTAAATCTTCATTTGCAACCTCAAGTTGTATTCCTTTCTAGGCCTGTATCTGCTTCTGGTTTCTGGAATCTCATTTTTGCCCCTGCTCAGCTGTATCAGGTGTCTGTTCCATGTGCATGTGTTAATGCTATACAACTAATTTGAAAGTAAGCATCACAGAAGCTCCATTCTTCTTGTAGATTTTGCAGAAGACATTGCTTTGGACTAGGTGCACGTTTAAGTAATGAGTTTTCTTGTCCCAGTATTCCTTTTGTTATGGCAAGTGTTTGATGTGAAGTATATTGTAAAACTGATCTTGCAATTCAAATTTTCTTTGTTCACAGTATACTGAATTTCTGTCCTTAAAAATTAGATTACTGAAATGCTTCCTGTGAATTTTTGTAAGGCTATAAATAAAGCTGGCAAGAGTAAGATCTTTTGAGGGCTAAAATTCCACTCACATTTACTGTTGCTATATTTCTACAAGCATAGGAAACAGATGGTTGAGGAAAAAGAAGCTAACTTCGGATTTCAAAATGGGTCCTTACAAAATTGAGACAGTGATTTCCAGCATTTTTACTTTGAGTAATTTTAGGTTATTTTTCATGGACGTGCAAGCTCCATGAGACAATCTCAGATAATATTTTGTAGCATGATTAATCATCTTTCATAGTCTTAATCGTCTTTCATGGATATTTGATGTGTAGGATGTGGATCTGTTCCACAGTAAAGATTTTGGGAACCATGAGTCATGGACCGCTGGGGTGTCCCACTGTGAAGGGGAAGGGAGCATCCAACATTTGTAGGTACCTGTGGTTAAAAAGAAACAACAGAAGTCATTATGTCTGTAAAAACTTACAAAGTTTTATTATAAAATTACATTCACAGCAGGGAAATTGGTGTAAATCCCTTGTAGTATAAACACGTGGTGGTAGATCTTGGATAAAGGATAGGGTAAAAGAGAAGAGAAAGGGAGACACACAGAGGTTAAAGTGCAGCACAGAGAAAGAAAGGAAGAAAGATCTGCAGTCCTGGCTCCAGCCTCAATGCAGGTGATGGGGTCCTGGGGCACCTGTGTGCCCAGGTTTGATGTGGGTACCTTTATTCAGTTAAGGTTTCTGCCATGGAGAAACCATGGAGTTGCTTGTTTACTATGCAAATGAATTCTCATGTGCAGTTCCTTCTTCTAGACCTTTCTGGAAATAAGTCAGAGGGCTTTGGAGGGGTCTCTGATGGACTTGATCCCTCCATACTGGACTGACCATAGATTGACAGTCCATGCCTGCTTCTTTACCTCATTCATTTGTTTGTACTCTACTTCAGGAGCCAGAACATAGACCCTTGTCCAACAAGAGTTCCGGCTTACATCTGTATGGCCCCCACTTCCTGCCACATCCCGTTCTTTCTCCCAGCATGTTCTTACCAATAGTTCTTGGTTGACTCCACTGCTATCCTCCATTGGTGTTTGAGACATACATGCTAGCCCCCTTATCTTCAAGGCTTCTGTAACCCACTGATTTGCACTGTGGGACTTGCAGTGTGTACTGCTACTACTGTGTGTGTACCGCTACTACTTTGCTTATTCCTGTTTTACTTGTTACTTTACTTGAAACCTCTTTCTTTTCTTTTAGGAGCTGTAGCACTGAAGAATCTGGAAATAAAAGAAAATGCACTGGTAAGCTAGTGAAAATAACAATAATACTTGCAAAAATGATTCCTGAACTGTGTTTTGGGTTTAATGTGCATTTTTTGGTTCTTATTTTAGGATACACTTTCTTTTAAGCGGAAGCTTACTGATTTGCTTTCTCTGTATCTATATAGATTATCTAATTAATTTGAAATTAAATTTAAAGGGGAAAGTGTATACATTGTGGTTTTTTTTTTTTTACTTAAAAGAATTCTCTGCAATTGCTAAAAGAATGTGTTTAGGTCAAAAGTGGTACTGAAAGACCTTTTTTTTTTCTTATAGCTCATGAAGCTAGGACTTTGTTTTTGGGAATGTATTTAGCCTAACATGACTTAACAGTCTAAATTGATAACCAAATGCTTGCTTATCTATTACATTGATTTTTTTTTTCAGTGGCTTGTTAAAATTATTGTAATATCTTTTCCTGCATTGGAACATTTCACAAGTTGGTGAATTAAGCTTAAATTTTCTAAACCTCTTTCTTTCAGAGTCAGTTGGATGTGCCATTTAAAGTTAAAGCAGGACATATTAGTAAGTTGCCTTTCATCTTGTACACATACAGGAGTTTCTAAACATTACCTTTCCTTGCAAGTGACTTTAGGAATCCTAAGCAAGAAATTTCCATATGTTCATTGATTTGTATACTTTGTACACTCTGAAGTTTGTCTTTTCTGAAAAAAAAATTCTGAAGAAGCTCCTTTCGATAAAGTGTACTGGAGTCTTGTTTAATCATCTCAATATTAATGAGAAAAGAGCCCAACACAGCAAAGATGAGCAATTGGGCAGGACTGGATCTCATTCCTTGTCTTAACAAGACTCCACAACTGGTTTTTACCTTTCACTTGCCTTTTCATCTCCTTTCTTGTTTTTGCTAAAATAAAAAATTTTCTCATTGCAAGTTGATTGTCTTGTAAAAGTTAGTGATTTCTTAAAGTAAACTAAGTCTAAAGCCATTATGATTCCTTTAAATCCAGCCTGGAAAATGTATTTTCTGTGACTGATGTAATATTTTACTAAAATTATCACTGGGGTGAAGAAGGAGAGACAGTGTAACCTCATGATCCCTGTGTTCGCAAAACATAGTATTTAGCTGGCTGATGATGTATGAACCTGCCCATGTGCTTTTCTTGTTTATGAACATGCTGCAGTGGATTTTCAAGGAGGAAGACATTGCTGTTTAGAAGGAGGAATGTAATTCAAGGGAGTAAGGAGATACTGTAGACTTGATAGTTCTTCTTGCGAAAAGCTTCTCACGTTGTTTTTGTGTTCTGTAAGAATATACAACCCAAAGGACTTTTGCCTCAGATGCACTGGGGTATTTTCTGTCCCATATAATGATTGTTAAGAGATTTTGTGTTTAATATTGATTATCTTTGCATTTATTTTCCATTCAGCTATTTACCTGTATACCTCAACCTTTTTCTTCTGTGTTTGTAGGTCAACTTAACCTACAGATTCCATGGCAAAACCTTTATACTCAACCTGTTGAGGCAGTCCTTGATGGAGTTTATTTGCTTATTGTGCCCACAGCCAGTAAGTTAATGTATAGGAAGAAGTATCTATAGATTGGTGGGATTTCAGGAGTATCTGGAGTGGGTTGATACTGTTTTCATGAGCTTTATTCCTAGTGATACTCTTATCAATTACAATTAGATAATGGAGTGGAAGTCTTTCAGTAATTTACATTTCATCACCGAATTGTTTTGCTCTTATGTAACTGTTACAAAAATGTAAAAATTACAGCTTTTGAAACAGTCTCTTTAAAAAAAATGTAGAAGGTTTTTTGGTATTATATCTTTTTACATTATGTGTTTAGGCATAAAATATGACGCTGAAAAAGAAGCCAGGCAACTTTTAGAAGCAAGACAAAGGGAATTGCAGAGGATAGAGGAAGCAAAGCAGAAGATAGCTGACCAAGGTAAGAGTGGTCATCAATGAAAGTGATGCTGCTTCTTTCTTTATTTTAATCCAGAAAGATGCAGACTTTGTCAAAGTGTTCTAGATTCTTGTTTTCTCCTTATTACTTAAAAACCTATTAGTTACGGTTTTTTAGGTATGATTGCCATCAGTATTGCAGAACCAGCATTCTGAAGATAAAAAGGTTTGAGCATTGATGTGATCTGATATAAATTGGGCTTTTGAAATACTACTTTTGTATCATATGTCACCTGACATTTTCTTTCCTGTGTCATAAGAAATAATTTAACTTTGTTTCCATATCAAAGCATTTTTACCAATACAGCTTTTTAAAGGTTTGCTTTAATCTGTTCTTTGATACATGAAAATTCTTATCTTTAAATTCAACTTGTAGTACTTCCAAGAAAAATGTATTGGCCACCTTGAGTGTTGGTGGGTGTTGATCATACTTTTGAACTACCTGATTCTTCATTCAGCAGGTAGTAAAGCTAGCATACTTTATAGTCTGAGAATATAAATGTTGTAGATTATACAGAACAAATATATTTTTATACAGGTGGAGTACAATATAATAGAAAATTAAAACGCTTATCATGTTAAATTTATTATGTTAATGTTTTTTCTGATTTTAAAAAATACTGAAATATTTTAAACAAAATATTAAATTATTTTCCGTTAACATAGATAAAGTAAAAGAAGAGAAACAAGACACTTTTGTAGAAAAGCTAGTTACTCAGGTCATCAAAAATCTTCAGTTGAAAATTTCCAACATCCATATTCGCTATGAAGATGATGTAAGTACTTTTCTATATCTTAGCATAAGGGGTTGTGCACTGTAACATGAAATTGGGAACCTGTCTGATTTCTTCTAGTTGCTTTTCATGCTGAGAGAATACTAGTAATGCTGTGGAATTTTCTTAGTCTTATGAAAAAAAAAAAAGAAAAATAAAACCTGAAAAAAAGCTTCTACCAAAACATAAAGATACTTAAATTCTTAGCCAGATACATATGCTTATAGAATATGAAATAATCCTTCTTTTTGTTTTTTCCTGTGTTCTATTAGATCACAAATCGTGATAACCCCTTGTCGTTTGGGATTTCACTTCAGAATCTAAGTTTGCAGGTAATTTTATTTTTCACCTTTTATCTGAAAAACATGTTGATACATACCAATAGGTGAATTTGTGTATTTGTGTGTTGTGCTTCTGGTAACATACTGTCTCATGAAAGTATAGCTATAATCATCAGCAATGTACAATGGTAACTACTTGGTTTATCAAATTCAGCATAAATACTTTGGTGGGTGTGCCATTAAAGATAAAATGCTAGCGTTAAAATAGATCTTTAGGAGGAAATTCTTATCTTTCTGCCTGCTGTACTTTGTGGTTTCCAATCCATTTTGCTAGATTTGGGCTGTTCAAACTGAATATTCTACTGAAACTGACTTGAGCTCCAAGAAAGGAAGTTACTACATGATAAGGGGGGAGGCGGGGAAAGAAAAAAAAGGATGGTATCTTTTTTTCAGCTGGAGCTCGTTTTTTTTTTGAACTGCACTTTAAGGTACTAAGAGTATTCATCACAGACAGTATGAAGTTTTTTTTCTGGAAGACTGTGTAGCAGGAGCAATATGCTGATGGTGCTGAGTTGCTCTGATTCAGCAGTTTTTGCTGTGTAACTGCTGGTCTTAAAGAAAATATGTCTTAAACAAATGCTACTTTCTTCAATGAAATGGTGATCTTCTGAGTGCTTGTTCCTAGCACATTGAAAGGTCGTCTTTAGGTTCAAACCGAAATGAATTGCTTCCAGAAATATAAAAGATTTCGGTCTCTTGTTTATCTCTGTCCAGAGAGCCTGCCTAAAAATAATATTGGTGTAAAGGAAAACAGTTTGCAGTACTGGAAACAGAATTTTATGGTGTCTTTGGTTCTTTCGTGCAGTCTACTAATCAGTGCACATACACATACATGTATTTGGGGGAAGTAGCCCTATCAAGTTTTCACTTAAAATAATGGATTAATCATCTTAAATCAGAAGATTGTGTTCCATTATTTTCTATGGCATTTAATTATGGTGATGTTACTTTCTTTTTTTGTAGTTTGTTTCAGTTATAACATGCTGGTGAATTATAGATATTGGAGTAACTTTGTTTAATTTTTGTTTCAGACCGCAGATAAGAATTGGAATCCATGTTTACATGATGAAACGGCCAAGTTGTTCTACAAGGTACAGTATAAACTGCATACTAAAGAAAGAATTGCTAATAAAACAAGCTGCATTAGAGTTTCTTCCACAGAAAGTAAGATCAAGAAAACATGTAACTGTATAGGCTCTAAAATAAAAGTAACATTCTGAATGTTTTTATTCATCCAGACTTTGTGAATTTCAAATTATTAATCTAAAATTTGTAGGTACTAATACATATGTTCTTTTGTATTTTCAGCTTGTGCGACTGGATAACCTTTTTGCTTATTGGAATGTGAAATCAGAGATGTTCTACCATGGTGGCTGTGATGAATCATTGGTAAGTAAGGCACAAGATAGTGTATCTAGCATTCTAGTTGAAACTGGGAAGCAGATAACATGCTTCATATTCAGGCCTGCTTCTGTTTATGTCAATGTCCTGGGGAATTGTTTGTAACTAAAAGCATTTTTAGGAAAAAGTAGTATGTGTTAACGCTTTTACATGATGGAAGTGTAACCCCCATCTGAGAAAGTTAAAATAAGTGTCTTCTGCTGGTAACAAAATTTACACAATTGATCATCATCTTACCACTATCCAGTGATAGCTAAATGTATCATTCTGTTTAAAACATAGATAAGTATTTCAATTTTACTTTGGATCAGAGGGATTATGTGAGAACTGTTTAAAAATTCTAACATTTTGTACTTTAAAAACTTCATCTGGAAATAGGAATGCAACTTTCTTTTAACTCTGTTGTGTGTGTAGGTTAACTTAAAACATGGAGTTGCCAGCCACAATGTGATTCCAGAGGGTTATGATTTTGGTAAGTGTTATTTAATTGTAATATGCATTCATAATTCTAATTTCTAGTGCATCTCAGAGGTTATCACTTTGGCTGTTACTCAAAAACCTTATTAAGGAGTGCAGTTTAATCCTGTAAGAGTAACTCTCTCTCTGACAGTGAATACTGTATTGTATAGGCAGCCTTAAAAAAGCCGTGATAAAAATGAGTCTAGAGTCATGTATCATTCTAGTGGAATGTCATACATAGATCCTCATTCTTCACATCCATTGATTAATTCCTTTATTTAAGAAGTTTAGCAATAGCACATGCACTGTGTAAGTTTTGTGAATTCAGATTAGTTTGAGTATGCTTTTGAGGTCACCTGCTTTATGCAAAGTATCTTTTTTCATGAGAGCTGGAAACAGCAATCACACAACATTGAAACAAGCTTTTCTTTTTAAGTGGGAATATTGCAAGTTATATTACTTTGAGTATTGCTTACTTAAGTCTGAAAGCTGAAAGTCGTATCGGCTCTCTCAAACATGGTGATAGTTTACTTTCCATTGTATGGAAAATACATGGTTAGTGTTTATCATGTGCATCTGTGTGATTGTTTAGAAACTGTTTACAAGGCTGAATGGCCTTTGAAGTGGCTTGTTCCCCAGCAAGAAAGTCCTCAGTTCACTATAGCCAGGGTTAAAAAAGGCACTGTCCGTTTTATGCTGCTGCCTTCCCCTGAATGAGTCTATTTTGCCTGACAGAGAATTATCTGGTACTTTCTTCTGATTTCTTATCTGTCTTTTTTAGTTTCTGTCTTTGACTCTTTTTTGCAAGAAGAACAGTGTTAAACATCAGAGGTTGTTTAAGTCTTTACATGATAAGTTCAGTATAGGTGTATGTAAAGCTTAGGATTCAAGATTTACACTCTTTAAATCCAGCAGTGCCATCAGAGATGCAGATGATTGTGTTCTGTGGTAAATTAAAATTTGGTCCTGTTTAGGGCAAGTCTTTAGATTAAAACTTTGATAGGAAGGTAATAAGCATGAAGTCTAATTCTATCATTTGACATAAATACAAATATTATGTATAAGAACTATAAAAAATAAAGTTTAAGAAGCTAAATACAGGGAGAAAATTAATTGAAGTGCTACTGTATACAGATGTAGCTGGAAGTTTCATGGTTTCATCTTGCAAAAATGTGTGTTTCCACTTGTATGAACCTTTCAGAGAATTTCGAATATTTGCTATGTAGGTAATATATCAGTTTTTCTGCTGAAATGAGAGAAATTGTATTTGATAAAAATATGATTTACACGAATTCAAGTAATATAAAAATTCATATTGTTGGATCAGTTGCTGAAACAGATGAAAATATTGAACTAAACATGGCTTCATATGCCTGATATTGCCAAACTATGAACAGATAAAACATTTCTGCTCTGAATGTTTTTTCTTGTGATGTGCCTCACTTTTATGTAGAATTCATATTGATTTTTTTCCATGCTTACTTGGGCTTGGATTTAGAAATATGGAATGTTTGGTTTTAACAACTGTTGTGAGTATAATTTATCAAACAGTAAAGCGTTCATAACGATAAAGAATTTAAAAATCTTATGGAATAAGAGTTCCTTTAGTGAAATAAATGCTATATTTGAATCTGTCTTGTACTGTAAATGTATTGTAGCCAAAAAGGTTACATTTGTTACAAATGTAAACTGCTTATTGAAACATCTGTCTGTAATTCAGCTTACAGGAAAGTTTGTGGTGATGTTCTGCAAAAATTTATTTGATAAATGTTGCCAAAGTGAAACTGAAAATTGAGTATAGATTGGATTCTATTTTAAGCTGTGTTGATGGACTTCATGTTTCTCAAGTCTCACATTTTAAAACTAATAATCTGGCATAATTTAAAATAAGTATATGTGTAATTTATTATAGTCTTAAATCATTTAATTGCGCTTTTTATATCAATTTGTGTTTTTTAGTATTCCGCCCAATTTCAGCTAGAGCCAAACTTCTTATGAATCCTCGATCTGATGTTGACTTTTCATCACCAAAAATGGATTTAGATGTAAACTTACAGGATATAACTGTTGAATTCAATAAGCCACAGGTACAAACTATTTTCCTGAAGTTATGTGTAATGCGGTAAAAAAGTCAGCTTGCAAGAATAAGAAAGGCAGCCTGAAATTTTATAATGTACATATAGAATCTATTAACTTAGTCTTGTATTTCTTTGTAACTGATTTTCTCTTCAAAGAAAAGATTGATACCTGTTGTTTTCAGATAATAATGCTCAGTTTGAATTTGTTTGCCTAGTACTTCAGTGTTATGGAGCTTCTTGAGTCTATTGATATGATGACTCGAAATCTGCCATATAGGAAGTACAGACCTGATGTTCCACTGCACAACAACGCCAAGACATGGTAGGCAGCCTCAGACTTTGAAAATCATTTGTTAGTTATTAACTTATTAATAATTACCAAGGAATTGCTTCTTACTTGAGGAGATTAGAACTAATTTCCTTCTGAAAGGAAGTCTTCTCTTTTGTTTTTATTAGTTTTTCTTAAGCTAGTATTATAAGAAGTTGATGAGGACCTCAAACCAAAGCTGAGGACACAATATTTGAAAACCTGTGGTTGCCATCTTAAAGACTATTATTAGGAACTTAGGTCTGATAGTATTTTTGTATCATAACTTTGTTTAAATGAAGGCCTGCCTTCATTTGTATGTTAGGTAGTATTACAAGAACATTGCTATTATCTAAAAATAGGCAAACCTTTTCAACACAGATGGCAAGGATTGGATTTCTTTTGAGAAGATTCCTTACAAATATATTTTTATTGTTCTCACACATGCATGCATAGATTTGTGGATATTTTTCATACACAGTTACCTTTGAATTTTCGGAAACAACAATCTATCAACTTTGTGGGGGGAAAAAGTGTACAATTCTTAGGTTTCTCAGTTGATCAGAAGTGCAATATTAGTCAGGGGATTTCATTCTTTGCAACTTGATTTTGTATTGAGTGAAAGTCTGCAAAGGCTTAGGAGTCTTTTCAATATACCAGAAGAAAGGTAAACTATACGTTTGTCTTTCCTTTTAGGTGGAAATATGTTATTTATGGCATCCTTGAAGTAAATATTCAACCTAAGCTCCAAATGTGGTCATGGGAACATATTTCGCATCATAGGAAGCAAGTCAAGAACTATAAAGAGATGTATAAAACAAAGATAACGTCAAAAAAACCTAATGAAGAAATCTTAAAATTGTTGGAGGTTTGTAATTTTCTGTTGAAGGCTTAAATATTGTTCATCTTGATACTTATTCAAACTTAAATGTTAAAATGTTCCTAAATCAGTTCTAAATTAAAATAAAATTTTCAGTGGCCGTACTTGCAATTTTGTCACTACCTTTCTCTGTGAGTAGTATTAACAAATACATGAGGTAAATCTTTAAATTAGAAACTGCAAGAAAGAACAGCTTAAACTGATGTACTTTTCTTTTCCAAGTTTATTTTAAGTTTTCAGATTGAGCCGACTAACTTGGATTGCATAAATTTAATTACTTGCTGTTGTTTCCTGTAAAACTGAGCTGTGGAGTGTAACAATTGTCAGATTGTCAAAAATAATTTCTCACCTCTCTTCTAGGAATTTGAAAAGGCCTTGGATATTTTTAATATCACTCTAGCAAGGCAACAAGCAGAAGTTGAGGTAAAATTGCATCATTTAAATGACTCTGTGAATAACTGAAACATGAGGTTGTGGAAATTTTGGGCAGATGCCTTTTAGCTATGGTGATTGAATTGTGTATCATACAGTCTTTCGATTTTCCTTGTTCATGGTTTTTTATTATAAGGCATAGTTAGTTTTTCAGCTTGTAATTAAACAAAAATTAAATAACTCCATATCCTGCTTCTTCAAAATGGCTGGTCTGGGATAAATTTCTTTCTACTTCTGGTTGGAAAGGACTGTCGTGGAAAATATGGCCAAAGGATGACCAAAGTCAAATTGGAAACAATTATACCCAAAACTGTGGGCTGGAGGGTTCCTCCCTGCACACCACAACTGCCTAGACTATTAGTTTATGCCTTTTTTTCATGATACTGTGTACATAGATTGATCACCTGCAGTATGTTGATTCTTTGCAAAGAGATGCAATGTTTCTATTTGCAAATGTTACTCAGAATAGAGCAAATGCAGAATACGTTTAAGTAGATAAGTGCAGTTAGGTGAGATAATGTGACTTGAGTAGTTACACTTAATTTGTTAGCCTTGGTTTTCCTAGGTTGATGTATTGCTTAGTTGTCCATGTAGTGTCTGAGCATTCTTCTAGGACACCAAAGTGAAATATTTATAGTTTTTCTGAAATCTGTGAAGTGATTTTTCTCCATTTGTAATCAAGGCACCTAAAAGTAAGCAGAATAAGAAGTTTGCAATCTGAAAGAAGGCAGTAATTAATAATTAAACTTCTAAATATCAGTTACTGCTTATAGCAATGCTTGAAAGCAATTTGATTTTTTTTTGTTTTGATATGTGAAGTGTATTAAATATGGTGTAAATGTAATTGCTGCAGTCATAGATATTGTGCTTCTAACCCAAAACTCTGAAGAGGAATCTGTAAATGTGATTTTTCCTTCTATTTGTCTGTATGACACCCACATTTGGATGCTTGTGTTATCATTATCCAGCCTTTAACACAACCAGAAGAAACATTCATGGCTGTTCCCCTTCAGTTTGGCTGAATTGGAGTGCTTTTCAAGGGGTGGGGAAAGGTTTGGGTTTGGTTTAGTTCTCATTTGATCTTAGAATATTCTTATCTTGTAGTGTATAGTTTCTCTTAGTTTTATCTTTTTCCTCTGACTTTTTGCAAGGTGATGAAAATCCTGAAATATTTCCAACTAGTTTTATTCTTCTTTTCCTCAGAATGATTATGCTGCTCACAAAAGGTTATGTCATATTGCATTCCTGACTACCTTCAAATCCTGAGTTTTAAGATACATTTCTGTAATACTTAGAAGTAGGTTGCAAGAAAATGAATTTTCAGTTGTTTGGGCTTTAAGTCTTGCATTTGAACAAGTGCAGTTTTGAAAGATGTGCTAGATGATTATCTGAATATATTTCAAAGTATTGAAAATCAGGTCACAGTGATTCTAAATTGTGTTCTATCTCCACCTATCTGTCAGGACCCATCTTTGTTATCAGGTCATACCTCTGAAAAAGGATTTGAAAGACTTACAAGAGACAAATCTACTATTAGTTTGGTATCCTGATAGTTAGCCGTAAGTCTGCCAGGTATTTAAAAGAGCACCCATTAAATGTGGGCTGAGTAAAGCCAGGCAACTGATCCTGCTGTTTGTGAAGCTTTTGTTTTCTTTTCTTAAAAACATACCTAAGAGTTGAATTTCAAGGGCTTACTTTCATCTAGACCTTGAAATCAATCTCCTCAGAAATCATATTTGTGATCACAGTGCTGACTTTCTGGCAACTTTGTAGCCAGAACTTTATATTCCAAACCTCAGACCACTTTGCCTCTTTATCACAAGTGCTTGAAGTACCAAATAGTAGCTTCAGTGAGCTAAGCATCAAGTTTCTGTATCAGCTTGAGAAATGTTATCCTTTCAGCTTAGGGCAGACTTTGGGGCTTTACCTAAGTAAGAACACAGGATGGAGTCATGGAATCATTTAGGTTGGGAAAGACCTGGAAGATTACCAAGTTCAACTGTTAGCCGAAAACTGCTAAGTCTACCAGTAAACCTTGTATCAGGGCACTGCATCTATGTATCTTTTAAATACCTTCAGGGATGGTGACTCAACCCACATCCCTGGGCAGCTTGTTGTTCAGCTTGGAAACCCTTTCAGTGAAGAAACTTTTCCTAATAGCCAATATAAACCTCCCCTGGCACAACCTGAGGCTGTTCCTGCATGTTCAATTGCTTGTTACTTGAGAGAAGAGTCTGACCTACCTGGCTACATCCATCTTTCAGGTAGTTCTCTCTTTTAGTCAAAAGAGTTGACCTTGCTGATTAAGTTTCCAGTATTGATTACTAAACTGTGTTGATTATTAAACCATTGTCAGTGGAGGACAAGGAAAGCTCAAGAGGATTCTTCAGCAAATTTCTGTAGTTCCCATCCTGCACAGATTTTTTTCTTCATCTTTGCAGAAGTAGCTTCTGTCTGCGGTAGATTTCTTACCCTGGACTCTGGTGCCTGCTTCTGCCTCAGACGTGTTAAAAGTCATAGCTTTAAACATCAGTTATTCTCCATGGCAGTTGTCCTTCAGCACCAACCCCTCAGTATCCCAGAAACCTGTGATTTCACAGACTTAACATAATTTTATCTAAGGCCTGTCCATTTGTTCTTTGGGCCACTCACTTTGTACTTTCTGCTTGATGACATGGTACCCTTTATAAAGAGGACTTTTGAGGACTTTGTTCAAACTTTTTGAAGCTTTATGTTGTTAAGCTGACATTCTGCATCATCTCTCTGAGGTGAATCAATAGTATAAATTCAGAAGCCTTTATGATTTTGTGGTGAGTCCTGCCTTCCTTTGGCCAGTAGGCACATAGATGTGACAAGTCCCTACAGAGCACTGATTTGTAGTCAGCTGTTTTCCCTAATTGTGTTGCAGAGATCTCAGGATTTGGAATGCTGAGAAGGGATCCCTGTCTCACTTCCACTAGAGTATCTTTAAATTTAGGGCTTATCTGCAACTGTTTGTATATTTTTGGATCGTATTAGGCACAAAGAAAGTTAGTTTGTGTGGATCACTACAGTTCTGAGAACCACTTTGTCTCTTAGATAACTTGACAAACTTTGTTTGTTTGCCGCCCCCATGACAAACTTTCAGTGGTCAATTTTGGATGAAGTCTACACCTTCTGTGAGGACCCAGTATTGGAACGATCACTGGCATCAGACAGGGCATCCCCTAGTTGTGGAAATAATGCATGTGGGAGAAGGGAGGACTTCCTTACTATTCTAACTATATGTATCACACACAGGAATAGTTAGAGTAAATACTGTATTACGAGAGTAAATACTTCTAAAATTGCTTTGAATATCCATCTTGAAATGACAAATATAGGGCTAATGTAAAATTTGGCCTGTGGTGGCTATTTAGTTGTTTACATACATATTTTAAATGATTCTTTATAGAGCTGTTGTAGTAAAACACTCTATAATGTTGAGGGTTTTTTTAATGGTGAAAATTAGAGAGCAAATCTGCTATGTAAGAAATGTTAATTGACATTTTACATGCTCTGTTCTTTTGTAAAGGTGGTTGTTATTATGCAGAATAAAATTGGTCCGATAATGCAGTGTACTTGAAAAAGTGACTATAGGAGAAACTAAAAAATAACATTTTGCCTTTTCAGTGGTTGTCTAATTATGTTCTGATGTGTTAGAGCTGCCTTGGGTCTATATTTTTCTTAGGAAAATGAAGACAGAAGCATGAAGAAAATTACTCACCTGAATGTTTTTTAAATTTAAGGCAACTAAGGCTGGATTGAAAATCTACAGACCAGGAGTAAAACAAGATGATGAAAGTTCTAGTGGCTGGTTTAGCTGGATATGGAGCTGGTCAGGAGAAAAAAAGGATGAACAAAACCAAGAAGTGAAGGCTTCAAGTATGATCATTTATTGGTACTCTTTTCGTTACTAGGAATGTATTGGAGTCCTATGTCCCTAGCAGTGGAACTTTGTTATCAAATTACTGCTGTTTACCTTTTCTCCTGGCTTTTTCTTTTGCTGATGAAATTGTTATTTGCGTGTAACAGAGGTTGTACAATTGTACAACTCCTTCCGTAGTTCCTTCGGAACTGCTTTCGATACAGTAGAAGTTAATGAAATGTAAACAATTTTACTTCCATTAATTTTAAAATTCGTCTATTTTATTCAATGTATGTTTGATTTATGAGGCCCCTAGTAAAGGTTATGGAACATAGAAAGTAAATCATAAAGGCTGCTTCTGTTGTTAGCAAGCTAGGAAATAGAATAGGTAACGAAAAATTATAAGATCATTTTAAAGCGTGCTTTAGATTCTCAAGACTTGGCTGTAAACCCTAGGGTATTTTCTTCTACTAATTCAGGACAATGTTGACAGTATCTACTGTATGTTATAGACCTGTCAAGCACAGGAAGGTGTATAACAGTATTTGCATTTTTCCGATACTTATACTGAGTTTAACTAACCTCTTGAAATGTGACAGGTCTTGAACAACTGATGACACAGGAAGAGAAGGCTAAGCTTTATGCAGCAATTGGATATAGTGAGACAGCTGTGGATCCAACCCTTCCAAAATCAGTAAGTCACAGCTGACTATAGGATACCAAACAGTTGATAGCTTTATCTACTAATAAAAATCTAAAGATGATAGGAAATCACTTTTAAATTACTTGAAGCTCTATCTCTGCATCTGAGTACTGTTCTGATACCTTTTAATGAAGTTACTGCCTGCCAGTTTTCTACATAACAGAGCATCATTAGATGCACTTTCAGTATAGTGATTATAAAGCTTACCTTTGGATATTCTGAAATAGTAAAGACTAAAATTTTGCTTGCTCTAACAAGAAAAAAATCATAGAAGTAGTGTATTTTGGTTTAAATATTAAAGTATATTCATGTATTATCTTACAATATTCAGAAGCTTTTTAAGAAAATGGACTAAGGAATCTTCATAAGGGATCAGAAAGTGCACTAGAATCTAAAATATGAGTGATAGCAGATGAGGTAGAATAAATTATTTTATAAAGAAAGGTGATTCAAGGATTGTAATGGGGAAGAGCAACATTTTGAACCATTTGGAAATAGTCTGATAAATCATCTTAAAGTGAGATACCAAAGATGATACAATGAACTGCTTTCTAGCTCTGCAAGAGAGGGTCTTTATCACAAAATGTGGTAAAGATATGAAAGACAGTTGTTTGTAAGGATATTCTACTCTTCGTAGACTTTTACACCAGCTATGATACAAGCTATTCATGCATGCCAACAACAATTTCAAACTTAATTATAGCTATCATCTCTTCATAAAGTGTATCAAGATGTATATTAACGTAATTTATACTCTTGTGTTGTTTTTCTGGGATATCTAGTATGAAGCCATGAAGTTCTCTGTGAAGTTATTAAGCATGTCTGTATCAATAAGAGAAAACAAGCAAACTCCTAAGCTGGTAGAATTTGCATTAGCTGACTTGAGTACAGTATTTACCCAACGACCAGGTGCACAAGCAATAAGGTGAGCTTTCTCTGTCAAACCGGTTTTGCTCCTCGCGGAATGATGATGATGGCTAAGTAGGCATTTTAAGACTCTGTTATGGTATTTAAGTGGTCATTTCTTGCGCAGTTTGGAGTGGAATCATTCTGCAGCTAAGGGATGAATAATGGATACTCTTTCCATGATTGATTTCTCTGCATCTTCCAAGCTTTCTGTTTGTCATTGTTATGTGCAAACAATCCAGTTACTAACTTGTTACTTGATTTGAAAAGTGACTGATAAGTTTCCTTTTGAAACTTAGCCTGAGCAAGGTGATCTCATAACCGCTTGTTCATGGGCTTTTAACATTACTGCAAAGTTCTTGTGTTCCCGATTCACTTTTATATGTGTGGAAGAAAGATGTAAGTGATGATTTTTCCTTTGTTTTGTGCTTTCACAGTAGGTGGTAAAAAGCATCTACTGAAATATTTCAATTTTATTTCAAATGTCATGACTTAAAAATTCTGAGAGAAGGTAACCTTCCTATTTTAAACCTTGTTCCCTCTACTTTGAGACATATAAGTATAATCTATGTATGGTATTAAGATACTGTTGATCTTGATTAGTTTTATGCATAATTCTTTTTTAAGTTTTGCTTCTGGGTTTTCTGTTGGTGCTCCTGTGCATCTAAATGGCCCTGACAATGCTATTGTACTAAGAAAAAGGGAAAAAACCACTACATTTTTTGCAGTGGATTATTTTTCTTACAGTGTTGGGAGATAAAGATCTCCAACTGGGAGCTGTTACAGAGGTGGACAGTGTATTGAAAAAAAATAAATCCAAGACCTAAAAAACACCTCTTGGAGTAATGAGACTATTTATCTTTGTTTCTTTTATTTCTCTGCACCAGAATGATTTTCTCTCTGTATGTCTGTTTCCCACTCTAAATGCACCTTCTAATTCCTGAGGTCATACTAGAGAATTCCCATTTGTATCTCTTACCTACTCGTACACCTGTCCTCATGAAAGGTATATGAAGGAAATAACTTGGACAGTTACTATTTTGTATTTAGACAGAGGCAGCTAATAGACACAAAAGATAATGGAAAACAGTTAACAAATGTATGTATTAAATCCTTAGAATAAGCTGTTTATATTTAAGGTAGGATAGAGATGTATTGTACTGGTTTGTGGTCTTCTTTTTCCCTATCTGATTTTTTATACTCTTACCATCTGATTGTACTTAGCCGAATGGATATTGCATCTGAACAGTCTGCTTACATTTTTTTACAGGTTTGAAACAAAAATTACCTCACTTGAAGTTACAGGTGTGTCTCGAGAAAAGTGTACACCCTGTCTCCTGTCTTCTCGAACGGTCTATTCAGATGAGAGTACCTCACTTTTAAGCATAATGTTTGAGACTAATCCTTTGGATGAGAAAGCAGATCAGAGGATTAGGATAGAATCACAACCATTGGAAATAGTATATGATGCAGTAAGTAAATATTTGAATAAGCTATAAAGCATCAAAAATCCTACTTAATAGTAAATTTACAATGGTTTTTTTTTAACAGATGACAGTGAATAGCTTAGTGGATTTCTTCAGACCTCCGAAAGATGTACATTTGGAGCAATTGACATCAGCAACTCTGATGAAACTTGAAGAATTCCGTGAAAAAACATCCACAGGCAAGTGGTACATGCTCTTCTGATGGCACACTTAGACAAATTTTAGATTGTAGGGGTGTGAAAACTGTATTTTTCTCTATGGAGAAGTATGCATCCAAGTCACACCTTTCTAACACACCACCTCAGTAAGTTGAATTATTCAATCTTATTGCAATGTGTTTATTCTAGGTATTGAATAACTTTATGTCTGCATCTTTTTTAACTCCAACTATTTCTACTTATTTGTAAAATATGCTCCAAAACCATAGATAGTCTTTTTTTAGTATTTTTACTTCATACAGAGTTAAGAGTTTGTTGCATCTTCTGTTTTGTTCATCTGATATGTAAAAGGCGTTAGTTATTTAATACTCCTCGAATACTAATACTGAGATATTAGTCCTCTAAGTTAACCTCTAAATCCTTTTCGGATTTCTTGTTTTTCAGGACATAATGCCTTTGTATAGGTGTTTTTGATTTTCTGACTTCCTTGATGAATATTGATTTTGTTTGGATTGACTCAGTTCAAGTTACATAGACTATATTTATCTGCCTTGCAGCTGCTCAGCTTTACAACCCTTTCACTAGTTTTCATTTTGTCCTGTTTATCTCTATACATCTTACATTTTGAGACATGAATGCAAATGTTGAATACTGTGAAGACTAACACTGAGATCTGTGGAAAAAACTTGTTTTAGTAAGCGCGTCTGAGGCTTTGTAAATCAGAGATGTGTCTAGCACAGTGTCCTGTCTCTGTGGATGGGAGTGGATGCTGAGGGGAGATTTCATATATAAATTATTTTTAAAAGGGAAAAAATCAAACAATGGATGTTTTCTTAGACCTCTTTTAATTTTATAACTTACTAATAATTAAATTGTAAATGTAAGAAAATCTGAATACTCAAGTGATAAAGAGTTTAAAGGAAACTCAAGCAAAATGTTTATTTAGTTGATTGCTTTTATCAGTCTAGTATTGGGAGGGAAATCAAGCATCAATGGTATTTTTATTCATTAGTTCTTCTTTGACTGAACTATTTAATTAAGGACTAATATCAGATTAACCAGAGTTATGTGGGTCAGTTTGCTTGTCTTTCAGAAATTTCTTGAGCAGTATTGGGTATATTCATACAACAGTTCATTGTTCATTTCTAAGATGAAATTTTAAATTTGCTTAGATAAAATATGCTTGGTTCTCTGCTCATTAGCACCAATTACAGTGGTGTTGATCATAATTAATTTTTTGTGGAAATGTGAAATCATGCTCTGTGTTTATTAAAGTTTAAGCATATCATTACTGCAGAGGTATACCCAGCACTGTTTGTACCCTCATGAGAATGCTGAGTTGCCCAGAGTAACCTAAAACCTTGTTCCAGTTACAAATGAAAAATTTGGTGGGATTGTCTAAAAATGTGTGATACATTGATTGTAAAGTCCTGTCTGAGTCTTAGAGAATTGCCAGGGAAAAAGAGATTCGGTCTACGGAGTATTCTGTTGTGAGGGACTATGCTAATCTCAGGTGTAGAATAAGAAAAATGGAAATATAGAAATGTAATTAATATTTGAGACCTGCAGTCCTCAAGAATGAGTTCTTAACACTTTTCTTTGAAGCAGTAGAAGATAGCTGGAAAATACAGGGGAGCTGTGAACTGCAAAGGTGAAGGAACCTGCTACACCAGAATAGTTACGATTTTCAGCACTAGAAGACATTACGAAAGCGTGTTTTACCAGAGGTCAATTTATGGACTCTGCTACATTTTCATCCCAAATAAAAGAAACCAGAAAATATTTGCTTGACCTTTCTACATCACTCAAATTCAGCTAGGCAGTGCAAACTGAAAAAATCTTACTTTTTTTATTATTCCAAGTTGTTTTGTCTTGCAAATCCTGAAATGTAGTTGCCATCCAGTTCTTTACTGACTAGCCTAGCTCTCCTTGGCAGGACAACCTTTCATAATGTAACAGTTTTAATTGTTTTCTTACCAGTGGATGTGCTGAATGTCATGTTGTCATCTTCATAATTCACTATCTCTACTTCTGTGATCATCAGCTTGTTGTACATGGTAAATATTTAATGGGTTGTGGCTGCATCAAAAGGCAGTTTCCAGGCTACTTTGAAGTAGTACCATTCATTCCTTTTCAGCTGAGCAAAAAAGCAGAATTTAATCTCAAATCTTATGACTGTCTGATTTTCCCAACTAATTGCATGATTTTTGAACATAATTTTTTTAAGATGATGTATTTGCATATCTTTGGTATCTCAAGATGGAGATGCTTGTCGGTAGAGTTAGTGTAAACTTCTGTATCTCAGTACTAGCAAACACTAGCAGTTTGACCAGTGCAGTTGGATACTCCCAATAAGAAAATCTAGAGCAATTAAATTTCTAAATGTACAGAGCATAGGGGTTAACTCAGTAACTGCAAAGTTGCAGTTCACATTCCAGTTCTCATTTCATCTCTGCTCAGTGGAAAACTTTTTTGAGTCTGCATATGTCATGTTGTTGTCTATACTTCTCAGTTAGCACTGTGTGCTATCATAATTTCATGTACTCGATGCTTCTTTAAAGACTGCCTATAACGACTGGTTCAGAAAAAATATGAAGATCATATGTACCTTAGTTATCTAGCAAACAGAGTTTATTTAAAATTTGAACTGATTTTCTTTTTATCACTTTCTTTTAATCCTGTAGGTTCTGTATGAATTACTTTTGTTTGTTTATAATTACTAATTGTACTGTTTTTTCAGGTTTGTTGTATATTATTGAAACCCAGAAAATTCTTGACCTCAAAATTAACCTCATGGCTTCATACATCATTGTTCCACAAAAAGGATTCTATGATCATACATCAAATTTGCTGCTTCTGGATCTTGGTAGTTTTAAAGTATGTATTTGCCTAATGCACTAGTTTACTGAAAATGGTAGTTCAGCTTTAACGTGATTTCCAGTTTCTTAATTTGCATTTCATGGTAGTGATTAAGTGAAAGTATCTCTTGCAGTTGATGTATTAGGTATTTATTTTAAAGTGCTTTCTAGTCAAGGCAGAAGTTACTGAATTCTTCTCAGTGGATTCAATACAGCATAATTGCTAGAAAATACTCTTCCTCTTGTATGAAACTACTATTGATGCTTTAGACTGTTACATGCAAAATGTCTTACAATTTTTTACATTGCCTTACAATATAAAATAGTGAAATTTTTTCTCACGTGATTAAATGTTATTTTTAATATTATTATTACTTACCCCTTAATCACTGGGTTAATTTTAAAATGAGAAAAGTAAACGTACTGGCAATTTTTACAACAATTTGGATAAAATTAGAGTTATGTTTGAGATAATGATTTATCTTTTTGACTTACCTTGCATGAAGTATTTAGAATTATAATTTATCACTACAAAATCATAGAAGAGACTTTCTCCATATTAGTAGTCTTCTTACTCCTTGGTGATCTTGTATTCTTCAGGATAAATGATCCTACATGTGTACAGGCAATTTAATTTTTTTTAATTGTACTCTGTGTAGGATTGATTCTGCCACTTACTATCTGTTTAGATTGCAGTCTGTTCTCTTAGTAAGAATTTGTTTCAAATTTTAAAATCTTGCTAAAGAGGGTAAATTTTTTGTGTAATTTCCACATAATTACTTTCTGAACATGTGATTTCAGTTAGAATCATAGAATGGTTTGGCTTGGGAGAGACCTTTGAAGGTCATTGAGTCTAACCTCCCTGCAATGAGCAAAGACATTTTCAGCTAGATCAGGTTCCTCAGCCAGATGTCCATCCTGACCTTCATTGTTCCCAGGGATGGGCACGCACCCCTTCTCTGGGCAACTCGTGCCAGTGTGTTGCCACTCTCACTGTAAGAAAACTCCTTACATCTAGTCTATATCTACTCTTAGTTTTAAAGTGTTACCCCCTTGACATGTCAAAACAGGTCCTGGTAAAAAGTCTGTTCCCATCTTTTTTTTTGGCCCACTTTAAGTACTGAAAGGCTGCTGGAAAGTTTCCTCAGAGCCTACTGTTCTTCAGGCTGAACAACACTCTCAGAGGAGATGTGTTCTGTCCCTCTGGTCACTTTTCTGGTCCTTCTCTGGACCTATTCCCGCAGGTTGCAGTACTCCAGGTGAGGTGCGGAGTTGAGGGGCAGAATTCCTTCCCTTGCCCTGGTGGCCACACTGCTTTGGATGCAGCCCAGAATATGTTTGGCTTCTTGGGCTGCAAGTGCACATTGCTGGGTCACGTCCAGCTTTTCATCCACCAGCACTCCCAGGCTCTACTCCATAGAGCAACTCTCAATCCCCTTGTTAGCAGATTATCTTGATCACAGAACTACTGAATCACTTAGACTGGAAAAGACCTTGAGGGTCCTTGAGTCCAGCCATTAACCCAGGACTGCCAAGTCCACCACTGAGCTATGTCCCTAAGTGCGATATCTACGTGGCTTTTAAGTTCCTCCAGGGGCTCAACCATGTCCCTGAGCAGACGGTTCCAGTGCTTGACAACTCTTTCAATTAAGAAATTTTTGCTAGCATCCATTCTAAACCATCCCTGGTACAACTTGAGGCTGTTTCTGCATGTTCAGTTGCTTGTTTCTTGGGGGAAGAGATCAACTCCCCACCTACATCCTCAAGAGCTACAGGCTCCTTTCAGGTAGTTTTAAGGTAAGGGCCCCTCTCTGCCTCCTTTTCTCTAGACTAAGCAACTCCGTCTTCCTTGGCTGCTCCTTATAGTAATTGTGCTCCAGATCCCTCCCCAGCTCTGCCGCCCTTCTCTAGACATGTTCCAGCACCACAATGTCTTTGTTGCTGTGAGAAGCCCCAAATAAAGTATAGTATTCAAGGTGCAGCCTCACCAGTGCCAAGTACAGGGGGACAATCCCTCCCTAGTTCTGCTGGCCACACTATTTCTGATACAGGCCAGGATGCCACTGGTCTTTTTGGCCACCTGGGCACACACTGACTCATGTTCAGACAGCTGTCAATCATCTCAACCTGCTGACCTCCTCCCTGAGCTGTGTCACTAAGCAGAGGAATTCTCTACCTGGAGACACCTCCCACAGGTGTTCTCACAGCTGCTGTCTGGTGTTGGCATAAGAGTCAGGCACATCCTGCAGCCTGGCACCTGGGTGGCAGCATGTTCCTACCAGAGCTCTGTCTGATCCGCTGCGTCATTCATGATGGTGCCGTGCTTTGGTAAAAGGGGCTGCCCCAGTCCAAGTGCAGGACCTTGCAGTAGGTGATGTTTAAAAAGAATGTATTGGATTGCTTTGGAAAGCAGAATTAGTGAGGAATTGCTCTGTAGATACCATAAATTATGTATGGTTGTAAATCCAAGTTATTTCAGTGAGAAATAATTTCACCAGCTCTTCTGAATGTTGGTTATTTGTAGGCAGTTTGTGGAGCTGGCACTTTGTATTTGTGTGCGTGAGACAGTCTCCTGGATCTAATCCTAGATCTAATAGCCCACCTCCTTTTCCACCCACTCAAGATTATTCTTGAAAGAAATACGTAGAAGAGTACATTTCAAAATCAGACTGTAGTGTGTCTGTGAGATCTTTTTCCTGACATGGATGAGCAATTTTTGGTAGTGAATGTCACTCCTGGGTTGGTTCCTCTGATTTAATAGAACTTAGAAATACCATAAGAGAAAGTTGCCTCGGTTGCCTCTCAGGATATGATTATAAATTCTGTATTCACTTTGAGTGACATATGCTTAAGTGAGAGGTAGGTCATTTGTTGAATGACTATGCTTAACACAAAACAAATAGTCTTTTTCCTTCAGTTACATACTGGAAAAGATCAAGCCCCAGGAGGAAAAATGGTACATAAAATTAAAACTCTGTCTCAGTGTAGATAAATAGGGTTATTAATTTAGACATTCTGAATTTGAATCTCCAAGTTATTTTTAACATAAAAGTTAAAATGGGCTTGTAGACCAGCAGTATGGAAAAATAAATGCTATGTCTTAGATGCTAGTTTCTAAACCTCTTTTAGTTCTCTCGAATATTACCTAGATTTGACAAAACCAAATATGAATCCAAAATTATTAGACATATAAGGATGAGGATGTACACATTTCATCAGAGATGAACATCAGGGAGGGCACATACAAATGTGAAATACCTAAGAAGTATGGGTGTCCCAAAGCTGAATCAAAGGAATATTGACTGATATTAAAGGAAAGACATTGATGATGAACAGTCCAAATCATCTTTTCCTCTCTAATATGACACAGTTGAATTCAGCAGGGTTCAGAAATATTCGTGTGTCTGAGTTGATTAATCCAGTAATATTTCACATATAAAATTCTGAATGATTATTCTACTGATTACAAAGGGCTTAAGACTTTATACGTTGGAATATAAGCCACTTAGTAAAGAAAACTATTCTGTACAGAGTATACAGTGTATTTTAATTCGCTTTTTGTTTCTTTGAGGAAGAAATGATGTTAATATGCTGGTTTTTGTTTTGGTGCAGGCTAGGAATTTTAGATATTTGCTGTGCTGTGATAGTTGTAAGACTCTGTGACCTTATAGTGAGGACTTATTGTTGTGGTAGGAACAAATATTTGTAGAATTAGTGCTTTGAATGTTTTTTAAATTGATTTATGCTTTTTTTTAAAAATTGATTTATGCTTTTTTTTTTTGACCTGTTTTAAGATGACAAGCAAAAGTCGTTCTGATTTATCAGAACTCAAAGGAGGACAAAGCACTATTGAAGATATAATGTCAAGAGCTTATGACAGTTTTGATGTCCAGCTCAGCAGTATGCAGTTACTATATAGCAAACATGGTAAGTATTCATGAAGGTAATATTTCTTTATGTGACTAAATATAATGTGGTGGTTGTTGTGCCTCATGTTTTTAGCTGAAGCAGTGGAGAATCTTTTGGAATGTACTTCTTCAAATGCAACTGTTCTGAATTCAGTACTATGAACATGTTACGAGTTTCCAAAACATACCTTTAGGACTTCAATTCCAGTCTTAGCAAATTTATAATAAAATCCCTTTTGTTAAATACATCTCATTTGATTTGTTGCAAAATAAATGTAAGACTAATTATTTTGTTTATGGTATTTTCCTTCAGTGCCTTTGCTTTTCTCCAGATTTAAAGCAGAATCCACAAGTAGTTGTAGTTTTGATGATTTTTGAGGGTAAGGAAAGGATCAGAATCAGTTTACTTCAAAAATTGGAGTAAATTTACTTCAGTAAGGTACCAAAGGAAACTTTAGTATTTTGGGAACTAGCAACATAGAGGCAGTCATAATCAGAGGAAGTCTTAAGTGTTTAATTCTTAATCCTTTGGTTTCAGGGGAGAATCCAGAGCCTAAACTCCCAGTACCATGCCTGTTAAAAATTGGATCCTTAGAAGTCTGCCCTATAGATGGGGTAGCTGTGTTGATGAGAATGGAAGAAATTATAAATAAGTCTTGTATGTCTGAAGTTTAGATCATTTATAATACACATCTATTGATAAAACTGTAAAAGAGATGATGGCACCTGAATTTTTAGCTTATATACTAATATCAAATACTTGAATTCTGAGATGTGTACTGAGAAGGAATCTCTTTCAGTGTTTAAAGTAGGTTTTCTCTGCTTTTCTAGATGAGAACTGGCAAGAAGCTCGGAAGCTGAAAAATTCATCTCAGTGTATCTTGCAGCCCTTGGATGTAAAACTGGAATTTAGCAGGGCTATGGTTGTTACAGATGCAAGAATGCCCAAGTACGTATTTTTCCCATTTTTGAAATTTTATGGTAAATGACTTCTTTGAGGGAAAAGAAAAAAATGAGAATCTAGTCATACCTGTGCTCTTTTGCGTTGGCTATGTGTAAGTCTTGGAAGTAAAATACACTTATCTAGAAAAATAGAAAGTAAATTAAAGAAGTTTTTAGATATTGAAAAGGTGATAGAATGTTATAGTAGTATGTTTAATACTTTTAAAGAATTTTATTAGAGATATTACTGCCTCTTCTAATTCAGTCTTACTAATAGCTACATTTCAGTTCTCACTGAAAATACCAAGGAACTAAAAATCTGAACTTAAAATCTCTTTTATAAATACCAAAAAATATTTTGAAAAGTAATGTGCTGTCATACTCCCTCTCTTTTGACTTGGCTTATTGCTCTAGTTAGTTTACCTGCTATGGATCACTTCTCCAGGAAACAGCTCATAATGCCTTGAGTGTGCGCTTAGGCTTATTTAGCAAAATCCTGTTAGTTATGGAAATTGTACCAATCAGAACAAAATAGTACTTTTAATAATGATCAGTGATTGTGTAGTGTAATGCTGCCACCTTCTGGAAACCTGGGAGGCCAGATTCTGAATTCCGATGCTTACAAAAGATCTTACGTTTTCCCTCCTTACTTTTTCTCTGTTGGGTGAAGAAGGTCAAATAAGGGGAATGCAATTCACAGGAATCTTTTTATGTTAGAAAGCGAGATTTCATTTCTGTGATCATAGAATGACATAATTTTAATGTAGATTTGTAATTGACATCTCTCAAAGTTATGCAGGTATAACCTGGATTAAGGAATGTCTTCTCTTAATGAGAACACCTGTTGCAGTATTGCAATGCTACCTAACTGCCTCAGCTACCAGGTGTGCTTTGGCAGTTTGTGTGTCCGAACTGATTCTGGAAAATTTCTCCCCAGTTTTTCTCTACGTCACATTGCGTACAAATGTTAAAAGTTAACCGTAGCTTTTGTGTCAGTAAGAATCCCCTAAACTGTAAATTTTAGTAAGTATAGTTGAATGGGGTATTATGCTCACATCAGTTACATATAAGTAAAAATGTATTTTTAGTATACATGTATCTGTTCTTTTATGTTTCAGTTTTTAAAAGTATACTGTCACATAAACCCAGAATTATATTTTTCCGAAGTTTTTTTTAAATTACTATTTGGAACTATCTGCATAGAACAGCATAGTTGTGTTGACAAAAATGAGTGGAAAGATGTTAGTTTTTACAGCAAAACCTAGTACCAGAATTGTTGTTTAGTGTAGCAGATTTTTACGAATGAGTTTTTTAGTTTGGAAAGCCCCTGTTTTGCATTTAGTTGTCTGAAAAGCAGGTGATTGGGTGTCTCTGTTTTTTGATTCTTTGATTGTATGTCTTTTAGTGACCATCGAATTCATTTGAATTCCTTGTGATTTTGTTGTTCAAATCAGTAATGAATTTACTAGGCTTTGTCCTGGCTTTGTTTAGAAAGGCACATTTCTATATTGCTGCCTTGAGGAGAATACTAATTTAAGTAACTTTGTTAATGACTAATGTATCAAGGGACTTTCACTGTTTGTCTGTGTTTTCATCTACTCATATTTCCTAATCCTTAAAATGGACTTCCATTCTGGTTGGATATGAATAAGTGCATTTCTTTCATTTCTAGTAATAGGATGCTCCTTATGGTTTCTGTCACTTCACATTTGGAAGCACTATATGATTCTGTAGTTTTATAGCCTGTGTAAGGTTTTATATTTTTTTTATGTTTATTTTATCCTGTCATATGGTTCCCCCATTTTCTGGAGAAGGTGTCTAAGTCTGTCACACGGCTTTTGAAGGTGTATGGAGAAAGTATTAGGATAGCAATGTTAAGAGCATCCTATATAATATCATTCATTATAAATACAATAAAAATTCCAATATGAAGGAATGTACCCATTTGCAGCTTTGATGGTGGCATTCTTTTAACATTTCTTTCTCTCTAAACACAGACTGAACTTGAAGGAAGTTTCTGCACAGATTTCCTCATCAATTAGAAGCACTTAGCTTCTTCATGCCTCAGCCTCTACAGATGGGGAATAATTGATTCTCAATCCAGAAGTTTTCCAAACCTTAAGAGCTTTTGTCTAAAGACCAGTGGAGAGAGCTGAGATTATTTGCGGTTGCCTGCTTTGTATCTGCTCAGTGCCTTCCTTCTAAGTGTATGGGCTGTCTGTTGTACAAATACTCAGCAAAAATGTCTTAACATTATACACAAATTTTTGTAGAAAGTTTTAAGTGAAATGAAAGTGGGAATTGCTATTTTATGCTTCTCCAGCAACTGAGGAGCACAGTAGAAAGAGAGGTCCCTTCAAACCATAATTACAAAAAAAGAACAAAAAGGAAAAAAAGAGGAAGAGCCTAAATCTCTCTCTGATAGAACTGGAGTAAGAATAAGAATAGTAGTTGAGAATTAATTCTGTAAGTTTAAGGATGTGAAGAAATTCATAAACTGAAGTAAACTAGTTACTGTCACAGTTTAAGATGTACAATTTTGTGCCTGCTTTAGTGTCAGAAGCTGTTTTTTCAGATACTCTCATAGTATCAAAATTAGCTGAGTTGGGTTGAAAATACGGAGCTTTTTTGTTCTCACATCCTCTTTGGTCTTATATTTTATGTCCCTTTGAAGACTGAGAAGTGAGTTAAGGACATCAAAAGTGGAAGGAAGTAGCTTGTCCTGTTCCTTACACATTACATGTTAAGCATCTGGTGCTGCCTGTTGGAGACAGTTACCTGTTAAACAGGCCTCTTTATCTGTTCTAATTAGAAGTTGTAATAAAAGCACAATAATGTTCTTTGAGCCTCTTTTCTGCTTAATTCTGTTACAGTCACTTGTATGAGAAACTGAGTTGTGTTTTAGGTCTTTAAAAACCAAGTGTCTTTGTTTGACGTGATTCTACTTCTCTTTTGGCCAAAGCCTATTCAAATACACTTTAAATATATTTTACTGTTTTCATTTTTAAAAATGGTTATTTTATTCTTTTATATCCTATATTGGTATACTGTTTATTCCTTTAAATATCTAGACTACTGCTAGAATCCACTTAACTATACATGGCTTCTAGGAAGTATTTTGTATTTCTTTTTGATGTTTTGAGCCCTAAACATTCATATGCAAAAATCCCCTCCACCTTCTCTTCTGTAAAATACTGTGTAAAAGCTCAGTTATGTGATTTATTTCAAGTAATTAAATAAATGAACAAGAGGGAGCAATTTCTGATTGTAAGGAAAAAATGCCTTATGTAGCCTAACAAGAAGTGGTTATTAGTACTATTTATAGTCCTGATCCACAAGACTTTGCAAGAAATGGAAATACAAATTATGCTAATAGGTGGGTATTTGCTGATCAAGTAACTTTCCTGTGTGCAACAGAAGGGTTGCATATATATAGGTGTATATATATACACATACCTATATATACGTATACATATATGTATATATACGCACAATATACAATGGTTAGATGAATAATTTCCTGATGAGGAAGACTTTTGTTTTTCAGAAGAAAATTAATTTGATTAATTAATTCGAAGTTTGATTGAAAAAAATTTAAGATTGATTGTTTTAACTGTGGAACTTTTGACTTTGGTTTCTTAAAAAACAGGTTCAAACTGTCTGGACAGTTGCCTTTACTTTCTGTCCAAATATCAGACCAGAAGCTGACAAGTATTTTGGAATTAATTGACAGCATTCCTAAGCCAGAAAGTGCACCTGCTACCAGTTCTCCTCCAAAAATAACTGAGGTAAGGTTTTTAAAAGAGATTTCATTAAAAGTTATCAGAAAAATACCTTCTTGATATTAGCATTCCAGTTTTGAAGGTGCACGAGAATGTGAAGAACAAGCATAGACTTAGTGCCTCTTGAAAAAGTTAGCTCTTTCTGTAAAGCTGTAGAAAATTTTCTCGCTATTTAGTTAGTTTATTGTGAACTTTAGCCAATAATTATGAAATAGTTGTCCAGTGTTTGGACTTAAAATAGAACCCCTCAGAATTTTACTACTATGGGAATTAATTTGTAGTTCGTAATAATCTTGACTAACAAACATCATACTCAGTTTTGTTGAGGATTAGTTTAATTGTACCTTCAAATTTACACAAGTATCATAGTGCTGCAGAATTTGGATTCAGCTTTTTTGTGTAGTGAAGAAAACGTTAAAATGCTGGAATTTTTGAAGTTCAAGTATTACGTGATCTTAGATGAAAGTTTCAAAAGCCAAACAGAAAATGTTCACTATCTGTTTTATAAACAATGCTTGCCTGGCAAAAGCGTCAGGTTTTTTTCATCAGACCTCAGTGCTTTTCCCATTTCAAGTCCATAACACAATGTAGCGTAGGGTGGAAGCTCTTCCTTGCGCTCGAGTTTGGAGAGTGGTTCTTGCTCTTTCCGCACTCCCTTTCCTTAGGGAGAATGGTTTGGGTCACTGTTTTATACCTTCTTCAGAACAGAAGTTTGCCCCCTTCTTATTATTCTTGAAAAATGTATTTCACCTTTTGAGCTGTTCTTAACAAAATTAGGGGATTAACTCAGAGTTGCTAATTTTTGACGTGACTAGTCTGTGTGATCAGGCTATGTTTTATATATGTGTGAAGCAGTCCTATCATTAGAATAGGACTCAAAGTCAAAGATGCAATTTGGCTCTCGATTTTTCTGTCATTTGTAAATACTTCTAACAATCTGTTACTTAATAACTCATGCCTTTGGTTCTAAAGAGCTAGTGGTCATCTTTGTATTTGGGTTTTTTTTAGATTATTTGATAATTATCTTTCAGTCTTTGTACAACTTATTCTGGCCTGTTCTGGAAGGCTGTTGCTACAGTTTGGTATTTTCTGTGGGTTATATTACCATAATATTTACTAACAGTAAGTGCAACAATTAGACACACATACCTATTGAAAGTATATATAGAGTGAAGACTGTTTCACTTCAATGTGTGGTTCCTGCTATCTCTTTAGTGGTGCCATTAAAATTTTAGCTAATTCTGACCTGCTCTTTCACTCTTCATATACTAATAGAATACCCAACCAAAAGCTGCCGTAGTCTCTGTTGTTTTGTGCAACTAATCACAGACTAACTTTTTTTGAGGGTAGGTATTGGGACTTCACTTTTGCATAAATAGAAGCATGTATAAGAAGATTGCAGTGTGCTTTATAACACTCATTATACTTGAATTTAGTTATAGAATTCAGCTATTACATCTGAAGTATTTTAAGTGACCTTGAAGTAGTTAGTATTACCTGTACATTAGTTGTGATGTACACTAGATGGGGAAAGACTGTGGATCAAGTAGGAATATATTTGCATTGTATGTGAATCAATATCACAACTTATGCTTAAACCCATCCACTCAAGCTTCCATCTACTTCAGAGCTTGATAGACTTCAATTGCTGGTATTAAATTCAGTTAATTTGAGTGGATTTTGTGCTTTGGTGGTGGCTGGTATACTCCCATGTTTTCATCCTTACAGCTGTAATTCTTCTGAACTTTGATAGCATCAAATCACTTCTGAACTGAAAAGGATATGAAATCCTTTCTCGGAGTGCTGTTTTCTTCTTTCCACTTTGACTTAGTGGGGGAAGTGTTCTTGAGCTGTGAAAACAGAAGACATTTTGGGACAGATCCTTCTACATTTTTGCACTCAGTGTTTTAGGTCGAGAAGACAGTCCACTCTGGTGTGGAAGGCACTTTTTCATGATTTAGTATTATGAAGTCAAATTTCATAGCTTTTTCTCCTTGTTTTCTTAGAATATGGAAGCGTTACAGATGACACACTTTCACAGTTACGAGACTCGTAAATACTTTGTCTATTTATTACTCTTAGACATGAGTATATTCAGTAAAGTCAGATTACATTGGCTGGAGACCAAGAGAGATTTTGAAATGTTAAGAGTGAGATGAAAAATGTAGCCTTGGAAACAATGTTCAAAATGAGTGTTTCTTGTTTACATAATGTCTAGATTTGATACTGTGATTTTGTGAATAATTGTCTGAGCCTGAGCTTTGAAAAGTGCAGTAATAAGGAAGAGGAGAAGGTGTGGTGGTGCAGAGGGAAAACTGCTGTCAACCGTGTAGTATAGAGCCAAAGACACTCAGGAAGAAAGGGCATACAATGCAGAGTTCTCTTACTTTAGTACTCTGTGCAAGGCACATGTATAATAAGTGCATAATATAATAAGGCACATGCATAATAAAGTTGAACTTGCAGGTGAGAAATCTTTACAAACTCAGATTGGTGAGATTGCTTTCTGAGACTTGATGGTAGATAAACCATTTGGATACCTTTACTAAGAGAATTTAATTCTATGATAGATTGAAACCACGTGGAGTGGAGGATTGCTGTTCTATAGTGCGCTCTAGTGGCATTTCATGTATTTTCAGTTACTGCTCTGGGTTGTGCATAACTACATTTCACAACTGAAGACTCAGAATCGTAGATTATCCTGACCTGGAAAGAACCTGCAAGGATCATCAAAGTCCAACTCCTGCACAGGACCGTCCCCAGGAGTCACACCACATGCATGAGAACATTGTCCAAATGTTTCTTGACTCTGTCAGACTGATGCTGTGAATACTTCCCTGGGGAACCTGTTCCAGTGCTCAACCACCTTCTTAGGAAAGGACCTTTTCCCAGTGTAAACCTCCCTGACACCCCTTCATGCTGTTCCCTTGAGTCTTGTTGCTGGTTATCAGAGTGAAGAGAGTCTGCCCCTCTGCTTCCCCTTGTGAAAAAGATGAAGGCTACTGTGAGGTCTCCCTGCAGTATACTAGTTGTTTTTTTTCCCATATGTGTGAAGCAGTGCAGTTAAATAAAGTGAAGTATCAGGTCCCACACTTGGTTCACAACAACCCCAAGCAGTGCTATAGGCTGGGGACAGAGTGGCTGGAAAGCTGTCCAGCAGAAAAGGAACTGGGAGGTGCTGGTTGACAGGCAGCTGAACATGAGCCAGCATGGGCTCAGGTGGTCAAGGAGGCCAATGGCATCCTGGCCTGTATGAGCAATAGTGTGACCAGCAGGACCAATGCAGTGATTGTCCCCCTGTCCTTGGCACTGGTGGGGCCCCACCTCAAATCCTGTGCTCAGTTTTGGGCTCCTCACTGCAAGAAAGACTGAGGTGTTGGTCTTTTCTCCCAAGTAAAAAGTGAGAGGACAAGAGTAAATGGCCTCAGATTGCTCCAGAGGAGTTTTAGATGGGATATTTTTTTGCCAAAATTATTGTCAAGCATTGGAGCAGGCTGCCAAGTGGTGAGTCACCATCCCTGCAGCTATTTAAAAGACTTGTAGATGTGAAATTTAGGTTCACCACTAAGCCATGTTCCTGGCAGTGCTAGGTTTACAGTTGGACTTGGTGATCTGTAGGGTCTTTTCTAACCTAAATGTATCTATGATTCTGTGAAACACAAAGCAGTCCTGTCTGCTCTAATGTTCTGTGTAGCTCTTTTTTCTTTCTTCTCCACCTGGCACTTGTGTTATTTTTGTAAAGAACCGTTGATTCCTATTGTTCTCTGAAGTTGCTGTATTGTAGTCCTTTAAGGGACTAAGTTTTGTCTTTTATGATTTTTCATAGGATGTGCTGTTTCTGACCATCTTTTGGTCTGTGAAGTTGAATGTTTGAACCTCTTCACTGTGTTTCCTAGTGTGTTCTCACTAGCTAGATGCAAGCACAGTAGCTGCTGCTTCTACCTATTTTAGGCCTCGTTTTTCTCCATGTTTATAATTTTAGTAATGTATTTAACTTATTGATTTGCACTTAAGCTAATTTTCCCTAAGTTGTAAAACTTGGATGCAGCATATATACATGCAATAGCATGACCAATAAATACAAGAAAAAGTTTTATGGTGTCTCCTGTTTCAGGCTGGACTGTCCCCTGTGCTTTCAGCACCACATTTATCTCAAGGCGTGTACCCTGTTTTGGATCTTCATTCATTTACTGAGTCAGGTAATATAATCTATTTTAAAGTCTTGCTTAAGAAGCAGGTCAGGTCAAGAAGTTTTTGAGTTCTTTGAATTAATTTACCATTCTCGCTGTTAGCAAGGATATGGGGCTTTGTTCCAAGTTCTTGAGGGCTGAATAGTGTTACTTTCTGTTTAGCTTATAACTGATACTGTATAAACTACTTGAGTATTTTCTCATAGCAATAAAATTCTGTATGCTTGTTTTTGTCATTCCCTTCCTGAGGGTATAGCAGTAAAATTTGGTTTGGTATGGTGGGTTTGTTTTTGTCAGGGCATACGTAATTGCAAATCTCTATTCAGGGCATCTGAAGTAGTATGACATTTTTAGCTTTAGCATGTACTTAGTCCTCTGATCATGATCTTAATTATTTTCTTATGGTGAAGGATTTCACTCTTATATAGGTGGATTTATTTAAATTACAAATGAAATGATGACTGTTAGAAACTGCGGTGTTTTTATAAACAAACATTTTGACTTCTACTGGATAAAGCAGAAGATTGGCTGTTGGGAGAACCAGTTGTGTTCAATACTGCATTGCTGTTCAAAACAGCTTAGCTAGATCCTAACATTTCATGTAGTAGTTATATTAGGAAAATAATCAAATGTATCAGTGTTATTTCAGTGTCAGTGATGTTTGTGATGCCAAAACACTAAACTGGGGAAACAGAGAACCAAACTACTACTCCTTTCTTGAGTTAATGATCTGTGTGGTTAGCTAACACTAGCGAAATTATCATTAAAGTTAATTTTTATGTCTACTTCATAGCTTTAAATTCAGCGTGTATGCATAGAAATATGTATTTGTTCATCTTCATCTCTTTCTATATGAGTTGCTTTAAGTGTCCAAAGATAGAGTGGGAATGTCTTTCTGTTTTTAAAAATTAGGCTGAAATGAGAATGCATGCTGGCAACAATTTGAGAAAGTAATAGCTAGATTTAGATTTGAATCACATCTGATTTTTAATCTATACTGTACATACAGCCATGCAGTCCTTTTAAGTGATTTATGTTAATTCTCCATCTTCACTCCAAAAACTCAGTGCTGCTTTTAAGCTGTAGAAAATACTTCATGTAACTTATTGAGGTTTTTTTGAAGAAGGATGGTTCTTCCACAGTTACCTTATACTTAAGTGTTTTTGGGTTTTAGGTAAAGGAGAAGACCTTCACAAGACAGTGCAATCTGTTTATCTTGGTTGTATTTCTGCAATAATATCAAGTAGATTAACAGCTTGATAGTTCTTAGGAGTCTCTCTGAAATGGGAGATCTGCATCTGGGAGAAATCCCAAGTAATGTGTGGGATATTGAGGCAAAGGTTCCTGTACTGTCAAGAGCAGTCTGACCAGCAGATAAGTTAAGCTGTTAGGTCACGCCAAGGGCAAGACAAAGCATGATTTGTGCTGTCTTTTGCATAGCCAGAAGTGAGAGAATGCTGTTGAAGGAGTAAGCTAGTGAGAACTGAAGTTTATGATGACTTGATGGAGACAGCTGTAGATGTGGTGTTTAAGTTGTGGAGGCAGGAGTTGAGATGGTTATGGAAACAGATTTTATTGGTTGTTAGTTGTCAGCTAGATACTTGTATGTTTAAGCTTTTATAGATGTAGATGTAAAAACTCTAGGTCATAGTACTTTAAAATACTGGCTATGTAAACTGCATATGTAATGTTGTTGTGAATTAATCCTTAGAATCAGAAGAAGAATTTTATGATGCACTAAGCAGTCCTGTGGAAGATGTGCCATTTTTTGAAGCCCCATCTGGTTCCCTCAAGAGAGCTGGCAGTACAAGGCGAAAAACCCTACGCAAACAAGAATCTTTGAAAAACATGACAGAGTTCCAGCTAAGGTTTGAAGTCGCTGAGGTAAAATTACTTTTTAAGTTTCCCTGAAGCACATCAGGACTGTAATTTTTCTACGTTTGTTGAGATTATAAAAGCATGTCTGCAGAGATACTCATTCCCTATTTTTTCCTAAAACTATTATACAGAGTTTTTCCCAAGTCACAGTTGTGCTTCTGTATCCTTGTCATCACTGAAATGCTTTGATTTTTCCACTTGATTTCCCAACTCACTTTGTCACTGAATTTTCTTTACCTATGCCTCAGAAATCACATTACTTATTTGTTTTAGCTAAATATGTACTTGAGACATCTTTTTTCCAGATACTGCTCTGGTCAGTGGGAAAACTTCATTGATGTTTTGTCTTGTAACAAGCACCATAGTTTTCTGCTCTAGTTTTTCCCAGTTGCTGTTATCCACACACGTAAATCTTTAACGTCTTCATTTTGAAGAGTTTTCTGTGTTCTTGCTGTTTCAGGACTGGGGGGGAGGGGTGGGGGGAAGAGTATTTTATCCAAATGGAAGAACACTTTGTAACTGTATCAGTTCTTCTTGTAAAAGAGATGACCTCTTAACACAATCGTTAACTTTGTCATTAGACCATCATGAACTGTTATTCCTGCTACTCACTGTGTTTTACTTCACATTTATTTTAAAAATAAATCATACAAATTCAGTTAACGTTACAAATTCTGTTTTAGGGTAGGGCTTACAGAATGTCTTCCACACATCCCAGCTAGCTTGTAGCATACTATACACTACACCTTTACTACAAATAAAACTGAAATGTACTGTTTGTGTGATGACAAGACCATATTTAAGAACTACTAGTCTAAAAGGAAGATGCTGTGTTTTACATTATTATCTAATGGCAACTAACTTACAATCTTTAAGACAAAAATAAAATTTGGAATCTGTTAGAAATCACCTCTGTTGTCTTCATAGTTTAAAATTACTTACTGAGTTTTGTTTTAATTTTCCTTATTTGTAGACAGCATTGCATGGAAAGGAAGAATACATGTGTTTGTTTGGTTGTCAAAGTCAGATACAACAGCTCAGCTGGGTATTTATTTAACAACAGTATTGTCATGCATGGGTGGAAATGTAATAAATCCTCTTGCCTGACATTTAGCTTGGGAATCTCACTTGTAGCAGGAGAGTTCAGAGAAGTTCCAGTGAAAGTAGTAGACACTTTGTGCTGACTGAAAATCTAGTTTTGACTGCATAGAACACTGCTGAGTGCTGTACAGAATTGTTTTAAAAAATAATTTTGTTTGTTACTATTACTTCAGTATTACATACCTGCACGTTTGAAGTTTTTGTTATAATAACAGCAACCAGTACTGCTTGTTGAATTGTTTATTTTTTTCCAAGGCATTTGTTATGTAGTTAAATGTCAATACACAAATAGACATTAACCAATAAAATACAAGTAAATATATTGTATCCTGTATAAAAACTAAGAAGTTTTTAAACCTCTTATAGTCCCTTACTGATTTTGGGTGTGTGTTTTGGTTCTTTTTTTTAGGTTTTAATTAAATTATGCCGTCTTACTGGTAATACTGAGGTGCCCGTGCTCCAACTTGATATTTTGGGCTTAGGCACTGAACTTAAATTAAGAACATTCGACATGACTGGAAATGCTTTCCTTCGTGAAGTTGGTCTTTTGTGCCCAGAGTACATGGGTAAGTATTTATAATTTGGTCAAGGAATTACTCACGAATAACCCTGTGAATTTGTCTTCAAAAACTCTGTAGGGCTTTTGTTGAATAATGAAGATTTGCTTCCGAAGTTAAGTGCAGGGCTGAGGTGAACTAAGTCAGGAGCTCATCCTCTTTTTAGTGCTTTGGTAAATATGTTCTGGTGCTGATGATTGTAGAGAGACATTTCACTATTTTATGTCTGCAAAAGAGGTTTTGTGATTAAACAGTAATGACAGCTAATAACCTAGTTTGCAGTTGATAGATTAAGAAAATTTTAATTTTTTTTCTTTTAAAAAAAGTAAATTTCTGTGTTCTTCTTTTCTTTTTTTTTTTTTTTAGATGATAATGACAAGCCAGTTTACATAATTACTACACTGGATAATGTAGAAGATGATCTTCTCACTCTGGAATATACGAAGGTTAGGAAAGAGTAGACGTTGCTTTTGAATTGTAAGCCTGTCATAAACATCACATTAATATGCAGCGGTTGTTTAATGTTTTTTCCTTACATTGATGTCTTTAACATCTTGACTGTCATGTGCAAAGTCTCTCTGCTCTGTCAACAGAATAACTTTTACATCTTAAGTTGCAGTGGTTTTGAAAATAAGTTTTCTCTAATGGAATTTGCAAACTTCTGATTTGTTTGTTTTATGTGCACTTTTGGTGAAACAGACTGATATTAAGGGACCAGAACTGAAAACTGTCTGTCAGAATGTTCTACAGAAAATAAAGGTATGATATCTTTTTTTTAACATAATTTTCTCAGTGTGGGAGGAGAGGCATACTGGATAAATAAAAATTTTTCTTTTAGGTGAACTTTTCTTCTCTAGATGTTCATTTGCATACTGAAGCTCTACTGAATGCTATGAACTATCTCAATAGTCTTCTACCCAAACAAGGAACTAAAGTTTTGGAAGAAGCAGTCCATGAAAAAACAGAGGAGAAGAAGGATGTTCTTAAAAAATTAAGTAAGTTTCTTTATTATTGTTTCCTTTTTTTATTCCTCTCCCTTCAGTTAAGCAAGGAAGAAAACAAATGTATTTTCTATTTTTGTAAACCTGTCGATGATGTTTGATATGAGAAATTTTGCTTAGGATTATATATATTTACAGGGTTGTATTCTTAACCATGTGCAGTTTTCTGACATAGAGGTCAAGGCATAACTTTGCTGTGTATTGGAGGCACTGAGTCAATTTAAATAGAAAACCCGTAAATTGTTGTCAGGGTTTTTTTGGGTTTTTTCCTGGTATGAATTAAGACTTTTGATGGCCTTACGGTTATTACGTTATACTTGAAGAGCATTAACTTCTTGCTTGCTGTGCAGTTCAAAGGGATACCAAAGTATTACATGTCCTCATTCAAGAATGGTAACTTTTGTTATTTTTTATTTCCCATAGCATCCAAAAAATCAAAGTGTGACGATGTTATTGACCTCATTATCTGTGCAGATTTATCATGTTTGCGTATTTTTATCAGAGAGAAAAACCATCGAATAGCTGAAATTCACATTGAAGGTAGGAAGAAAACTTTAATCACAAAGACAGGAAACTTTGTAATCGTAATAGTGTATAGACTTTGTATGTCTTGTTTTTTGAGGTCTGGATAGCCAAGTGATCATGAAGAAAACAGCAACCAATGTGACTGCAAAACTGAAGAACATCATTATTGTGGATTCTGATGAGACAGCATTGTATAAGAAGGTAGGCATATGCATGAATCATTGGTTTTTTTTTTTTTGTAAATAGATGCTAAATTAAACTTACTTTGTAGACTCTACTCTCTACTGTGATTTTCTTCAGTTATGTTTTATGTATTTGTTGGCAGTAGCATTCTCTATATGACAGACTGATTTTGCTCCCACAACCAGTAAATATTAGGCTGACATTAATTTGTGCAACTGTGATATTCAGCTGCTTATTGTGCTTCTTACTCTGTTGACTTTAGTGAAGAGAATTATTCAAGCTGAGATGCCAACTGAATATTTTCAGCTGTTTCAATGGATTTTTTAAAATTCCTTTTTTTTTTTCATATATTGTTGAGATATTTGAAGTAAAAATGTCTTAGTCGTGTGAGGTACTACATGTTGTTTTGGAGTTAAGTTTCTCCAGTATGTAAGTTTTTACGGTAGAGATACTATTTTTTTTCTTCTTAAGGCACTTTACATCACAGAAAAAGAAGTCTTCAACTTCAGAATGGTATCATACGTGAATGCTACAGATGGCATTGCATATACAAATATGGATGTTGTCGACAATCGTATTTACCTAACTGTAGGGTGTATTCAAGTAGTCTTTGTCCAGAAGTTTGTTTCGTCTGTTTTGGTAAGTTAAATTTTCCAGATGCTGTTTCTTAGCATCCAGGTGAAGTTGTCAGAGCAAGAAAGGGATAAGAGCATTCCATATGGGGTGGTGTCTATTTGTGTAAGAGCTCTTATATACTATTCTAAAAACTTTACTGGGATTGATGGTTGGGCTATTTATTTTTCTTCTACATATGCTTGTTACTGTGGAGCAGATGAGTAAGCAAAAGGTTTGCTGTCTTTAACAATAATGTTTTTCTGAGATGATTTGTGACAGCTGTTAAATATACAGCCATTCATTATTTGTAACACTGACTATAAGTGAGAAACCATGAAAATTAATGCCCTTTCCATAAATTCTGCTAAGTAAATCAATCTTTTGCTGCTCATATGATTAAATAAAATGTAATTCCTACAAGTCATGTTACAAGGTCATTGCTCTAACCATCTAATTTTCCAAGTATTTAGGACAGAAATTTATTTATTTATATGCCTAATTTGTCATATTTGAGGGAAGATTAGCCTATTAAAGAATTTGGACAAAGTATATAGCAAAAATAATGTCTTAGGATGGTTTACTATTTAAATAACTATGATTCATAGTGTTTTTGAAGTACTGTAATTCTTAATAATTAATTCCTGAGATCTGTATTCTTTTCCTAGGCTTTTATAAATAACTTTCAAGCTGCCAAGGAAGCTCTTACTGAGGCAACTGTTCAAGCAGCAGAGAAAGCAGCTACAGGTGTAAAAGAGTTAGCAGAGCGTAGTTCCCGTTTGGCGCTAGATATCAATATCAAAGCACCTGTTGTGATAGTTCCACAGTCAGCAATGTCTGCGAATGTTCTGGTGGCTGATCTTGGTCTAATCACTGTGAAGAACCAATTCTTTATTGCTAAAACAAAAACACGGTATAATCTCCCACCTGTTATTGACTCTATGACGGTGAAATTGAGTGAACTGAAGTTGTACAGGTAATGTAATATCAATATTTTAAAAACTCATTAAATCCTTTTGGGATTCTTTGGTTAGCAAGCTTTGAGGAGTTGTTAAATAATTAGTTTATGGTTGGTGATTGACCAATAGGTACACTATTATCTTGGAGTGTAACAGCAAACTGATATTTTTTTAAAGCAATGAAAATATGGTTTAGGAAAAAGAGCAATCTACACATCTTTAAATAGACAAATTTTTGAAGCAAATGGTTGTTCAGGGTAAATTATGTAGTACTATGGATTTATGCATTAGTCATTACTTTGGGACAGGTTATACCTATTTGTATTAGACTTTTTTGATGTTATTTTAAACCTATGCATAGCAGCAAAGGCACTGAGTTAGATGGCCATAAAGAACTGTTTGAAAATGGTCCTTTGTGCAGGGGATTCTTGAGGGGAGAGGGAAGGGAAGGGGCTTTTCAAACGCTATTGAAGCCTACTGAAGAAAGAAGGAATTGCTCTCCACTGGAGAGCAGGTAAGAGGTCCTGACTTGCAAGAGTTTGTATGCTGCATGCGTGGTATGTGCCTGGTACCTCCTCCCTGCCAAGGAAAGATGTCTAGTTGGTGGACTAAGGCTTTAACTAGAGCTTCTTGGAGTAGTATAAGGGCAGTTTTATAGCATTACTTAAAAGATGAGGAAAAGACAGCAATGTGTTTGTTAGAATGTGAAATATATGAAAGCTGAGAGTATTTTTTCTTCTTTTCACAGATCTTACTATGAGCAAGATTCTTTGCAAACTGAAATACAGTTGCTGCAGCCAGTCAATCTGGAGGTAGCTGTTGAACGAAATTTAGCTGCTGCATGGTATAACGAAGTTCCCGATATTGAAATATCTGGCCGACTCAAGCCTATGAATGTAAGCACTCATTTCTGAAAGAAACTGTTAAAATACTTGTGCAAAACAGATTCATTTTTCTCTGTAAAAGTCCAAGCTCAGTAGTTAAGGTGTTATTTGATTTAATGACATGGAGTAGAGTTTGTTGTTTCATAGGGGAAAAGGAAATGAATAGATTTCTGTTCTAATTTAAGCTCTGTACTTCATCTGTGATACTCCAGGCAGACTATGTATTGTACTATGAATTACTTGTACTATGAATTACTTGTACTATGAATTACTGTTGCTAGTTAAAAATGGTTCTGCTGTTCTAGCCTTTTACCTGTCAATGTCTTTCAATGAAGGATTGGAAAAGTTGGGGTTTGCTTTGTTCAAAGCAGTGCTGAATTTGTACCTATGACAAGCCTGAATAGTAATTAGGGACCTGCTGTGCCACATAGATACTCACAAATCTATGGGGCCAGATAGGATTCATCCTAGGATGATATAAATTTAACATAAGAAAATAAATTTAACATAAATTAAAATTTAAACATAACATAATCTAAACTTAACATTAAAAAATAAAAAGGTTGTGAAATTTACGAGGAAAACCAGTTTGCTAGATTTTGAAATAGAACTCCTAAGTATTACTGTAAAGTAAATATTGCTGTAAAGTGCCTTGTGACTAAATGCAGATAAAAATTTTGGTCGAGTGTAAGTCAAACTGTGTGTGTATGTATTCTGACATTCCAGTTTATAAACTGTAACTTAGTAGGGAAAGTTTGTGGTTGAGAACAAAATAATGTGTGACTGGCTTCTGATTTCTAGAAATTACAGTAAGGTGTTGTGTGAATTTGAGAAAAATGTTTAGTGTCTTAAACAGAGACTTAGATGAGATTAATTTGATTTATCTGTTTATTTGTAAGCTTAGATTTTAGTTACCAAAAGTTACACAAACAGAGTTCTTTTGATGTCCATTCCAATCTCTTTTAAAGCTAATTCTTAGTCAGGAAGATATTACCACAATACTGAGGACACTGAACGAAAATGCAGGTGAAAGCTCTGGTGCATCAACAGCTTTGCCAGAACTGAAAGCGTCAACTAGTCATTCCAGTGAAATGCACGGTACTTCACAGCACTCTGCAGGTAATATTTTCTAAAATGACATCATCTGGCATTTTTAGGTATTATTGTCCATGTATTACTTCTATTGGAATTCCTTTTATAAAAGAATGCCAGATTCATTTGTGTATACCAATATCGTAGAATCACAGAATAATTAAAGTTGTAAAAGACCTCCAAGATAATCAAATGCAACCTTTGACCAAACACCACCATGTCAACTAAACCATAGCACTAAGTGCTACATCCAGGTCTTCTTGAACACTTGCAGGGATGGTGACTCCACCACCTTCCTGAGCAGAAATTCTTCCTGATGTCCAGCCTGAACCTCCCCTGTCTCAGTTTGAGGCTGTATCATATTGTCCTGTCACTCACTTAGCTATCTGTGAAAAGAGACCAGCCCCCTATCTTGCTACAAACTCCTTTCAAGAAGTTGTAGAGAGCCATAGGGTCCCTTTGAGCTTCCTTTTCTCTAGCCTGAACATCCCCAGCTCCCTCAGCCACTCATCATATAACCTGTGTTCCAGAACATTCACCGGTTCCATTGCCCTTCTCTGGACATGCTTCAGGACCTCGATGTCTTTATTTTGTGAGGGGCCCAGAACTGGAAACAGGATTTAAGGTGTGGCCTCACTTTGAGTACTGGCTGAGTACAGGGGGTCAGTCACTGTCCTCATCCTGCTGGCCACACTATTTTTGATGCAGGCCAGGATTAGCCTTCTTGGCCACCTGGGCACAGCTGGCTCATGTTCAGCCACTAATCACTAGCACCCTCAGGTCCTTTTCCCCTGGGCAGCTTTCCAGCCACTTTGCCCTGAGCCTGTTGCACTGCCTGGGGTTGTTGTGATCCTAGTACAGGACATGGCATTTCACCTTGTTGAACCTCATGCCATTGGCCTCAGCCTGTTGATCCAGCCTGTCCAGACCCACCTGCAGAGCCTTCTAGCCCTCCAGCATATTGACACTCCTGCCCAACTTGGTGTCATCTGTGAACTGACTGAGGGGCACTTGATCCCCTTGTCCAAATCCTTGATAAAGTTGTTAAACAGAACTGGTCCCAGTACTGAGCTCTGGAGAACACGACTGTTCGCCAGCCACCAACTGGATGTAATTCCATTCATTAGCACTCTCTAGATCCAACCATCCAGCCAGTTTTTAACCCAGCAAAGAGAGCACCTGTCCAAGCCATGGCCTGCCAGCTTCTCCAGGATAATTCTGTGGGAAAAAGTGTCAAAGACTTTACTAATGTACAGGTAGCCAACATCCACTAGGTGAGTCACGTGGTCATAGAAGGAGATCAGGTTGGTCAAGCAGGACCTGCCTTTCCTAAACCCATTCTGGAACCATTCTGCCTGGACCTGATCCCTTAGTTGTCCAATTTGTGCCATGTGATCTAACTCAAGATGATCTGCTCTATAACCTTCCCCAGCACTGAGGCTTGTAGTTCCCTGGATCTTTCTTTTGTGGATGAGTGTGACATTGGCCACCTCCACTTATCTGGGACATCTCCAGTTAACCAGGACTCATGTTAAATGATGGAGAGTGACTTGGTGAGCTCCTCTGCCAGCTCCATCATCACCTAACTTGAATCCTGTCCGGTCCCATAGACTTGTGAATGTCTAAGTGGCACAGCAGTCACTATTTACTTACTCATGGATTGCATTGAGTCTCTCCTCCCTGACCCTGTCTGCCAGCTCAGGGGGCCAGTTGCTCAGAGAGTAACCATTTTTACTCTTAAAAGGTTGAGGTAAAGAAAGCATGAAGTACCTCAGCCTTTTCCTCATCCTTGGTGACGTCCACATCCAATGAAGCATGGAGATTTTTCCTTTGCCTGCTCTTTGTTGTTAATTTATTTATAAAAACACTTTTTATTTGCCTTCACAGCAGTGGCCAGATTGAGTTCTAGCTGAATTTTAACCTTGATAATTTTCTTTCTGCATGACTTAACATCCTTGTTCTCTTCTTCCAGTTGCCTGCTCCTCCTTGCAAAGGTCATAAACTCTGATTTTTACCCCCGAGTTCTTCCCTATTCAGCCAAACCAGCACATAGAGACAGTCTGGTCCTCTGCCTATAAGATTTCCTTCTTAAAGTACTTCTAGACTTCTTGGACCCCTTTGGTTTTAAGGGCTTATTGCCAAGGGACTGTTTGAACCAGTGTCCTGAACAGGACAAAGTCTGCATTTCAGAAGTCCAGGGTTTTGTTGGCACCCCTGAGTGTTGAAACTCACGTGTCATGGTCTCTGTGCTCAAGATGGCTCTGACNCAACCTTTGACCAAACACCACCATGTCAACTAAACCATAGCACTAAGTGCTACATCCAGGTCTTCTTGAACACTTGCAGGGATGGTGACTCCACCACCTTCCTGAGCAGAAATTCTTCCTGATGTCCAGCCTGAACCTCCCCTGTCTCAGTTTGAGGCTGTATCATATTGTCCTGTCACTCACTTAGCTATCTGTGAAAAGAGACCAGCCCCCTATCTTGCTACAAACTCCTTTCAAGAAGTTGTAGAGAGCCATAGGGTCCCTTTGAGCTTCCTTTTCTCTAGCCTGAACATCCCCAGCTCCCTCAGCCACTCATCATATAACCTGTGTTCCAGAACATTCACCGGTTCCATTGCCCTTCTCTGGACATGCTTCAGGACCTCGATGTCTTTATTTTGTGAGGGGCCCAGAACTGGAAACAGGATTTAAGGTGTGGCCTCACTTTGAGTACTGGCTGAGTACAGGGGGTCAGTCACTGTCCTCATCCTGCTGGCCACACTATTTTTGATGCAGGCCAGGATTAGCCTTCTTGGCCACCTGGGCACAGCTGGCTCATGTTCAGCCACTAATCACTAGCACCCTCAGGTCCTTTTCCCCTGGGCAGCTTTCCAGCCACTTTGCCCTGAGCCTGTTGCACTGCCTGGGGTTGTTGTGATCCTAGTACAGGACATGGCATTTCACCTTGTTGAACCTCATGCCATTGGCCTCAGCCTGTTGATCCAGCCTGTCCAGACCCACCTGCAGAGCCTTCTAGCCCTCCAGCATATTGACACTCCTGCCCAACTTGGTGTCATCTGTGAACTGACTGAGGGGCACTTGATCCCCTTGTCCAAATCCTTGATAAAGTTGTTAAACAGAACTGGTCCCAGTACTGAGCTCTGGAGAACACGACTGTTCGCCAGCCACCAACTGGATGTAATTCCATTCATTAGCACTCTCTAGATCCAACCATCCAGCCAGTTTTTAACCCAGCAAAGAGAGCACCTGTCCAAGCCATGGCCTGCCAGCTTCTCCAGGATAATTCTGTGGGAAAAAGTGTCAAAGACTTTACTAATGTACAGGTAGCCAACATCCACTAGGTGAGTCACGTGGTCATAGAAGGAGATCAGGTTGGTCAAGCAGGACCTGCCTTTCCTAAACCCATTCTGGAACCATTCTGCCTGGACCTGATCCCTTAGTTGTCCAATTTGTGCCATGTGATCTAACTCANCCAAGCCATGGCCTGCCAGCTTCTCCAGGATAATTCTGTGGGAAAAAGTGTCAAAGACTTTACTAATGTACAGGTAGCCAACATCCACTAGGTGAGTCACGTGGTCATAGAAGGAGATCAGGTTGGTCAAGCAGGACCTGCCTTTCCTAAACCCATTCTGGAACCATTCTGCCTGGACCTGATCCCTTAGTTGTCCAATTTGTGCCATGTGATCTAACTCAAGATGATCTGCTCTATAACCTTCCCCAGCACTGAGGCTTGTAGTTCCCTGGATCTTTCTTTTGTGGATGAGTGTGACATTGGCCACCTCCACTTATCTGGGACATCTCCAGTTAACCAGGACTCATGTTAAATGATGGAGAGTGACTTGGTGAGCTCCTCTGCCAGCTCCATCATCACCTAACTTGAATCCTGTCCGGTCCCATAGACTTGTGAATGTCTAAGTGGCACAGCAGTCACTATTTACTTACTCATGGATTGCATTGAGTCTCTCCTCCCTGACCCTGTCTGCCAGCTCAGGGGGCCAGTTGCTCAGAGAGTAACCATTTTTACTCTTAAAAGGTTGAGGTAAAGAAAGCATGAAGTACCTCAGCCTTTTCCTCATCCTTGGTGACGTCCACATCCAATGAAGCATGGAGATTTTTCCTTTGCCTGCTCTTTGTTGTTAATTNTAAATGATGGAGAGTGACTTGGTGAGCTCCTCTGCCAGCTCCATCATCACCTAACTTGAATCCTGTCCGGTCCCATAGACTTGTGAATGTCTAAGTGGCACAGCAGTCACTATTTACTTACTCATGGATTGCATTGAGTCTCTCCTCCCTGACCCTGTCTGCCAGCTCAGGGGGCCAGTTGCTCAGAGAGTAACCATTTTTACTCTTAAAAGGTTGAGGTAAAGAAAGCATGAAGTACCTCAGCCTTTTCCTCATCCTTGGTGACGTCCACATCCAATGAAGCATGGAGATTTTTCCTTTGCCTGCTCTTTGTTGTTAATTTATTTATAAAAACACTTTTTATTTGCCTTCACAGCAGTGGCCAGATTGAGTTCTAGCCGAATTTTAACCTTGATAATTTTCTTTCTGCATGACTTAACATCCTTGTTCTCTTCTTCCAGTTGCCTGCTCCTCCTTGCAAAGGTCATAAACTCTGATTTTTACCCCCGAGTTCTTCCCTATTCAGCCAAACCAGCACATAGAGACAGTCTGGTCCTCTGCCTATAAGATTTCCTTCTTAAAGTACTTCTAGACTTCTTGGACCCCTTTGGTTTTAAGGGCTTATTGCCAAGGGACTGTTTGAACCAGTGTCCTGAACAGGACAAAGTCTGCATTTCAGAAGTCCAGGGTTTTGTTGGCACCCCTGAGTGTTGAAACTCACGTGTCATGGTCTCTGTGCTCAAGATGGCTCTGACCATAGCGTCTCTCACCAGCCCTTCTGTGTTTGTAAGCAGCAGATCCAGCAGGGCAGCTCCCCTGGTAGGCTCGCTTCCCAGCTGTGTTGGGAAGTTATCTTCACACACTCCAGGAATCTCCTAGACTGCCTCCACTCCACTGTGTTGAATTTCCAGCAGACATCTGGCAGGTTAAAATCTCCCACAAGAACAAGGGCTGGCAATCATGAAACATCAGCCATCTGCTTATGGAACAGTTCATCCACCTCCTCATCCTGGTTGGGTGGTCTATAGCAGACTCCCACCAGGACATCTGCCTTTGTGGCCTTCCCCCGATTGTCACCCATAGGCACTCAACCTTCTCATCACTGTCCTTGAGCTCTGTACGGTCAAAACACTTCCTAATGTACAGAGCCACCCCATCGCCTCTCCTTCCTTGCTTGTCCCTTCTGAAGGGCCATCCAGTGCCCGTCCCTTCTGGGGCCATCCAGTGCAGCGCTCTGGTCATCCCACCACATTTCTGTCATTGCTTCCCTGCTGCACAGTGGCCTCCAGCTCCTCCTGTTTGTTACCCATACTGTCTGCACTGTTGCAGATGCACTTCAGCTGGGCTACTGATTTTACCCCTAACCCTGGCATCCCACCCCCAGGCTCATCTTCAGTGAGCCTGGTCTTATTCCCATCCCCCTGCAAATCTAGTTTAAAGCCTGCTTAATCAGCCCTGCCAACTCATTTGCAAGAATCCTTTTACCCCTTTGAAACAGATGAACCTCATCTGTCCCCAGCAGTCCTGGTATTATATCAACTGCCCCTTAGTTAAAAAAAGACAAAAATTCCACTGATGTCACCAGTGTTTAAGCAACATTGTCCATGGTTACAATGTTCATCAGGTGGGTTCTCCTGTTCACTTCAGCATTCTTCCCTGCTACTGATGTCGTCAAGGAAAACACCACTCTTTGCTCCTGTGCCTTCAATCAGTCATCCTAAAGTCCTTTCTAATTGCCGTAGGACTTTCTTCCTCAACCTCGTCATTTCCAACCTGTACAAACGGAAGTGGGTAATAATCAAGGGGCTGAATCAGTCTAGAGGATCTCACAGAATCACTGAATGGGTCATGTTGGAAGAGACCACAGTTGGACATCTAGTCCAATCTCACTGCTCAAGCAGAGTTGTCCCAGAGGACATGGCATAGGATTGTATGCAAACAGTTCTTGAATATCTCCAGCGAGGAGATATTCACAACCTCTCTGGGCAGTCTGTACCAGTGTGTGGTCATCTGCACAGTAAAGAAGTTCTGTTTGGAATTTCCTGTCCATAACTTTCTGCCCTGTCCACCTCACTGTCCACTGATCCAGGCAACACTTGGCTGAGTTTGCCTGTGAGGATGTTGAGAGAGGCATTATTGAAAGGCTTGTTGGAATGAAGGTAGACAATATCCATTGCTCCTACCTCATCCGTCCAGGTAGTTATTTCATTATAGAGGACATTCAGGTTGGTCAAGCATGGAGATTCACCAAGCAAGGGATTCACCCTTAGAATCCATACTGACTACTGTCTTCCATGGGGATGGAAGAGATGGCCTCCAGGATGAGGCCCTCCATCACCTTTGCAGGGATTGAAGTGAGGCTGACTGGCTAGTAGTTCCTTGGGTCCTCCTGCATGCCGTTTTTGAAGACTGAGATGCAGTTTAGTTCCTTCCAGTCCTCAGGCATCACTCCTAACCACCACAGCCTTTCAAAGATGATTGTGTGCAGTCAGTTCTCTCTGCATTCACAAAGGTATCCCATCAGGGCCCATGGTCTTGTGGATGTCAAGATTGCATAGGTGTTCTCTAACTCAGTCCTCTCTGACCATGGGAAAGGCTTCCTTCCAACATTCCTTTACTCCGGCCTCCTGGGTCAGACATTCCTGAGGGCTGGTCTTAGTGAAAACTGATGGAAAGAAGGCATTCAGTAATTCCTCTACTTCATGTGTTACCAGTGTCCCCCCCTCCATTTAGCAATGGTCCCACATTATCCTTAGTTTTACTTCTGTTATTGAAGAAGCCCTTCTTGTTGTCCTTGACATCCTTGGCCAGATCTTATTCCTGATGGGCCTTGGGCTTCATTGTCTCAACTTACCTCTCTGTACGCATCCCAAGGAGTTTCACCTCACCTACATCTCCTGTGTATTTCCTGCTTGTGTGTGAGTAGTGGCAGAAGCTCTTTATTCATCCATGGAGATCTCTTGCCCCTGTGCCTGATTTCTTGCTCACTGGCCTGCACTGGGATGCCAGTTCTTGAGCCTGGAGGAAGTGATCCTTGAATGTCAACTTCTCTTCCCTTTGTGGCCTGTTCACATGGAATTCTTCCAAGAAAATTCCCTGAAGTGGCNTCCTTGACATCCTTGGCCAGATCTTATTCCTGATGGGCCTTGGGCTTCATTGTCTCAACTTACCTCTCTGTACGCATCCCAAGGAGTTTCACCTCACCTACATCTCCTGTGTATTTCCTGCTTGTGTGTGAGTAGTGGCAGAAGCTCTTTATTCATCCATGGAGATCTCTTGCCCCTGTGCCTGATTTCTTGCTCACTGGCCTGCACTGGGATGCCAGTTCTTGAGCCTGGAGGAAGTGATCCTTGAATGTCAACTTCTCTTCCCTTTGTGGCCTGTTCACATGGAATTCTTCCAAGAAAATTCCCTGAAGTGGCTAAAGTTCTCACTCCTTAAGTCCATGGTTACAATCTTGCTGCACTGTTCACTCCTCACCCAATATGGAGCTCCACATTCTCATGGTCACTACCCAGCCAAGGCTGCCCCCAACCCTCACATCCCCCAAAAGGCCTTCCCTGTTTGTTAGAGTGAAGTCAAGCAGCCCAACATCCCTTGTGGGATCCTCCACTATCCGTGACAAGAAGTTGTGATCAGTGCTTTTCAGGAACCTCCTGGGCTGTTAGTGTTTCACAGTGCTGGTTCTGCAGCAGATGTCAGGGTAGTTAAAGTCCCCCACAAGAACCAGTATCTGTGACTCTGAGGCTGCTTTGTGCTGCCTGTTGAAGGCCTCATCCACTTTGTTCTCCTGCTTGGATGGCCTGTAGCAAACACCCACAAGTGTCACCCCTACTGGTCTGCTTTTTTATCCTGACCCATAAGCTTTTGACTTGCTCATCATCCACTGCAAGACAGAGCTTGATACATTGCAGGTGTTTCCTCGCATAGAGTGTTTCTCCTAAACAGAATATAACCCTTCATGACAACATTCCAGTCATGTGAGCGATCCCACCAAATCTCTATAATTGCAATTAGGTCAAAGTCCTTTGACTGTACACACATTTCTTGTTTNGTCCATGGTTACAATCTTGCTGCACTGTTCACTCCTCACCCAATATGGAGCTCCACATTCTCATGGTCACTACCCAGCCAAGGCTGCCCCCAACCCTCACATCCCCCAAAAGGCCTTCCCTGTTTGTTAGAGTGAAGTCAAGCAGCCCAACATCCCTTGTGGGATCCTCCACTATCCGTGACAAGAAGTTGTGATCAGTGCTTTTCAGGAACCTCCTGGGCTGTTAGTGTTTCACAGTGCTGGTTCTGCAGCAGATGTCAGGGTAGTTAAAGTCCCCCACAAGAACCAGTATCTGTGACTCTGAGGCTGCTTTGTGCTGCCTGTTGAAGGCCTCATCCACTTTGTTCTCCTGCTTGGATGGCCTGTAGCAAACACCCACAAGTGTCACCCCTACTGGTCTGCTTTTTTATCCTGACCCATAAGCTTTTGACTTGCTCATCATCCACTGCAAGACAGAGCTTGATACATTGCAGGTGTTTCCTCGCATAGAGTGTTTCTCCTAAACAGAATATAACCCTTCATGACAACATTCCAGTCATGTGAGCGATCCCACCAAATCTCTATAATTGCAATTAGGTCAAAGTCCTTTGACTGTACACACATTTCTTGTTTCTCCTGTTTGTTCTCCATACTGTGTGCATTGGTGTACAGGCACTTTATAGAAGTATTTTATTGTGCAAAGGGATGCCCCATAGTCTATCTTGTGGTTACATGTTTGGATGCTTATACTCGCTAAATGTATCCCCTCTTAAGCCTCCTTTTGCTGCTTGGGTGGTCACTGTAGTTCTGTCCTTCCTACACCTTATCTCTGTCAAGCCTGGCCCTGTCCCTCTTCCCCTTCAAATCTAGTTTAACGCTCTCTCAACAAGCCCTGCTAACTCCTGAGCTAAAATCCTTTTTCCCCTTTGAGACAGGAGGACCCTGTTTGTTGCCAGCAGGCTCAGTGTTCTATAAACTGACCCATGATGAACAAAACCAAAATTCTGATGGTAACACAGAATTGGGTTACCANGGCCTGTAGCAAACACCCACAAGTGTCACCCCTACTGGTCTGCTTTTTTATCCTGACCCATAAGCTTTTGACTTGCTCATCATCCACTGCAAGACAGAGCTTGATACATTGCAGGTGTTTCCTCGCATAGAGTGTTTCTCCTAAACAGAATATAACCCTTCATGACAACATTCCAGTCATGTGAGCGATCCCACCAAATCTCTATAATTGCAATTAGGTCAAAGTCCTTTGACTGTACACACATTTCTTGTTTCTCCTGTTTGTTCTCCATACTGTGTGCATTGGTGTACAGGCACTTTATAGAAGTATTTTATTGTGCAAAGGGATGCCCCATAGTCTATCTTGTGGTTACATGTTTGGATGCTTATACTCGCTAAATGTATCCCCTCTTAAGCCTCCTTTTGCTGCTTGGGTGGTCACTGTAGTTCTGTCCTTCCTACACCTTATCTCTGTCAAGCCTGGCCCTGTCCCTCTTCCCCTTCAAATCTAGTTTAACGCTCTCTCAACAAGCCCTGCTAACTCCTGAGCTAAAATCCTTTTTCCCCTTTGAGACAGGAGGACCCTGTTTGTTGCCAGCAGGCTCAGTGTTCTATAAACTGACCCATGATGAACAAAACCAAAATTCTGATGGTAACACAGAATTGGGTTACCAAGGTGTTCATCTGCATGATTTTCTTGACAGGACAGAAGAGAAGACAATTTGTGCTCGAGATCCTGTCTCCTAGTAGTATCTCTTACCTGAGCCCCAGGGAGGCAGCAGACTTCCCTGTGGGATGGGTCCAGCTGGCATGCAGGACTCTCAGAAGAGAGTCACCTGCAATAATTACCCTTCTTTCTGTCTTTCTTAACCTGCAATTGTGATGCATTTGGTTCACTGACTTGCTCTGGACAACCCCTCAGCTAGTGAAGGTAGACCTTCACCTTCACTATCATTTGCTTCACCCTCAAGTTCTGGAGCCTTGTACTTATTTTCTAAGGTTACCTGTGAAGGCAAGGGAGGAGATTCTCCTGCTGCCCCCNGTTCATCTGCATGATTTTCTTGACAGGACAGAAGAGAAGACAATTTGTGCTCGAGATCCTGTCTCCTAGTAGTATCTCTTACCTGAGCCCCAGGGAGGCAGCAGACTTCCCTGTGGGATGGGTCCAGCTGGCATGCAGGACTCTCAGAAGAGAGTCACCTGCAATAATTACCCTTCTTTCTGTCTTTCTTAACCTGCAATTGTGATGCATTTGGTTCACTGACTTGCTCTGGACAACCCCTCAGCTAGTGAAGGTAGACCTTCACCTTCACTATCATTTGCTTCACCCTCAAGTTCTGGAGCCTTGTACTTATTTTCTAAGGTTACCTGTGAAGGCAAGGGAGGAGATTCTCCTGCTGCCCCCAGCAGGGACCTGTTTCCATTTCCCCTTTGTCTTTTAGATCCCCTTCTTCTGTCTGATGACAAGTGTTGGAGTTCTGACTTGCGTTGAGCTTCCATCTCCTGCATTTCTCTCAGGAATTTTCACCAGTCTATTTTTCTGTTACACCCCCTGACACTCTTCAGCTTCTCCACTTCTTCTTTAAGCTCAGCCACCAGGCTCAGCAGGTCATCCCCCTGGTCCCACTTTACACAAATGTAGTCTCTTCTGCCTTCTGGTGCTAATGACAAGCTCAAACATTCCCTGCAGCCACAGGCCTGGACAGCTGCATGCTTCTGCGGAAGCTCGGTCTGGGTTGCTGTGCTCCTACGAGCAGTGGCTTTTGGCTTTATGGAGATCTGTGTTGTGTCTCTTCTCATGGGGTACCTGAAATGCACCAGGTGAGCTCTCCTCTGGAGCTAAGAGGGTCGCTGTGCCCTCCTACATGCCGTGCCTACATGAACTGCTGCAGGAAGTGCTGTGCCACATCCTTCTGATGTGCCATGTCCTGTTTGCCCACTTTTTCACTGTGCTCCGAGTTGCTCATGCTCCCTAGAGTCTCTAAATCTCCCTCAGTTGCTCTGGCAAGGCCCTCACCATGTCAGCCTCACCTATGAGAGCTTCTGGGCCCTGCCAGGTCTCCCCCCTCTCTTGGGTTTCCCTGATTCTGGGAACCCTTGCCAGGCTCTTTGAGGTAGTTTGCCCTGAAACTGTAGCCACTGCTGCTGTTGTGTCTGCTGTCAGTATGTCCATCATTGGCTCATGAGGTTGGTTGACTGCCAGTGCATCTATTATCTTGACAATGTGGTTTAAGCTATATCCAGCAGTAATGATAATGAATAGGAACAACTGGGCCACTGTAGTGGGTTTTGGAGCATGACATGTAATGTAAGGAGTGTCTTGTTTTCCTGGCGATAATGCAAGGCTGCACTTAAAAGTCTGTCAACTGCATTTGGTAACATCCCAACTTTGGAAAGCTGCCATCTTACTCTCTTTCCTGTATATGCTGGTTTTATTGCTGTTCAGACTTAGATCTGTTTGTTTGTTGTAATGATGACACCGCTGAAAGTTGTTCCTATTCAATACATGTTATTGCCCATCGACTGTTCAGCACACACTGAAACCAAAAGCAAGCTAAGAAAACCATCTTTTGTTGAATTCCTTTATTAAGTGTGAAAACCAGCAAAAATGTGGCAGATGAACAAATGAGGATGAAAGTAAATTTGTATTCTTTGTAAAACTCTTGCACACAATACTGTGTAACATTAAGGGGAAGTTGTACATTTATGTTTTAAAGATGGTAAAAATTGCACATAGACTATGTACAGGGAGTGTTTTATATTCTCAAACATGGTGTGATTTTGCCAAAAGTAGTTACATAATGCATGATGCACACATGCTAAGTGTAGATGGATTTACCTATGGAGAAAAAGGGAAGTTGCTGTCTTTATGCTCGTAAGCGAGGATGTTTTGTTTTTTCCTTATTTACAGTCAGGTAATTTTCCTAATACTAACCATTTTTCTGATTTCTGAAAGGTGTAACTGTTGTGACATCAGCTGTGGTGGAATTGCATTCACCTATGAAAATAAAAACAACACTAAAACTGGACTTCAGATTTGACTCTCTGACTTTAGTGTTGTATAGTCCCAATTCAAAACAGGTAAGTATAATTTTGGTTACAAAGAGAAACCAGCAGCTTTAAGGTTATCTAGAGTCCTGGAAGTTCTGAACAAGAACAGCTTGATTTATGACAGAGAAAGTATGTTCTAGCAATAATAACAAATGTGATGGAAATGAAAGAAGAGCTGTTTTAGCTAAATCGCTTGGCAGATATTACAGGAAATAGAATAACCAGTGGTAGCACATAATATGTGGCATCTTCTGTCACCTGACTAAAAATCTGATGAAAATTTAGATTAATTTAAAATACAGCTTGGGAAGAAAAAAATGCAGAAGAATGAAACATATTCATTAGTTACAAGCAGAGATGTGTATGTGGACACACACATAAAATTGTGGAGGAAGATTCTTAAATTTGTCAATAGGAATGCATTTATATTCATCTTGGTTTGAACTTAGAAAACTTGTCACCAGATTTCTGACTCAAAGTATGTAATTAATTGTAAACTTAGGTCTCTCACTAATGAAAGCTTGCTTTAGAAAGATGTTAGAAGGGTAAAGCTTTGCTCTTTGAAAGTTGTCTCTTGTATGTTGTTGACTGGGGTTGTCTTTTGAATTAGTAGTGAGTTTATTTAAATTATTATTATTGAAAATATTTTCCGTTAGAATAAAACTGTGTATCACACCTATATATTTTTTTTGCTACCTGTAACCAAATCTACAAATGTTTGATTTAAACAGGTTAACAGTTTAGATCAGAGAGATGACCTTTTGAAGCTTGCAGAGTTTAAATTAATTCTGATGTCAGCTGCTCTGAAAATGTTATCAGATGGTTCAATGAATGCTTCCGTCAAACTGGCAAACTGTACATTAGACGATAAAAGATCATCAATCCAGAAGGCTACACCAAGGTCTGTAATTTTACGTAATTTACTGTTTATTAGAGTTCATAATGTTTCAATTTTATTAGTATTCTCTTAAAACTGAGATTGTTTTAGAGTAGGTGTTCCTAAAGTGCATGTTGTCGCAGTCCGGTTCTGGGCTGCACCCTCTCTGAAGACAGCCTTGGATCGTAGAAAGAATCAGGAACAATGTTTTTGGTAGATATTCATGGATGTTTTATTTCTCTGACCACATGGCAGCCAGAAGAGACAGAGACCCACCACGTGCTAGCCAGGTCAGGCACAAAACCTTTTTCAACTCTCTCCCAAGACCCAGGAATCATGGGACAACCCCAGTCCCCGGGGCGGGGAAGACACCTATAACCAATAACGAACAGGAGAACACCAGGGAGCTTGGGAGACCCCGCAGACCATGCTTCAGCTTCCATGCCCATCCCCCAGGGGGGCACCCCAACACATGTTATTGTGGATTTATTTGTCTTACTTGCCTTTTGTTCCACATATCTTTGTGAGAGACCAAACTGAACTTTAAATATTAATTTAATAAATGCACATAGAAAACAATTCCACTTTCCACTTTACTAATGTGCTAAGTAAGACTGAGATGATGTTTCATGAATAGTAACAAACTTCAGTAAAGTGTAGTACTTCTGATATGTAAATGAGGAATTATGATGCTTTGACTTGTTAAAATTGTGAACACCCTTAGTTGCTAGTGTATGGGATTCCAGTTAGTTTTAAAGTTATATAGATTTTGTGTTAATGTTTTTATCGGTCATGTTTTAAAATCATCAGTATTACTTTTTTAATTTGGTCTTGTTAATGTATTGCACGTTTTTTTCAGTATTTGTGGCAGGCTCTTTATTGTTTCATTAAATGCCTCCTTAATTGTATTTCAGAATGTTGGAAATGAAACATGGATTTGAAAAGAAAGTTATGGTGGATATAAACTACAAACAGGGGAGAGATGGCACTATTCTTGATGTTATTGCTCAAGAGATATACCTTTGTGCAAGCATGGAGTTTCTAACTACTGTAGCAGATATATTCCTAAAGGCTAATGCAGAAAGTGCTGCTGCACAGAGAAATCTGAAACAGTCATTACCTTTAAAGGACCAAGGTATATACCAGTATATACTGTTTAAAATAGTTTAAAATCTGTATTTAAATATCAGCTTAATTTTGATATTGTAACACACATAAAAAATACAATTCTCCTTTCGTGCTATTTCCTATGTGTATGTGTATAGAAAAGCTTCTAGTAACCACTGATGTTGCTTTCTTTGCATCATGGAAATAGATTAATGACCTTTAGTCTTTGTTTCCAAATGAAGTCTTGTCTTACTACACAACGAAGATACCTGAAAATGTATGTTTAAAATAAAATGGAAAGAATAATAGAGCGTATTATATTGTGCTTGCACATGACATTGGCCTGCCTGATACTGCTGCGTAGAAATTTTGTCATTTTATTTGTCTACTGATGTGCATTTCTTCCTACATCAGAAAACAGACTTTTAGATTGAGTACCTGACATCAAAAATTGGTCCATTAGAGCATCAGAGCAGGAAATACTCCTTTTTTCTCCTCAGGTGTGCCAAAGGAAGTCCCTGTTTTTTTGGTGTTTTTGTCCTGTGCCCTAAATATTGTAGTTGCGTTGCTCTCAGCCAGGCCTGTTGTGATTATTTGCTGATGATTAAAGTCTGAACAGATAAGGAAGTCTTATATGAAAATATATTTTTATTGCAAGTGGTTACGTTAAGCATCAGTAAATGCTGCATTATTGTCCTGTGGAAAAATGTGGGTTTGCTATTCCAGAGAGCAGAAAATGTGCCCGTTTTCATAAGACTTACCAGAGTTGGCAGATGTAGGTTAGGAGTGAAGCGGATAAATTTGTTAATGTCAGAGATAGTAATACTGGCGATACTGTTACCCTTTTCATTTTGACAGAGAAGTACAATCTTTTGTTGTACCCAAGAGTAATTAGATATTAAATGGTTTTATGCCTGCAGTGAAGAGCCTGGAAGTAAGTCAGTTGCAGGGATCTACAAATTTGCTGACACTAGTTATGCTAGATCTTTCCCCCTAAATAGTTAAGGCCTCCCCTGTAAGTTACAAGAATTAAATAATTATTGTAATTAATATTATTACTTATAATAATTATTAATTAATATTAATAATCAAATCCCAACAAGCAAATAATTGAAATTTAATCTTTGAACAATCAAACTAATGTAATCTCTATTCCTGAAGCATCTGTGCAGCCTGTATCTACGATGGAAATGAACATTGTTGTTAAAAACCCAGAGATTGTGTTTGTGGCTGATTTAACAAGAGGTGATGCTCCTGCCTTGGTGGTTACAACACAGTGTGAGATCTTCATTAAAAATAGCCCTGAAAGGTACAACATGACAGCTGCTGTTAAAGAGATACAGATGAAAGCATGCCCATTTCTTCCAGAAGAAAGGAAAGGGAACATTACTACGGTGAGTTTGCCATCGTTCAGTGCATACTTAAAAGGTGCTGTGTAACTTACACTACTAAAAATACAAGTAATTTCTGAAATGTTCATCATTAAAATGTATACTACAGATAAATGAGTAAAATTTGGTGGTGAACATTTTGTTGATTTTATTCTCTTTTGTCTGATATGCCTAAAGCATCATATTGATCTGTGGCATTGGGGTTTGCTTTGTATGACAAGCTACAATGAGGAGCCTCAAGGATAAAATGTTAATTATCGTTAATATTCCACACAAGCCAAATAAATAGAATTTTGTAAGTGTATGCTGCATCAAATCCAGTATAGTAAATTTGGAATGCTATCAGTCTAAAACTTTGTATTAAATAGCTGTGTAAGAGAATAAGTGTCACAAAAAAAACCCGGGAGTGCGTATTATTAAATAGTTTACTTACTGTATGCTGTTCATAAATCCCTTTGTTAACATCCATAGATCTATTATATTAATGCTGCCTGTTTATATTTTGGCAACAGAATCAGACTTGTTAGTTACTGACCAGGTGAAAGTGTACTGACTCCTGGAGTTTCTTTCAGCTTTTCTGCCTCTACAGCAGACTGTACCTCAGTTAACTCTGTGATGATATTGTAGCATCAGAAAAAAAATTCAAATTGGCTGTGTATCCAACAGTTACACATGTCCTCAGACCACAGATGAATTTTGAAGAGCAAATCTCTTCAGCTCTCTGTTAATACCTGCTTACTTACAGAGTGATGTAGGAAAGACCAAAGCTATAAGCAGAAAGGACTGGGGCTTCCCCTTCATCTTAATTTCAGGTAGAATCATAGCAGCTCAGTTTATTCATTGGGTATACACAGTCTTTAATTGCACTAAAGTGTTAATCTAGTCATTTAGAAAGCAATGCACTTGCATTGATAGCCACAACACAGTGCAAAGATGTCCAACTTCCATTCTTGTAGCTGATAAACACAGTATAGATGTGACTTTCTTTGTAGAAAGCTATTGAAAGGCTTCACACCAAGTTTTCCTTCTTACAGGAATATCTTCTGATGGAATCTCTTATCTCAGAGTGTAGAAACGGGGAAAAAGACCTGAATCTGACAGGATGCTTGTGCTGTAAATAGGGGAAAAAACTTCAGAGGACACTGATTTTAGTGCTTAAAACAGTACCTTCCTTGAAAGATTCAGAAAGTTCTTGAGAAGAGTCAAAAAAGAAAAAAAAAAAAGAGAGAGATGTTTTACCTGTAGTAAGCAGCATAACTGCTCCTTTGAAAACATGTGCGTGAGCAAACCTCTGAACCCACATTTTCTAAACAATCTAATTTTAGTCTGGGAAAGTAATTGGGTTGGATGAATTCATCCTTTTGATGACAAAATTATCAAAGCTGAAAGAGACCTTCAAGATCATTTAGTCCAGCTGTCAACCCAGCACTACCATAGTCACCCCTAAACTGTATCCCCAAGTGCCCTGTCCAGATGCCAAGTAGGGAAACTAACGTCCAGATTAAAAATAGCACCAATGATGAGGGGTTTTTTGTGTATCTCTCACATGTGTGTTAGTCTAAAGAGGAATATGTTATTTTTCATTCCTGAGTGTAATAAAGAGTAAGAAAAAAAAGGTTATTTGAGCAATAGAGTATAAAATGATATTGTGGACAAAAACTTCTCTTAGATCAAACTCATTTGGAAAAAGTGTGGTCAAACTGATTCAGGGTATATCTATGCCTCCAGCATCTGATTCAAACATGGACAGAGATGTCAGAAAAGATTGTGAAATCAATATGGTTTGAAAGTATAGTTTCTGAAAGACTTACCATCTCAGATAGAGACTGGAGAGCAAATTTTCATGTTTGAATAGTGTCAGTAGTGTCTAATTACATCTGAGTGCTCTCTTAATAAACATAGCACTGATTTTGTTCATAGCATACCTCTGGTTTGGTAAACTTCGACAAGTGAAAACGTTTAGGGACTGATTGTGAAACAAAGTTGGAACTGAGTGATTGTGATTCAAACAGTTACATTGTTATTCAGGAAAACTGTAACTGTGTTGTTGCTGTGTTGCAACTGAAAAACTGGTTTTCCTTAGAAGTCAGAGGCATCGTGGTGCAGTGCATTGAATGCATCTGCAGACTTTACCTAAAGAATGGATGTACTGAAGTGTAACGTGTTTTACTGTAGCTGACGTTTCAATCTTTAATGATACTTCTGGATACTCTTTTCTTTCAACATGTTATTAGTGTTCAGATTTCTCTTAATTTTGAAGAACCAAATAATGGTAACTTTTCCTTCAGTATTTTATGTATATGATTTCAGAATAGGTTTTTCAAAATAGTTTTTTCTCTTATGACATGTGTTTTTACTTTATTGTATAGGTATTGCAGCCTTGTGACTTCTTCTTTGAAATGAAACAGTCCGGTACTAATCCACAGACAGCTGATCTAATGATTAAATCTCTAACAATAGAAGTAAGTAGACTTCTGTTGTGTTTTTAGTTTTCTACTTTGCACTCAGCAGGCTATGAAGTTGCTTCAGGAATGACTGAAGTGGGGAATTGTCCCTGTTCTTCATTAGGCCACCTACCTGTTTAGCATGTCAAAACAAATAAAATTGAAAATGAACAACTGTGTTGCTATGCTTTGGCTTTGAAATCTGTGTTTCATGAAATGGCATGGTGTGTGGAGATAAGTTTTGAGGTGTTCAGATAGATCATTGAATGATGTAGTTTAGAAAGCTTCCATCTGGAAATAAGGCAGGGGTTGAAAATCTGAAAAGATTGAACTATAGCGTGTGGAAGGGAAGTATTTTCAAACAAGAGAAATGCAAGTGTTTTGTTATTGTAACATACTCATGCTTTTGTGTCTGAAAGTAGCTGTTTCTGTATTAGATTCTCATTTCCAGTTATTCCAATTTCTTATTTGTAGGTTTCACCAATAATCATAAACACAGTAATTACTATTACGTCAGCCCTTTATCAAACTGCGGAAACCACAGAAGAAGAGATTAGTCAAATTCCTCCTGACTTGTGGAATGAGAAAGATATAAAAAATCTGAAACTGTGGTTTCTTGAAGAGACGAATGAAAATGAAGATAAAAATCCAACCACTGAACTGGTTCCTACAGGAGAGTCATTGAAAATTAATATAGAATCTATTTTTCTCACACTTGAAGCTGGAGTTGGGCACAGAACAGTACCAATGCTTTTAGCCAAGTCCTCATTTGTTGGAGAAGTCAAGAACTGGAGTACTCTAATCAACCTACATTCTCGTCTTGAGCTAGAGGTGAGGAATCCTACATAAAGAAACAAAAGTTTTTCTAGGATGCTAATCCCTATTGTCTAAATGTTATATACAGGTTATTTAGACAATAGAAGAAAAATAACCCATATATTATTTGATGACTAAACTCCCACAGCTATGTGTTGTGAGAGCATGATCGGAATGAGGTGTTAAGATAGTTACATTATAATGAAAATCTAATGCCTCAGATGTAATGTTAACTAATGGCACAGTAATTGGTGTTATGCAACTTCACATTTACACTCTTTGCAAGTTCCTGAAGAACCTGCATCAGAACCTCTTGCATCAGTATTAAATGTTGGAATGGCACCTGGCTAAAACACTCTAATAATCTTCAATTATTCAATTAATAATAAAGTAGAATGTATCATGTGTTGTTTCTATAAAATACAACATGATTCAAGTATTGTTCATAAAATATCCAAACTGATTCATATTTGGAAATTAGTGACATAAAATTCAGTGATTGTTTTAGGTAGATTCTTCGTTATTTATAGTGCTTTTGAATTCCAGCGCCTACTGTTTAAGCCAAAATTATATTTTAAGTGGCACAATTTTTACCACTTATGTGGAACTAGGACTTTGCAGTAGAGACTTTGCTGCCTCATTTATTTCTCTAATATGTTTATTTCATCTTATGGTGGCAGCTGAAGCTGTAATCTGATTATGAATCTTTTAGATTACCAAAATAATTAATATACTTGTAAATCAGAATTTTTTATTTAAGTTGTATGTAAGTTCCTAACTGATTTCTGGATTTTGATAGGTACATTACTTTAACGAGATGTTTGGTGTGTGGGAACCTTTGCTTGAACCACTAGAAGTTGAGAAGACTGACTTATTCAAGCCATGGATTCTTGAAATCAAGGTATAGTTTCCAAAGCTGAACACACATATTGCATTTCAATACCTTATTAAAAACAAATGCTGTCTACCTTTCATTTCTGAGACTAATCTAACACTTTTGTTCCTTCTTGCTGGTTACTGAGAGTTTTTTCACAAGTAGTGAATGAAACCAGTTCTTGTACAAAGAGACATCTAAACTCACAGATCTGTGAAATACTGTCTTTCAGGTGGCAAAATTTTATTTAAATTGCACTAGGTAATCATAATGGCTTTATATCAGGTTGTCTGTTAGGCCATATGCTAATGATGCATTCAGTCACTTTGGAAAGACAAACCACTGCTCTTGTTCCGTGGTAGCACGTGTAGCAGAATTGTATTGGAAGAACTGATAGCTGTTGAGTAACACAAAGAGTTCTGTGGGAGTAGGGCTCTTACCACTTCATTTTCATCTTTCGTGGAAGTAGTCTAGATTCTGCTCTCAAACTACATAAGCCTTTATCTAAGGATGGGAGGTACCTTTCGTTTTTCCTCCTTCCGTCTTAACTGTTTTATTTCATTGTTTTCTGACTTTTTGCAAAGCTGTTCAAGTATTTTTAACTTGAGACATTGCTCAGAATTGAAAACCCACCATTTTCTTAGGACTATTATTATCAAAAACTTTCTACAGTAATAGTCTCAGAAGGATAAAAATTATGGACTGGGATACTGCAGTTAAGAAGCTGCTATTAAATTTTTACCGACAATTTTCCAGAAAGGTATGAGACCTAATGCAGGAGAGAGGTAGAAGATGAGTAAAACCTCATGTCTTCTCACCCAGATATGAAATATAACATTTGGAAAGACATAATTTCCAGAACTATTGAAGGCTAGAGAAATGCATTCCATCAGATTTTTTCATTTTTTCTTTCAACCAAATGAAAACAAAATAGGTATTTGATTTGGAAACTTAAAAAGACTAAATTTGGGGACTGTTTTAACACTAAGAAATAAATTATGTGTAACTTCTTACACAATGTTACTCAATAGGTTAAGATCAATATTATCACACAGTATTTACTGGATACATTAGTAGTTAGTATATATTTTCCTTACTTTTGAATAATCATATTACTGGAATCTCATTGGCTTCCCAAGTATATAATTTGCCTTTTGTCTTATTTATTCTCTTCCTCTTTCATTTTTATTTGAGAATAAAAACATGAACAACAAAAACAAGGAAAACCATAGCAGGACATAGATATGGGAAAGGGAGACAGAGAGTCTTGAGGTGGAACTTTCTTCTGTAGAATGAGTGGTCAGATAAGAATTCTTTAAACATCTCCTTTCAGATGAAGAAGGCTAAAAAAGCGCTGTTGGAATCAGATGATGAAGAAGGAGAGACCTGCAAAGTTCCAGAGTATAAAACAGTAATAAATGTTTCCTCAAAAGACCAGCTCAACATTACGCTGTCCAAGTTAGGACTGCAAATGTTGAGTAACTTGGGCACGGTAAGAAAGATTTCTTAACTATGCAGTGTTAGAATTGCTAGATGAATGTTTGCAGAGATCATCTTGGTGAAGTCTTAGTATGTTTATGTTTTGTATCAATTCTTTGTTTTCTAGGCATTTGCTGAAGCAGCTAGTCAAACTTCAGATGTCTTCAAAAAAGACCGAGCACCATTTGTAATAATAAATTCTTTAGGACTTCCCATCACAGTCTTGCCTAGTGATTCCTTTAGTGTCCTTAATGTTGAATTTGGAGCAAAAATATTTCATTTAGAAGACAGAGAGTGTTTAAATATGGAATTTGTCAGAACTAGAAATGAGAGTGACCAGTTCACAGCGATGACAACACTGAGTAGCAAGAGATTTTACATTCAGATCTGTAAGTTCCGAAGTTCATACATCTTCTGCTTTTATAAATATTTATCATGCGTAATACGGTGTCTTGTACAGGTCAATGAATTTCAGAGGACTACATAATATGAAAGGAGTATTTCTTTGAATTTTAGATGTGTGGCAGTACTTGAAATCTTGCTTTAGCCGTTTTAGCTAAAAGTTATATATATCATGCTTCTTAATTTTTGCAGCCTAGGTTTTCTACTATGATCATTTATTTATGTAACAATCTTTATTGCAGTGAGATATTTGTTTGCATTTATATGTTATTGCAGAATTCAGCTGCTCAAAATAATTTTCGTTTTAGAATTAAGTCCTGTATATATGTGTGTTTACAGAAGTTACTCTTAAGAGGGATGTTTTTTAAAAAAAAATTTTTTAAATCATTTTAAATAAACCATAGTTAAAGCTAAAATTAAAATTTAGCTGTTTTTAATGGTGTATGTGTTCAACAATTTGAGTTGATTTATTGTATTGCAATAAATCAATTTATTGTATTGCAATAAAGCAATTGGCAGTTTTTCAAACTTGACCATATGATGTATTAGTTGAATTGTTTTTACAATATAAGAGCTGTACCTTGTTAATAAGCCACTACATCTTGTAAACATTTCCTGTGAGGCACTAATTTTATTTGCAGTAGCAAAACCCACTTAAATATTTGAATGATGGACTCATTTACTCTTTTCATTGTCACAAAAAAAGAATCCTTGCTGTTTCCTTAGTAACACTGCAAGAGCAGCGTATTCAGAGTGCTGATTGTACTTTTCATCCGGTGGGCGGTTTTTTATTATTAGATTGAATGACACAGAAAGTTCTATTGAATGCACATTTCTGTCTTTCAGCTCTTTCTTTATGCTCCTTTTGAGTGTTTCATGTCTCATCTTGTAAATTTTAGGTCCGCATAATCATTCTGCTGTGGAAAAGATTCCATTGACAAAAGTGGGTCGATGTATTTACAAAGTGAGACACGAGGAATCAGGTGTTGAAAGGTCCATTGTCTGTCAAATTGACACTGTTGAAGGAAGCAAGACGATAACTATACGTTCCCCTGTTCAGGTTATTATATATCCATACATTTAATTCCTAATGAATGAAAATGATCCTGTAGTCTTTAAATTAACATTAAAACAACATATTTTAAAAACTTACCTGAATGGTTTGTATAAGTTTGCTTTGTTTTGATTTTTCAAGAATAAAAAGCTTTTTCAAACTGACAGGTGGGTTGGATGTGGGTGGACATCAATCAGATTTTGGATCAGGATAATTCATTAGTAATATTAACTAATACTGGCTCTAATTTTGGTCTTGAGCTATTTGCTTTGTATGAAGTGATCAAACTTCTTTTAATCTTACCTTGGTTCCACTTGTTATCTTTCAATCAGATTGTTTTGTTTTCTTCATCCTGTACCATTAGTATATTAATTTCAAATTTAGTACAGTGTCAGTTGAAAAGTGAGACCTTCAAGTGTATATGTCTTTTGATTGAATAGTATTTTTGATATACATTGTATGGTTTACAGTTACAGCTGCAGAATCAGTTATTACAGTTCTATAGTGACAGTGTTCTTGTTATATTTCAGTTGCTTTTTTTCACTCAAAGTGGTTTATGACTTGATTAATAACAAAATTTATGGTTTGATTCTTTTCTAAATTATTTTTTTCTAAGAGCTAATTAATGCCATTAAATTAACCCTAAAATAAATAATGTTTGCAAGAAAGATAACTACATGCCCCTGAATGATAATAGATCTTATTGATTTAACCTTAAATTTCTGACTTCCCTTACACTTTCACTATATGGATTTTTGAACCTTGTATCTATAATATTTTTAGGAGATCACTGTTTGGGAAGTAACCATATAGTTGAGATTTACTTGTCTTTGGTTTTTCAAAGTCTTGTGCTTCTCCTTGAAAAGCATTTTGCAGTTAATATATTTATTTCATAAATAAAATACAGCATTAAACTGCACAACCAGATCATTTAAAAAGATTTGCTGTTACAGAGACAGTTCTTCTGAAATACTGACCTTGAATGGTAAATGGGTAAGATGAAAAACAAGACTTCTCATTCATGCTTTATTAAGCTCAAAATACTTTGTCTTTACAGTTTTTCCTAATGTGTGTTGCTGGATTTTTATTTTACATAGATAAGGAATCACTTTTCAATCCCATTAAATGTTTTTGAAGAAGGAAGATGTTTAGGGACTGCTTCACCAGAAGATGAATTCAACATACCCTTTTCCTCTTACAGGTACTTTATTGTATTTTTCTTCTATTGTGGAATATGTTTATACAATTTGATTATTGTATCTGTACAATTATGCTAAAAAATTGCTTACACTTGCTATCTAATACTGAAATAATACTGTGCTGTCATTGTTGGGTAGGATCTTCTCAGGGCATGTAATCTTGAGTTAAACAGAATACTATTTCATTGTTGAATTGGAAGAATTTTGAAATCCATTTTTATGAACAAGTTAAAATAGCTAAGCTACTTTAAGAATCTGAGCTCAGGTACTTCTGGAACAGTGATTGTAATTCACATGGTACACTTTTTAGTGGGGTGATATTTGGTGAATTAGTGCAGCTTTTTTTTTCTGAAAAGATTTCTTCTGATTTTTTGATTCTGAAGTAAAAGATTAAAAGATAATACACTTAAACTCTATCAAAGATGTAAAAAAATACTCATCAACCATAGAAAAACTTGGCTTATAGCATAGCTATGCTATTACCACATTCCAGCTAATAACAAAACTGCAATGAGTTTGCATGTACAGTTTAGCCTGAACTGTCACCAAGTTTTAAGTAGGTAAGTTTGCTTTGCTGGATTTTTTTTTTTATGTTTGCAGAGACTTTTTCCTTCTGTTTTCCCCCAAACACTCTCCTCTTTTTTTACAATGAAAGCTTTGAATCTTCTTCATTACTTAAGTTACGCTTTACTGTAGATTCATTAATTCATTGATATTTCTAACTATCTGTATTTTATTAATAAGATTTAGTGATGTTCTGATTCATTGCACCGATGAGTTCCACTAGGCAGTCAGGAAATGTGTTAAAACAAAAGATCTTCAGTCAGGAGCAGCTGTATCAGATTAAAGCCATTGCCTTATAAAAGCCGTGTAAATAATCCGTGAACCAACTTGATGTTTTATGGGACTGAAAAGAGGGGCAATTTCTGCATGTCTTTTATAGGAGTAAGTTGTTGATCCAGACCTTTAGCTTGGAACAGGAACAGAGCAGCACTTGTAAGGAAATTCAGTAGTCTCTTCATAAGAATCTCCAATAACCCTTTCTTTGTAAGGGAAGCATGTGCAGGTATGGAACAAAAAACCCCAGCTGTTACAGTAGTATAAACGTTTGGGATCGAGTCCATCTTTTGGTTCCTCCTTTAATCAAGATAAAGAAGGCAATGAATTACTGCTAGAAATCTTTCTAAATCCAAATAATATTAGACTCTCCCTGTTGCACATTAAGAGTTAATATGTCCCATATTAAGTGTCTAAAAATGTTTTCATTTACAGATCCATACTGAGTTTGCAGCCACTACCCAATGAAAATGAAGTGGGTGGAGAATATGATATGTGTGAAGGAATTACATTTGATGAAATTATGAAAAATGTTGACGGTTTATTGCAAAGGAAATGCCAGTCTGTGAGGTCAACTAACCACTCACTTATCATCAATATTGCTCCTGTAAAAGATTCATTGACATCTTCATTATGTGCAGAAGATGAATGGGATTTTCCATACGTTGTGCATTTATGGCCTTCTGTTCTTCTCCGTAATCTTCTTCCTTATCAAATAACTTACTCTGTAGAGGTAATTACATAATGCTTGAATACTAGTGATGTTTCCCACTTATAATGTGAAAGCTGGTTGAAATGGAGATTAGAACAAAGGGATTCTGATGGAGTATTTGTGAAGTAAGTTCACAGATCTTATAAAGGCAGGTCTTACATAGTCTAATAAAGTGTGTATTTACAGAATTGAAATATTACCATAGAATGTGAAATGTGGTGTTAAGCCATTCTTTAGATATATATGTAAAGTAAAATTTAACTCTGTACAAGTTTGGCCTTGTGAGAGTCACTCAGTTGGTCAAGTGCAACTTGAGCCTAATTAAATAGTGCAGCTTTTCCTGTGAAGCTTGCTTCAAGTGGATCACCTTATGTTAGCATTTTATGTGCGGTCACTGACTTTCAGCAGTAGCATGTTTTTAACAAATTCTCATAGGCCTGCCTTTTTGCCAGGTTTTGGCTTGAATTGCAGCCTAGTGCCAGACTTCAAGTTCTTTCCAGATGAAATTAAACAGTTAGGTGCACTTTGACTGTTAATAGGCATTTTTCCAGTGCCAAATGAGAGACAGTCTTGAGTAAAATACCTAAAACGTGCAGCGTTGACATTGCTTCCTCAGCACTGTATGTTCCATTCTATGGATCTGGTATAATTGTGTCGCACTACTTATTGATGTCACTTAGGATAATAGAAATACAGTTGGGAGACAGATTTTTTTCAGATGGTCTTAATATTTAGTATTTGAACTCAAATCGTAGACTCTAATAGTAAAACTTCATCATAAATAAACAATTTCTAGGACTAGAGACTGTAACTTGTACCAAATGTATGGAAGTAACAGGCTCTTCTCTGTGTATCTCTTACAAATTTAAATTTAGTGAAGAAAATACTGTGTTGAGGAAATTAGTCGTTTAAGAACATTTGTGTGTTTGAATTTGGTGACAGATGGTCTTTTTGATGTTGAACATTGATGACCATGCATTAGAGTTCTCTTTGCAAAATGTTGTTTTAAGGTAGATGTTTAGGAAAGTAACATAATTAAATAGCACAAAAGGTATTTAAAAATTTTGCCTAAATAACTTGTATCTTAATTTTTAAAGCTAGCTAGAAAATAAAAGTTGATATGAATTTTGTGTGTGAGTCATGTAAATGTATCCTGTTTGGTGTCTGCTTGTCTTTTTAAGGGAAATGGGAACAAACACGACACTCTAGAAGAAGGATGCTCAGCCCAGATTCATAATGCAGTCTTGGACCAAACAAAACTAGATTTGCAGTTGCTTAACTATCTTGATCAAAACTGGAGAAGCGAGTACCATATAAAAAGCAATCTGCCTGATATCAGCTTCACAACATTTCACTGTGTCACAGAGCTGGATAAGACTGAACTGGATATTGCTGTTCACGTGACCTACACAACGGGGCAGATGATTATAGCAATTCACAGTCCCTACTGGATGGTGAATAAAACTGGTCGAATGTTACAATACAAAGCTGATGGTATTCACCGCAAGCATCCTCCAGATTACAAAAAACCCCTCCTTTTTACTTTCCAGCCTAAGAACTTCCTTCAAAATAATAAGGTATTGTATTTTGCAAACCTAACAGCTCTGTTCTCCCTTACGTTGTTGTATGAAAGCATTTTTACACTTTAAAATTTATTTACTCTATCCTATGCTCTGCAAGGGGCATGAAACCTATAATATAACCTAAATATAATAGAATGTCTAAAAACAGTGTTCAAAATAAGTGTGTGGTCAGATATGCTTGAGATAAGAAATTTACATTATCGGAGGTGTTGTTAAGAAAGAGATACTCACTTTGAAAGATAAAGTTCACTGAGAAGTATTTTCTAAATATAACAATTTCCTTTTACATATAAACTGTCAGTAAACGTTCTTATTCCAAATAACACATAGAAATTGTGTAGGAAATGTAAAGCTGTGGTACTTGAAAAATGAATGCTACTTGAAAAATGAATACTTGCAATGGTGGTTGGTAAGTTGGTTCTGGGTTCACAGAATGCTAAGGTTAAGTTCACCATTTGAGTTTCCTGAGTTTTTTTAATGCTTAATGTTACTGATGGATGAATGATATGAGAGAGATTACAAGAGTGCATTGATTTTCCTTTGAAATTTTAATTATGATAAATTTTTGACAGGATCCTTATATGATTGCTTCCTCTGGAATGTCTTACACTTAAAATGCTTATTCCACATAACTAAGCATTGGTTGTAACTAAGCATGGTAGAAAATACATTTGTGAGTTGATACTGGCAGTTGTTATGTCCTGACTTTTCAATAGAAATACCAGTATTTCCATTTATGTTTATGCATACCTTATATATAATTTTAAATGTTGTCAGTGACTCGTAAATTGAAAATTAATTCAGGGTGCTTCTTCACAGGTGCAGCTTAGGGTAACTGACAGTGAACTGTCTGATCAGTTTTCACTGGACACTGTTGGAAGTCATGGTTCTGTGAAATGCAAGAGTCATAAAAAGGAATATCAAGTGAGTTAAACTTACCTTTTGAATTCATTATCTTCAGGAGATATAAATGTGGTAAAATAAGTGCACTTAAAATAATGTCTTTCTGTTCACAGGTTGGTGTCACCATAAACAACAGCAGTTTCAATATTACTAGAATTGTAACCTTCACTCCATTTTTTATGATTTCAAATAGAAGTAAATACACTTTGGAAGTAGCTGAAGAAGGGAAGGAAAAATGGATTCCCATTGTTTTGCAACAGGTAAACTTATAATGGAACCTATTCCAAGTTTTGTCTCTCAAGAAGAACACTTACTGATGGAAAATGTGAGCCATGTATAGTGTCTGTGACAGTGCCTGACTGTACCATGCTTTTTCAATAAATGATCGGTGTCCTTTACCATTTCTCAGTGTTGCATTAGGACATACTGTAAAGCTGGTTTACATTGTAATTGGAATTTTTTGTTCTGTCACCTTGCATCATAAATAGTGTGAGAAGACCTTTTTGATATTATATTATTACTGTATTATCTTTCTGCAGTGGCAATGGAGCTTTTGTTCAGTTTAGCAGTGGTACGTGGTAGAATATTTTGACTGATGTGATACACATGAAGCCACTTTGGTATGGGAAGAAATTCCCTCACATGGATCAGTTCAGAGAGATCCGAACTAATCTTCTGGATGTAGTCTCACTTCTGCTTTTAAGTGCTTAACGTTTACTTCCTGGAAAGGGATCCCTGGCCCTCAGGCCAAGTGGTGTGAAAATGGGTTTAGGGCTTTTGTCTGTGCTGCAGAGATAGAGACTATTGCAGACTGGGTGCACATCTTGACTGTTTGCACTGCAGTGTCACACAATTATGTTTTGTATGTGTGTTGAGCCTTGGGGCCATCATGCCTTCCTGCAGGACATGTATGAAAAGCGGTGCTTGTTTGGGGTAGTGTTGGAGGTTTCTTAAAGCTGTAGTGCCTTCTGAGAAGAGTGAAATCCCTTCCCCTTTTGCTTCCCCCTCCCCTTCCCTTTTTAAGAGAGCATTATCCGAAGCAGAGTTTAGCCTAACAAATAGTATGGTTGAAGGCCCAATTTCCTTTAGCATCCTAGAAGTACAGGATTGTTAAGCTTGCAGAAGATTTCTAAGAAAATGTATCAAGTCCAACCACTAACCTGGCACAACCATAAATAAGTCACCACTAAAATAAATCCCCAAATGCCATGTCCACAACTTTTTTCAACACTTCCAGTAATGGTGATTCCACCACTTCCCTGGGCAGTCTGTTGTAATGCCAGACTTCCCTTTCAGTGAAGAATTTTTTCTGACAGACAATTTAAACGTCTTCTGGTGCAATCTGAGGCTCTTTCATTTGGTCCTGATGCTTGGAGACCAACCCCCACTTTGCTACATCCTCCTTCCAGGCAGTTGTAGAGAGTGGTAAGGTGGCCTCTGAGTCTCCTTTTCTCCAGACTAAACAATCTGAGCTCCTTCAGCCACTCCTCCTAGGACTTGTGCTCCACACCCTTCAGCAGCTCCATTGCCATTCTTTGGACGTGCTCCAGCACCTCAATGTCAGCACTGTAAATACTCCAAGTGGTTACCAAGAATGGTTGCAAACCAAATTACAAAAGTTAAAAGAATATATTCAATCAGATTCCTAACCAGATCTTTCTATTACTTTTTTACTTCCTTCAGTATATGCTCCTTTAGCTGTGCATATTATCTTTATTGATACAGTCGTTAGAGACAGGCCCTTAAGTAGCATTACAGTTACTGAAATTGGTATGTTGTGCCATTGTGATTCTTGTTTAGTGTGCATAAAGATGCTTGGATCTTTAAATGTTGAAGTCTATTCAGTTTCCCATGATGTTTATCATTATTTTCAAAAAAAAGTCTTTGCTTTTACTCAACAGTGGACTGTTTGACATAAACCTACATGTTTCTTCTCTTTCCTAATATTCTTATGTTCCTCTGAACCAAACTTTTGCTTGGCCTTACATAGTTTTTGGGTTCTTTACATGTATGATTCCTCATCTAGTTCATTGATAAAGGTCTGAAATGACAATAGGGATAGTGTATACTAGTGTATGTATAGTATTATGGGCAACTTCATATCTAATTTCTTATTCTTAGGAAATATAGTCAGATGGTATTATTTCTTGTTTTGTGGTTTATATTTGATATATTTGATATATTTTGATATATTTGTTATTAGAATAAGCTAAATTATTTACAGAAACTTCTGAAACTTCTGCAAAAACTACTCAAAGGTAATAGTTTTAAAAGTTGAAAAACATTCTGCATATATCCTCTCTAGGTTTCCCATGGTGACTGTTTCATTCGTATGCCTACAGGATTTTCTAGTTTGTCCCACAAATGTCAGTGTTTCTTAGGTATTCCATAATTGTATTAATTAATCTTAGTCTTCTTTCAGTTAAAAAGTATCCAGGGGAAGACTTGAGGATCTTAGGATCACTCCTAAAAACTTTTAAAACGTTAGATGTGGAAGTTTACCAAATAGAGCAGTACAAGCCAACAGAAGAATCTGTAACCCTTTCTAAATCCTGTTTTCATATTGTGTTGATATTTTTCCCTTTGGTAGGCAATCTCTAAAAATACATGTTTTGACAACTTGGTCTGCCAGGGTTGTTCTTTTGTAATTCAATTGCCTAATCCAATATGTTTTTAGTCTCTTTAAATGTAGGTAGTGTCAAGCCTCTGTTGGTCTGTCTTTGGTCCATCTCTGTTCTTAATCCAGAACAATTTCCAAGAGCAAGTTTGCATCTGNTCCTAACCAGATCTTTCTATTACTTTTTTACTTCCTTCAGTATATGCTCCTTTAGCTGTGCATATTATCTTTATTGATACAGTCGTTAGAGACAGGCCCTTAAGTAGCATTACAGTTACTGAAATTGGTATGTTGTGCCATTGTGATTCTTGTTTAGTGTGCATAAAGATGCTTGGATCTTTAAATGTTGAAGTCTATTCAGTTTCCCATGATGTTTATCATTATTTTCAAAAAAAAGTCTTTGCTTTTACTCAACAGTGGACTGTTTGACATAAACCTACATGTTTCTTCTCTTTCCTAATATTCTTATGTTCCTCTGAACCAAACTTTTGCTTGGCCTTACATAGTTTTTGGGTTCTTTACATGTATGATTCCTCATCTAGTTCATTGATAAAGGTCTGAAATGACAATAGGGATAGTGTATACTAGTGTATGTATAGTATTATGGGCAACTTCATATCTAATTTCTTATTCTTAGGAAATATAGTCAGATGGTATTATTTCTTGTTTTGTGGTTTATATTTGATATATTTGATATATTTTGATATATTTGTTATTAGAATAAGCTAAATTATTTACAGAAACTTCTGAAACTTCTGCAAAAACTACTCAAAGGTAATAGTTTTAAAAGTTGAAAAACATTCTGCATATATCCTCTCTAGGTTTCCCATGGTGACTGTTTCATTCGTATGCCTACAGGATTTTCTAGTTTGTCCCACAAATGTCAGTGTTTCTTAGGTATTCCATAATTGTATTAATTAATCTTAGTCTTCTTTCAGTTAAAAAGTATCCAGGGGAAGACTTGAGGATCTTAGGATCACTCCTAAAAACTTTTAAAACGTTAGATGTGGAAGTTTACCAAATAGAGCAGTACAAGCCAACAGAAGAATCTGTAACCCTTTCTAAATCCTGTTTTCATATTGTGTTGATATTTTTCCCTTTGGTAGGCAATCTCTAAAAATACATGTTTTGACAACTTGGTCTGCCAGGGTTGTTCTTTTGTAATTCAATTGCCTAATCCAATATGTTTTTAGTCTCTTTAAATGTAGGTAGTGTCAAGCCTCTGTTGGTCTGTCTTTGGTCCATCTCTGTTCTTAATCCAGAACAATTTCCAAGAGCAAGTTTGCATCTGATTCTGTTGCTGAAACGGGGAGCTCTGCTATTCTGCTAGTCTAGATTATTTTTTAAACTAATGCCTGTGATTTTTTTGAGTATTTCTCATATAACTCTCTTACATCAGCTCAATCTTCAAAAAACTAAGCAGCTTGCTGAAATATTAATGCATATTTTGGCTTGCTCCTTTCTCCCCGCTGTATTTTTGTCATTTTAAGTTAAGCAGAACCTTTCCTGCGGATGTTTTTTTTTTTTTTCAAATACACTCTTCTTTCTTAGAGACAGATAACTTGTCTTTTCAGGAAAAAAAGCAATTCTTACCTAGAATGAGTTTCGTCTGAGACATCTTCCCTGTCTGGAAAGTAGTAAATATATTAAAAACCTTAGCCACTATTTTTAGAAAAAATCATTGTCCTTCAGAGATTGCTATAGAGTTTGTTGGACAGTGATTAGTGTGCAGTGGCTTACTAAGGACAGTCCTTTGAATTATGTATAGTGCAAGGCAGTTGATCTACATACATCCTTAGAGAAAGAAGATATTGCTGAAGACTGTTCATAAGACCACTGCTAATTATAAATTAAAGATCCCACTGTGGGAGTGAAATTGTTGTATAAATATAAGCACTTAGCAAGCGTGTGGTAAAAGGCTTGAAAACAACATCGTTATGTGACACAATCTGGCTAAAGTCTACTGCAAGAATTAGTTTTTCAGTTCTCTGTAGCTGATTCTGTAATGTCTTGTTTAGCCAATCTTTTTTACTTATTTGGTTTGGATTTTTAACTTTTTATTTACTGTTGACTGATTCTCCTTGAATTTCCTCTGGGCTCAATTAATTCTACATTGAGACTTACTTGCTGTGTTTTATGCTAATTTACAACAAAATTTAAATTTCCTTTGTCTGTGGGATACATGTTGATATAAATAACACCTTCAATCTTACCGTTTAACTATATTTTTTTCCTTTGTCTTCCTGCTTCCTGTGGTGTGAGAAACAATGGGAAAGGGAACTTAGTGGCATGGTAAGTTGGTGAACTAGTCTTTCACCACTGAAGAATTAATTCTAGGATTCAGATGCAATTAAATATGGACATCTCATTTCTTAAACTATGTTGAAGAAAGATGGCTCTCAAGTTTTGGATGCTCCCTGTCAACAGTTTGAAATACAGAAAAGATGGTCTATCTGAACAGACTTTGGCTCTTGATAGCTGAGGGTTACTGTTACAGCTTGGTCTTGTGGCAGGACTCTTATTAATTAGTTAGAGACTTTTCATTAGTTACAGTTAAAACTTCTGTGTTCTCTACCTCCTGGCCTTCTCCATTTAGCAAGTAAACTATTGAAGAGAGATCGTCTGTGAGATTTTAAAACCCATAATGGTTATGATTTCGGTTGTGAATGTGAATAGCGGAACATGCACTCGCTTTAGCTGCCTAATGCTCCATACTGTGTGTGTTTTATACCCACATACATACATGGGTATGTGTACTTTTATATATGAAGCACTTTTAAAAGGACTGCTAGTAGCTGATGTCCAGTGTAGTCAAGTTACTCTGGGGGGGCATTTGTGCTAATATCCTGTTTTGTCTTTCCTTGACACTGTAAGATTGATTTGAAATTTATACTTATTTGGAAAAAGGTTTGCTATTGGAAAAACAGGTTTATTTTTTTTCAAACAAGCTTGGCATTTTCAATGTTGTAGCTATTTTATACTCTGGATTTTATGTACTTTATCCATTTTAAGTGTACTTCTTTGTATGAATATGAAGTCTTACTGTGTTCACTTTAGCTCCTTAACTCCTCACTTTCTTCACTGTAGTCTGAATTATTTCTTGACTTCCTTTGAATTTATTGTATTCAGGTAAGTAATATCTTTTAGGTTTTTTTAATAGAGTTTCTGATCCAAATCAATACACTTTTGGATAGAATTTAGTAGGTGAATTTCGGGCTAATGTGAATGGCATTTGATGCCTCAGTTGTATTCTCACTTTGAAATTTCTGATTTTTCTTATCTAGTGCATTCCGTTTTGGCCTGAAAATGATGCCAACAAACTGCTTGTTAGAGTTGAAAATTCTGATCTCCCTCCAAAGAAGATAAATTTTGATCAGCAAGAAAACTGTCTTCTACTGCATTTGGACAATAAGGTAACATGTTGCCTTCCATGTTTACATGTTAGGTAAAACAGCATAAATCACTTTTTCATTTTCATTCTCAAAACTTTGTTTTCCCATGCAATCAACCTTAGCTGAGGAAAAGATTATGTTTACGCAAATTTATTCTCGTGCTCTCTTTTTTATGTGTGTACAAACAGATATAAGTAGGTATTCTGTTTTAAGTGCTTAAGTAGGTATTCTATTTTAAGTGCTTCTCTGGGAAGGAGTTCTACAGGAGCTAAAATGCAGATTGTTTTGCAGGTATTCTTTGTGAGAAGTATTAGTAAGTTCTGAAGTAACACTGAGTTGCTCTGAAAAGTAACTTTGACTCCCCTAAATTTACTTGTATGTTGCAGATAGTCTCATCTAGCAGTAGTTTTTAAGTAGGTGAGTGGTTTTTGTAGTATAATGTTGAGGGCATGAATGCATATGCTTGCAATAAGGAAGGTTCCTCTACTACCAGCCTAACTTTTCACAGTACAGAACTCCTGCATAGTTTTAATTACTAAGTGTAATACCTGCTACCTCATCTTTAGATCAAGGATATATTTTGAAGATATGGTAAAATGGCTAGGTTTACTATGATAGTTTTATCTTCTGATGAGAGGAAAGGTTTTTTCAAAATATGTAAATTACATTTGCTTTGCTAGAAATCCATTCCACTGTTACTTACTTGTAATTTTTACAACTGATAGCTTGGAGGAATTGCAGTAGATGTTAATCTGACTGAACATTCTACAGTGATTACCTTTTCTGATTACCATGATGGTGCAGCTCCATTTCTGTTGATAAACCATACCAAAGAGGAAATTATTGAGTATGGACAAAGGTATGTATGAAGAGGTTTAGTGTGGAAGTTTGCATGGAGACTTGTGAACCATAATTTTGTGTGTTGTAAGCATGCATTCTCTAAAGATGCCTATTTTAAAGAAGTGGCTGTCTAATTTTGTCAGAGCACCCAAAAATCTCTCCTTTGGTAAATTGAAGACAATGGATTGTTAGCAATGTTATATAGTGCTAGGTAGTTCTACAAGTGAGCTGTTTTGTGGTGTCTTTTTATATGAATTTTGTGGCCTTGACATCTACATTCCTGCTGGGGGCAAAGGATGTGCTTTTCTGGAACCGTGCAGGTGCTGACTGTGCAAAGTAAGTAACAAGGGAGATTTAGCTGAAAGAATGGGTTAAAATTACGTGAGATATGTAGAGAATGTTATGTGAGTTATGTGAGAATGTACTAAAAATGAGAGGTAGTCACATAAATTTTACCAAGCCAGGCCAAAACTAAGATAATTTTAACAGATATTGTTTTTCTGCAGTCAGTGAAGATTTAGTTCTGCACCTGCACACAGTTATTATGTTCTCAAGCTGTAATGTCTTTGTAATGCTTTGCCATGATATGCAGGGACTGTGCAATGCTGGGAAATGTATATCTGCAGCATTCTTAAACTGTTTCTTTTTAAAAGCCAAACAGCCCGTACTCTTTCTTCCCCTCAGTCAGTCACAGCAGTGTTGTTTAAAGATTTTTACTTGGGAAGTGGAGGAGTTGCTAGTCAAATCCTGTTTTCTTCCTGTTTGTCTGAAGGAGATGATTGTTTGGTTTGGTTTTTCTCTGTAAAGATTAGTAATTTTTATCTTTTTAGATGAATTGTGGACATCCCTAGTGTCAATTTAATTAAAATAGAGTACAATGGCCTATCATTTAGTCCAACTACCTGACCATTTCAGGTGTGATCAGAAGTATAAGCATGTTATTTAGGGTTTTGTCCAAGTCAAGGGGCATCTCCTGCCTCTCAAGAAAGCCTGTTCCAGTGTTTTGAAATAAAGTCTTCTTAATGATCAGTTTAAACCTCCCTTAGCACAGCATGGATGCAAGGGAGTGGTTCAAATCACTGGATCCCAGCAAGAAGAGGATCAGCATCTCTCCACTTCCTCTCCTGGGGTAGCCTCTTTTCAGAGAACTGGAGAAGACAAATCTGCCAATTTTTAACTGTATGTGAGGGGGAATGGAGTTTAAAACACGTTTGTCTGAAAGTGTTGGTCATAAGGGAGAAGAAAATGCGTATTTAAAATCTACTGTATATACTTTCTTTAAGGTATATATATGTATTTTAAAGTACAAATCCTTTTTCTTATTATTGTTCTGAGAATGGTTGTGTGTGTTTTTTCATGCATAATGTTATTTTTGATCTGTTTTCATTAGTTGAAAATATAATTACTGTTCTTGTTGAAATGCTAGAATGCAAGGGTCATTGACAAAAAATATTCATTGACATTTGAATTTAAAATTACTTTGTTCTAGCTCCCTCAGTGAACTGGAAGACTGCCTTCAGCCAAATAAGGCAGTATTGTATACTTGGGCAGACCCTACAGGATCTAGGAAATTAAAATGGAGATGTGGAAATAGAACTGAGGAAATTGCCCCAAAAGAGGTATGTTTTTTATCAAAATCTCCTTTTAATGGTGTCTAATTTTCTATTTATATGTCTGTTCGTCAGTGTGCACGTGAAACATAGTATTTAGTGAGTATGATCAGCAGTCTCACATATGAGTTTCAAACACAGAGCAGTAACAACACTTGCCAGAGCTTGTGCCAGTAAGCACTGCCTTCAGTTGAAAAGTGTCAGTGTGTGTGGTGAGAAACTGTTGTAAAACTTTGTAATTACTTTTTTTTCCTGTACCTTAAAAAAATGTCTTCCATTGTTGTGTTGCTAAGACTTTTGCATTTTTTTCTGGAGTAGAATGATTAATAGAGTTGTAAAAACTTTTCCTTTCTTGTTTGTAGGACAAAATGGAAATACTCACTGTGGATTCTGGAAAAGCAGTCTATTTAATGTCATTTTATGAAGGCTTGCAGCGTATTGTCCTGATCAGTGAAGATGAGAATGTATTTAAATTGACATATGAAAGTGTAAAAGCAGAACTAGCAGAACAAGAAATTGTTCTGTCTTTGCAAGATGTTGGAATTTCATTGGTTAATAATTCCACAAAACAGGAGGTGTCCTACATTGGAATTACAAGGTAACTTTGTGTGCAACAATCTAAAATGCTTAACTTCAGGTGTTTTTACTCTGTGAATTTCATTTTGGCTTGCAAGGAAAAAGAGGTCTGGGTTAATAATATTCAAACCTAATCACTATATTTTCCAGCTGTCAAGAGAAATGTTTTCACTGTGTTTTGTACTAATGCATGTGCTTTCTGTATTTAGATGTATGTGGTTTTGGAACATGTATTTGTAACTCTGTGTGGCAGACTTCCCAGCACACTGAACAGAAGTTTTTCCTGCCCATGTAGTTTGAGAAGTGATAATAGAGTTTTAGGGAGTAAGGTTTGTGGACAGTTTGTGTCAGTGGGTTTTGTTATCTTCACTACAGAAACAGCTGGATTCTGTGTTGGAAATTTTGATACAAAAGCTTGTAGGTCTCTTTAGTTTAGATTGATTAATTATGGTGATCCACGGCCCTACTGCTTGGGTTTCCTACTATAACATTTCAGAGGGAAGCAGAAAAGAAACTATGTAATGATTCAGAAATGTGTGTTATCATATACTTGAACAAGGGCTCTTTAGAATCAAGGGACACTTGAATATAATTGCCGTAATCCACACCCTTCTGTATATTCAAAGTTATGAGGTTGACAGAGTCAGGGTTGTTTTTTCTTGATTAATTCTTTGCACTGAGTGAGGGTTGGGTTTTTTTGATTAATTCTTTGCACTGCACTGCAAAGCAAACAAGCATAAACTTCACATACACATAGGCTTCATACAGTCACATCCATCATTCACTAAGAAAATTCCAACCCTTGCCCTCACCTGAGAAACTGTGTTCTGATATTTAGACAGTAGAAACACTCCATTAGAAGTGACAGCTAATTGCCTAGATACACAGTAGTGCTGAGATTTCACTAAATTGTTTTTTCTGTGGAAGCAGTCATCCATAGTCATTAGTCTAGCAGTGCTTATAGTTGGTTTTCTTTTCTTGTCAAACCCTGAGGAGATGTCAAACTCCTGGAAAATGGATGGCAGTACTGTTGAAATTGGCTTCCTTTTTTTTAGCAGCAACAAAAAAACCCAAAACCAAAAAAGGGGGGAAGAAAAAAAAAAAGGGGGAGAAACACTCAGCAATCAAGACAGTACTCTATTTGTAGTTGGATTTTTGATGTTTTGAACTTTAACTCACCTTTTTTTTTTGACATTGATGTGTCTCAACACAGACACACATGTAGCTAAAAGAGGGTAGGTGGCTGTGTCTGAAAAGCTACATATTTGTAGGCTATAGAGTAATTTGTGGGAAGTACCCCCACCCGCCATAGTGTTGATTTGTGCCCTATTTTGTGCCTTAAGTTTGACCATGAGGTGAAATCAGGCACAAGAACTTCTCACAGAAGCAGTGGGAAAAGGTCTAATGCCCTTTAAGGTTGATTAATTATTTGCATTAATAAATCTGAGAGACAGAAGAAAGGATGCCATTTTTAAAAAAACAAACCAGCAACGAACTCAAAACTCCCACCGTGAAATCAGTAGAGGAAACCTGTAAAACAATATCACCACCTATTGATTTTAGATGGAAAGACTAAATAAACAAGCTGTCAAAAATAAGATTCAGTGCAGTAGGCATCTTGACTTGAACCTTTCAATTTTTAGTAAATTCAAAATGCCAAAATAAATGCAGGAGTATAAGCAGAAAACCACATTGAGACTGCAGAACAATGGATGGCAGTACTTCTTGAAATCAAGCTTTCTTGAGTATCACTACATACCCATCTTCATCAAAATAGGGACTTACACAGACTTGTTCACTTTTTTT
>VYXC01009442.1:294570-321438 GCA_013397175.1 Platysteira castanea | reverse complement strand
GATTGAGGAGACTGGCTTCTGCTTAGTACTAAGAAGGCAGTGGGTGATTTGGATCACTTCTGTTTGCTACAGTAGTGCTTTATGTTGTAGCATCTCATTCCCGAGTTACAACCTATTAAAAGTCGCACTAAAAGAGGTGTGTTTTTGAAAACTTGTTTTCAAAAAGCTAATCCTTCTCTTTTGGTTCTTTGTTTTATTTTCAAAGTTCTGATGTGGTTTGGGAGACAAAACCCAAGAAGAAGTCAAGATGGAGACCAATGAGTGTTAAGCAAATTGATAAATTAGAGCAAGAATTCAAAGATTACAGTGAGCTAAGTCCTTCAGAAAATAAGATTATTGAGTTGGAATCGAATGTTTTGGTAATACTGGTAGTTTCTAATTTTATTGCTTTTATGTATGCACAAGAAAAGATAATACATCAATTTTGCTGTCTTTGATAAAACTTCTGGTGAAATTTGAGATGATCGATTTACTTACTCCATTTGAAAACCCTTCTTTATCTCTGTATTAAAAAATGCAGGAAAAATTCCACAAACTTTTGATATCTTGCGACAGACTTTTTGTTGTTAGTGCCTGACTTTGAAATTGACATTTTTGTGTAACATTTTTGGAAGTCATGGTAGTAAATATGCATAAAACATAAATTCTAGACCTCCTTAGAAATGTGCTGTAGGAAAATAAACACTGGGTAGGTAAATGATCCAATTTTTATCTCAGTCATAGTCCATTACACTGTTCAGCTTTTCCTCTGGATAGCTATGTATTAAATGACAGTAAACCCCAAATACTGCAGTATTTTATGGTTTTATTTCTATTGAAATTTATGGCAAAATTTATTTGCTTTAAATAAATGAAAATTATGACATCTGACTTAAAAGCTGCAGAACCTTTACTGCTGAGCTTTACAATATTGGTGAATGATGTAAATTTTAAAATATATTATATAAAGCAGAATTTTAAAATACTTGGCATACTAAATTTTCTTTGTTAATACAATAGGTATGTTTAACTCCTAATGGAATGAACATGAAAATTCAACAGCCAAATGAGATTCCTATCAGAAGAAATTATCTGCCAGCTTTAAAAGTGGAATACAGTTCCTCTGCACATCAGAAGTCTTTCAGAATTCAAATTTACAGGATACAAGTGAGTCATGTCAAAAAGTAATAGTAATTTATTCAGAAAGAACAACTTTTATGGAAATTTGGGTTCATTTCTAGAATTGTTTGGATTTCTCACATTTTCAATTTAATTGTAGTCATTGGCTTTTACGTCAGTGCTTCTTAATCTTTGAAAATACTACTTAAGTGCTTCTTGGAAAAAAAGGAAGACAACTGTGACTGTTCAGAAAATTAACATTTGCCATTGATCTTACTTGCTTTTTCTTGGAGCATTTCTGTATAACAAGCAGAAAGAGAGGTCAAATTTCTTGTCTTGCTATGCTCGAGGTTTTGAAAATAAATCCTTTGCAAAAATTTTGTGGACCATTTATTACTACCAATTTAAAGAAGCTTTTCTAAATTATTAGAATTGGATTATTAGATTTTGAAAATAGATACATTTTAAGCACAATAGTGGCTTTTTTTCTGCTTTTGGATCGGTGGAAGGCTACAGGTAACGATCATATCTCTAGAGTTTGTCCTGATTTTAAAATATTTCATTATGGAAAAGCTAATGTGCTGCACTTGTCCTGTCCTTACCCCTACTAGATACAAAACCAGATTCCTGGAGCCATATTTCCCTTTGTGTTCTATCCTATTAAACCTCCAAAGTCCATCACCTTGGATTCAGGTTTGTTCTAGTTTAACATAATCCTTCCTTTTAAAATAACAAGATTACCTGCTTGTAGTGAAGTTAACTGTTTTATCAGATTTATCACATTTGTCAGGTGAAGTCTGCATGAACTTTCTGACTACAGATAACACAAATAATAATGTTACAAGTAAGGAAGCAGTTACCTCTACAAAGAAGATAGGCACAAAACCATTTCAACAGTTAACAGTCAGAAAAAAAGAAAATGTCTTTTATTCATCATTACCGTGCCTTTTAAGAGCATCTTTTTGGCACATTACTTCATTGATTTTGGAGAACATAAACATGAAAGCTATATAAGCTTAAAATGAGGTACTGCGTCTAGACCACAACTAAAATTTAATGCTGAATATATGAGAAGACTTGTCTGTTCATAAGATAACTCTTGTTAATTTTGATGGTAGTGAATCTGTTGCACTGTTTCTGTGCTACTTGCACTTGGAGTTTTGGGGCAGTGAGATTCACTTGTCATCTTTAGTCTTCCACTGTTTACCTACTGCTCCAGTACCGTGCAATACATGACCTAGTAACCTATCTGAAGTAATCTTGACTCGTAAGAAAAGAAATGTGCCTAAACTCAGCGTTGGTAAGTGAGGCAGCATTTTTAAGCTCTGCAGATGGCAAATTGTATTTTGTCTAGTTTTTATGTAGCCTTCTCCATTGCTTGGAGTATAGAGCTCAATGTTGCTATACTATGTGATGATAGTCTTTCTAACTAACCGTAGGTAGAAAGGTTAGTCTTCTGACTAACCTCAGTCTTTCATTAAGTTTTTTACACCTAAGTCACTTGGAAGACCTGAGTAATATCAAAAGGGATTCTGGATTGAGACAAAGAATACTACTTGCAATTTTGTACAGAAGCTAGTTGGATATCAGTTATTCCTTCTAAATATGACTGGTTTTAAGCATGAATCTGCAGAATTCTTTTTTTGTTTGTTTAGTTTATATTTTTGTATCAGCCATTGGAAAATCTTAATCTGTGACTAAGGAAATTATGTAATTCTAAGATTATATCAATATTAATTTGCTTTTAAATGAAAATGGTGCATTTTCAGTTAAAGAGCATCCATTTCATCCTTGTCTTCCTGTTACTTTCTGTTCCTGTTCTTTTCCCTGTCTGAGTTGTTTGCCAGTCATATCCATAATCCTGTTGTACAGGATTAAGAAAACCCTGAATGTATATGACATTTATATGACAAAAAAACTATGAAGTTACATATATCATATAGCAATTTATGATCTCCTTTTGTTTTACAACTTCATAGCACCAAAACCATTTACTGATGTCAGTATTGTCATGAGAACTGCAGGACACTCACAAATATCTCATATTAAGTAAGTATTTTGACATGTTCCATCTCTATTACTACTGGTTATGTTTAATCAAGCTTTAAAGTTAAAATTATTATAGAGGCAAACATTAAGGTAATTTTAACACAAACTCAGTCTTCAAAACTCAGAGCACTTTAATTGAGATGAAAGCTCAGTGTCCTTTATTATCTATATAACTTAAGATTAAAGCAAGGATTTTTAGATGTCTTTTTAATACAGATTTTTAGTCATCTTTATTTAGAAAAAAAATCTATGTATAGTGGTGCTATGTACAGTGTTAAATGCTATGTGTTTAAAATAGTTCTGGTGACTTGGAAATGTATTTATCTTACCCCTATGTGGGAAGCCTTCTTTTCACCAGTAATGATAAATCCCTCAAAAAACCCCAAAAAATACAAAAAAAGAAAACCAATAACAAAATACAAACATAAACACAAAAAACAACCCCCAAAAACCCAAAAAACCACCGAAACGAACAATAAACCCACAACAAAAAAACCCACAAAAAATGGTACCTTAAGTAATATGTAAGTGGTCTAAATACCCTATGGTAAATTTTAAGTGTTGCATGTTTTTGTAGAACACCTTAATAATTATTTTCTGTTTCATGTATAGGTATTTTAAGGTCCTGATTCAAGAGATGGATCTCAGATTAGATCTTGGCTTCCTGTATGCAGTTTTTGAATTCTTTAAGCAGAGTGAAGTTCCAAGTGACCAAGAGGTAGAATCCTTTTGTTGTTTGAAGATAAATAGATTTTAAATTTGTAATTATTCAACTTGTATTTTAATTGTTTTCTGTGTCCATAACAATGGTTAATTGCTGTGTATCTGGAAATAATATGAAGCTATGAGGTTTTTAATTACTGTTGCCTGAGACAGATAGTAGACTCTTTCCTTTATGCTCCTCTTGTATGCTATGCAAAGAAGGCTTTAAACATTATGGTACAAGGACAATGAGAGGAGTTTTTACATAGGAGAGTATAAGTAGTATTAGTCAATGTATTGAGTCAGTGACAAATGACTAGTAGTTTTATATACTCCAAATTTTGAAGTGATATCTTTTTCAAATGCATTTACAGCTGGAACTTTTCAAAAAGGATGTTGAGACCCTTCAAGAAGAACTGATGAGTGTGTCATCAATGGATACATCACAAATCAGCTTGTACGAATACTTCCATATCTCTCCCATTAAGGTATTCCCTTTTCACATTAGAGACTTGAGTTTGGTCTCTGAAAATGTTTTGTCTCATGCAGGATAGTAGGCACTAGAAATAAAGATGGAAACAACTGATAAAAAAAGCACCAGGAAAGTACGTTCAGTGTTACCACTAACTTGCTATTGCATTCCTATGACTTTATAAGTATTTTTTTTCTTTTTATTATTTAAGAGTTCCTTGCAAAATGCTCTGGTTTGTCTGCACACACTATGTTATGGATTGGAGAGTGGTGTCATTTCTAGAAAACCTACACAGCCAGGGTAGGAGATTAATGGGTAGCTGACATTACTAAAACTGTGATAAGGACTTCATAGGCTCTGTAACATGTCTTAAAAGAATCTCCCCTCCATCCCATGGGAAGTAGATCAAAGAATGATTTGAGTTTCACCTCTTTGCAGTATCTTGTGAGATGTTAGAAATTAGATTTGACAAGAAAGATTGCATGGAGGAAATAGGATGGAATAAATGGGCATGAGCTTTTAGTGAAAGATTAGTCTTTAATGGTTATGAATTGAGTGACAATGATTCTGCAAGGTGAGCTATGTGTCACTGAAATGAGCTATCGTTAAGATCTGTTATAAGATAATGAGTGATGAGTGATACTGTCTTCAGAGAGTCAGAAATAGGCATAACTTCCTTTAATCTGATTATGAAACCTGCTGGATAGATTCGTACCGTTTTGTACAGCAATTTGAGCAACTTTCCTTAATGTCGTTCCGTTTTGATTTCTGTGAAACAAATGTTTTGATTATTGCGGGTGTGCACAGGTAGGATTCTTCCTGTATGCATATTCCAGTAGTTATTTAGCATCTGCAAAACTTGTGTTAGTAATGACTTGTTTTCAGGCTTTTGTGTTACCATTTTCTGTCTGCTTTGATTTTGAGTATAAATTAGAGAAACTAAATGTTTTAAAAATGAGCTAATAACCTAAATTATAGCTAAAAGAATCCAGAGACCTTCTCTGAGAACTTAAGTAAGCAGTTTCAAGTTCTTGTTTTCTTAAAGGTAGTTTAAATTCTTCACTTTGGCTTTAAATGTCAGTGGGATTTTTTTGGCCTACATTGTGTATTTGTGTACTCTGTCACAAAGTCAGACTTGTTTCAGTCAGACTAGAAATGTCCTAACTCAATTTTTAAATCATCTAGAAGATTATAAAGATAGAAATACAATACATCTAACAACTAACCGTGTTATTTCCCCATCTTGCTTTTATCTTTCAGTTACACTTAAGCTTTTCACTCAGTAGGGGTGGAGAAGATAGTAACAAAGAAGAAAGAAAGAATGAATTGATACCATTTCAGTCCGTGAATCTCCTGCTGAAGAGTATAGGGGCCACCCTTACAGATGTACAAGATATTGTCTTTAAGTAGGTTAAAAATATGAATGTAAAAATCACTCACAAAGATTATACCAGTATTACATATGTTAAGTTTTATTTTGCTCTGCATAGTAAGGCTTTACTTTTTCTCTCTCCTTTTTTTTAGGTTGGCATTCTTTGAGCTCAGGTATCACTTCTATACTACACAGCAGCTCCAATCATCAGTTTTAAAGCATTATTCGAAGCAGGTAAGAATAAATAAATGGCAATATTGCAATAAATTTGTATTTTGAAAGTGCTGCTGTGCACTTTGATTCTATGAAATTAAATAGAATTACTTTCATCCTTCTATCTGTGTACAAAGGTTAAATAAACGCATATAAACCAATTACTCATTAATAGAATTTTATTGCCTTGCCAAGTGGCGTGGATTACAAAACAGCTTTCTGGAATACATTCGGGAAGCAAACACGATGGAGCTCTGGTAGAACATGATTGGCATTAAAATACTAACACATTTTCTTGGACATTAGTACTATATGAATCATGGTTCCTTCTTGGCTTTTGTGTACTGTTGAAAGTCCTGTGTGGAGAGAATCCAACACAAATACTTTTGCATAAAAGAATTAGTCCTCTTCTATCTATCTGTCATTAGTAATAAAGGGTTATTGAAATGCTTTTAAGAACTGTTGTTTCTTGGCTGACATAATATGGTTTACACTGACTTTGTCATCTCTTTAGTACAACTGCTTCTAGTTTTCCACACAGTTTTGAGGTTTTTATATTGAACTCATGTTTGTTCCCTGTTTTAATCTGAGATACTACAATGTTTGCCTTTGTTTTAGTGTAATTTAGGAAATATTTTCACTATCAACTATTTTTATTTTAGGCTATTAAACAGATGTATGTTCTTATTCTTGGCCTTGATGTGTTGGGTAATCCATTTGGATTCATAAGAGGCTTGTCTGAAGGAGTAGAAGCTTTCTTCTATGAACCTTACCAGGTAAAATTCTCTGCTGCCCTTTTACAAGTAGATAGATAAGCATTGTATTGAAAATCTATATTGATACCTTTTTTGGTTTTAAATTTGGAGTTAGAATTGAAAATTTCAAGTGAAAATGCCTGGAAAACTCAAGTGAGATAAGAAGGAGAGAGAGGTCCATTTAACTTAACTGCCAGAAGGTTGTTTCTTACACTTCATACCTTAAAATAAATCTTACCATTTTTCCATTCTCCTTAAAATAAGCAGACTTGAGGGAGTTAATTAGTATTCTAAAATAGTCTGCCTTTCTGTCACAGGAGCTTTTGTGGATGCTTTCACACTTTATCACTCAGTGTCATCCTGTTGTTCTCTTTCTTACATATAAATCCCAATAAAAATGTAAGGTTTAAAAATATATAATGCATACTATTCAAAGCTCGTATGAATGTGTCCTTCTTTTCTTATAGGGAGCCATCCAGGGTCCTGAGGAATTTATAGAAGGAATGGCACTAGGACTTAAAGCACTGGTAGGGGGAGCTGTTGGTAAGTTTCAGCACTATGATGGTAGTTTGCCTAATAGCAAACAGTAGAGGAGAGTATTTGTAGATTGCATTGGAATTTTAATTTGGTTTATATTCCAATAGGTGGATTAGCAGGAGCTGCCTCGAGAATCACAGGTGCTATGGCAAAAGGAGTAGCTGCAATAACTATGGATGAGGATTACCAGCAAAAAAGGAGAGAAGCCATGAATAAACAACCCACTGGTCTGAGAGAGGGTATCACTCGTGGTGGAAAAGGACTAGTTTCTGTAAGGAGGAAAATGAAAATTAATTAATTTTATGCGGGCAAGAGTAACAGGTTCTTGTTGTATTTGGCAGAGAGTTGTTGGTTTTTAATTTTTTTAGTTTCTTAATTTTAATTTTGGTTTTGCAGGCATATAGCTACAACTGAGTTGACAGTTGTATAGAAAAATACAAGAGGTAGAAAAGAAGGTAGAAACTGTGAAGCAGGTGCCTCTAATTCTATTAGCTTGTAGTGAATTCTAGAATACTCCCAACACATGTACTTTGAGGCTGTTCACCAATGAAATAGATAGAAAAATGTTAAAAATGAAAAATATTATCTGGAAGCATATTTTTAATGTAATTTTTGTTTATCTTGGTAGGGTTTTGTCAGTGGCATAACAGGAATAGTTACAAAACCAATAAGAGGTAAGTTTGGGTCTTGATGCATTAACTGTTCACACAATGGTAAATTCTTGATATTCGATGAGACATTGTAAATCACAGTTATAAAACTCTTTGTCAAGATTTTATATTCCTGCTGACTTATAGTTTAAATGTTGTTTACATGAACTTTGTGTGGGGACTACATAGTTGTATATCAAATAAAATTTGCAATTAAATGGTAATAAAACTTGTTAAGATTTTAAGAAAAACTGTTTTATAATGATTTACTGCTTTTAATGCTTTTAGGAGCTCAGGAAGAAGGAGCAGCTGGTTTTTTCAAAGGTGTTGGAAAAGGCTTAGTGGGAGCAGTAGCTCGGCCCACTGGTGGAATCATAGATATGGCAAGCAGCACATTTCAGGGTATTAAAAAGTAAGTAAAATAAGTGTACAGAATACCATATGGCATGAAACAGACAAAAGTAGTATTAGTAGTATCTTGTGTCTTTGTATAACTTTTATGTTATTTACATAATAAATAGGTGGCTCTTTAACAAAATACACACTTGATATAGTTTTAAAACTACAGACACAAATTTCAGGTACTTCTAGCATTACTGAAAAAGCTAGTTTAAAAATCTCAGCAATCAGAGTTTCCTCATTTGATGATTTTTAACTATGCAGAAGTGTATATATAGACAGCAACAGTTGTTGTACAAGTCAATTTGTATACAAAATAATTTAATTCCATAGCTAAATATAGTTGAGTAGAGATATTGACATGTATCTTAAATTTTCTGCTTTGTCAGGGTTGCAGATTCATCAGAAGATGTGATAAGCCTGCGCCCACCTCGCTTCTTTGGTGAAGATGGAGTTATTAGACCTTACAGATTAAGAGATGGAACTGGAAGTCAAATGTTACAGGTGAAGAAAATGAAAGATAAATTGACATACATTTAAACTCATACATAGAAATAAATAGTTTTGAATTTCCCACTTCCTAAATTCCCATTCACTTCTTACCTAGTAACTCAGTAGTCGAGAAGTTTTTGTTGAATTTCCTAGGCGTGTAACCACATTGAGGATTTGGCTGCTGTGGTACAACTTTTGAGGAAGACACCATAAAGTATATCAGTATATTTATAAAAGTTTATGCAAGACACAGAGCATTTTGAAAGAAGAAAAAGTTTTGTATGTGCAAATGAAAAGTTGTATGCCTTTAAATCTTTTTTTGTGAAAATCCTTGATAAATACACATCGTTTTTTCAGTAATTTTATAATACATAGTTTAAACAGTGACTTCTAAGTCTCAATTTTATGTAAAACCACATTTTAAAGACACTTAGAAATAGTTGTATTTATGTCATACTGAAGCCATTGAAAGAATATAAACAATTCTAAAGTGGAATACTGTTTGCAGGAAGTATACGCTGAACAGCACTTACTCTTTAATGATTCATCTGCCATTTAAGCAAATTGGACTCAAAAAATTCCCCTCAGAAAGGGAAATTATTTAAGTTGTGACGCACACAGCTTACTGAGTTTGTTTTTTCCTCTGTTAGAAATGAAACTTCTTTCTAGAAATATTCAACCATAAAAAATAAAGTAGTAATTAGTGATTGCATGAATTTAAACAGAGTTTAAAAAATACACGTGGAAGGATTCACAGTGTGCCATGAAAATGTTGTACCAGAATAACCTTTCTGGAGAAGTAGATAAGAATGAAGTAGCCTTTGGAGAGCATTTTGTGACTCATTTTGATTATTGCCACAGCTGTTTGTTCCATGTTGAGTTCCACTCTTGCTTCTGTTTCTCCTGCATTTCATTAGTTTGTCAATCATTTTCTGGTAGAAGAGGATTGACCTGTTGGGAGCACCTTAGCTATGTTCACTGTTCCATTCACTGGTGATGTAGTTCAGCAGACTGTGAAAGTGCTTTGATAATAAATAGTGTACCTGTGCCTTTCTTGTAATGAGATGGCTTTAACCTGTGCTCTCCAATTTATAACTGGTGTTATAAAACAGTATTGCCTTAACTGGAGGGTAGTTGGAAGCTACTACGGATGAACAGCATAAATTTGTTACTAATCTTTATCCTCTTCTTGGTAAGAAAATAACTTTAAAAACACCTCCTTTTCTATTTTAAAGTATATTGCTAAAACAAAGGCTAACACACAAAGTCAGCTGTAATGAGCTGACTTTACATTGCTTTGGCTTCTTAAAATTGTACATTTTTGTATTTTGGGTTTTTTCTGAAAAACTTTTACAAAAATCTGCCATGTAATAGGTAATTCTAATTTTTCTGTATTATATGGCTGAGTATAGTACCTTCCATTATCCAACTTAAAAGACAGTAAGGTGTGGCCTTGTATACTACCTTAGATATTTTGTCATGGGAGCCACCATTTGAAAGTAGCTAAAACTGAAGAATTGTTAGCTTCATATTAGTTTTTACTACTGATGATTCTAAGACATAATTACTCTTGAAGAAATGTTCTCAAAGCCCCAAGCAGAGTAGACAGTTCTCCCTGTAGACAGTCAAATCAGAAAATAGAGATGTGCATGGTTTTTTCCCCCCCAGACAATAAATTCTGCTATAGGATATTTGGTGTCTTAATCTTAATTTAACCATGAAGTATACTAATGTCTTTGGTTTTTAATGTTTGTGGTTCTAGAGCTGTTCCTTTGTTTTGCATGAGACTCAGTGTATTGCATGTCCAGTATTTGAAACAGCTTGAATAGAATAACATTTTCTTATGGGTAAAAAGGTTATTCTCCCTTTTTGCAATGCTTCTTTGCATACAGGTCTGGTGACTGGTCCCACTGCGGTCACTGTATTGCAGCTTTTCAAGAGGTTACAGGATTAGGTTGGAATAAAACATACTGTGGTGATTTAGAGATTGTATATGCTGATCAAAGGAAATAGGATAGAGGTTATTTTGTGTGCTTGTACTGTGCCCTAAACTAGGATGTCACTTTAGAATTTCTTTTTTTTCTGTAGTTTTATTTTGCTTTAATTAACAAACTTGCCAGGCAAGATAGTACTTCTAAACTAATACTTCTGCTTTCTTCTTCCCTTACCATGCTTTCAGAAAATACAGGCCTACAAAGAGTGGACTATGGCTCACAGTAGTAGTGATGATGATGACAGTTAGGGTAATGTGGATTGTAACAGATATATATGGCCTTTGTCACATTCTTTTGACCTTTAAGTTTTAAATGTTGCTGCTATAATACCCGCTGAGAAATCGGGATTTTGTGATACTAAATTCTTATTTTTTAAACTGTGAAAAAATATGTGGGGATAATAAACTGTATGATGATGAGTGCTAGGCAAACAAGCAAATAATATAATAAACATACTCTTACAGATAAAACTGGACCTTAGGTAAAATAGTATTGAATAATATGAAGAAATAAGTAATATCGTGACTTAGAGTTTATTTCCAGATGTATTTTTATCAGCTATGTTTAATGTTTTTGCATTTATATAAGTGTTTAACAAGGTTTATTTGCTTTAAGTGTGTTTAGTAAAACTTTACTGAGTTGTACAGTCATTATTGGTGTTAAAATGCTGTTTGACTGTTTTATTCAATTACTATTTCAAAAGTATTTTGTCTGCTTTTCTTCTTAACAATAAACATGTCTAAAGTATATCTAAAATGGATTCATCTGTTCTGTTCCAACATTGTTTCTCATGTTTCCTGGAACTAGATAGTGTAAGAACACTAAATGTCTTATAAAGGTATTCAAAAGATAAAATACATACATTTTGCAAGAAACATTTAACATAAACTTCTAATTTTTCATTTATCATTTGTTTTACTATAATTTTTTAATATTTATTTTGTGTATCTTTTGGTATTCTTAAACATATGAACTAACAGTTTATTTTGTTTTTTATTTTGACTATAAATTATTTGCCTCATAAGTCAGTATTTTTATTTTTATAGCAACAAAAAAAACCCTAAAAAATCTGCCACAGAACTAAGCTCCCTGTCAAAATCACAGACAGATGTAAAAAAATACCAGTAGGTCTTCAAGACGCTGTGTAATAAAACAAATGTAATATGCAAAAGTATTTAGTTTTTTATTTACCTAGACATGGGGCATGAGGGGGAAGTGTCAACACTGGTCCACTATCATTTGGTATTATAAATTCTACCAAATACCTTTACAAGTTACTGGTTTCTTTAAAAAATTTCTATTCTGTATTCACTGAAATACTTCTACAGTTTTCTCATTCTTTATTGTGGTATGTTACCAAATTTTTGTATTGCACTTTAAAGATACCTTGTAATAGATAATTCTGTACCAGTTAAGTATTATAATAAGAATTAATATTTCTGCCAACATCTGAACAGTTAACATTGCTCTAAGACAGTAAGAACTTCTGAAATGTTTGCATATTTAACCAGGTAATGTTATGTCTTTCATTGTCTGTTGGCTTCCACTTACCAAAATTCTGGGGGAAGAACTACTGAAATGTGTTAAGATTGCTTTTTCTGGCACTATGCATTCAAAAACTGCTGTATAGGCTGATCTCTTGGGCAATTACCTGTTGCCTTTAATCTCACAGAGAAAAGGGGAGACAAACTAAATTTGGGAGATGGTTTTAGCTGAAATTGCTGATTCTTACGATTGCTACTGGTCATGTATTGCTATTTGTTTTATAATGTTGTCACCTCAAAAGGATGCTTTGCAGAAATAGATGAAAGGCTGTATTGCAGTCTGTTACTGCCTGAAACATTGTGGGAAGGATTTTGGATGTTTCAGGTACAAATGGATCTCCCATATTTCTTTGAAGAACATAGGAAATCATTTTGATCTTCAGTTCAGAAAAAAGACACATCATGTCAAAAGGCCGAGGAAATTGTTAGGTATAACATTATGGAAAGGTTACTGTGACATATAATTAACTTTACTGGGTTTTGGAAGTTTGGAATAATGTTACCTAACATTATCTTTTTCCTTTGCGCTGTTCTAGTGCAATTTCTTTTTTTGTCCTATAAAATAGCTTTTCTTCCATAATGACCAGTCTTATTAGAAAATGCATGTCAATTTTATGAAAAAACCATATTTCTTCCTCATTCTAAAACAGCTTTAGAAATGTCAACGTTTTTTGACCAAAAATTGACTTACCTTTTAAATTTTTTTAACTTAAAATCCTACAAGTTTGTGCAGAACATGGAGGTAAAATTAAGCATGAGTGGTAGTAGTTCTGGGTCATATATTACTAATTCAAGTTACACTGCAGTGTAACTGAAAACAGTTCTTTCTTTATTTGATAGATTAAAAGGTTGTAGAATGCTACCTAAAATTAAAAATGCGCCAACAAAAATAACAAAATTTGCCAGTGGAGTTGGCAAAAACGATTATATGCCCTAGAGTATTTTGTCTCTTTGGTGGAGGATAGTTCTATGTTTCTATTTTTGAAGTTTTTCTGTTAATAAAAAAGATGTAAAATACTTGTACAAAATTACTATATTTCTCTCTTGAGTCTAGGTTCCTCTGAATATACATGGAAAAAGAAATAAATTGGATCTGTGGATATGGGGATTTGAGATAACAAAAAACTTTACCATCTGTGATATTACTACTTAATTTCTCTTTAGGTCATGGGACAAAAAGCTGTGAAAACTAATAGCAGAAACTGATCTTTCAGGATGGAAAAAAACACCAATCCAAAGCTAAAACAAAAACCTCAAAACATTTAGAGATTATTTTCTTTAGGGATTTAAAGTAGCATAGCAAAAACTGGAGACCATATTTTAAAATTTTCTTTTCTTCAATTTGAAGTATTTTAACAGTTTAACTTTTGCCTGCATAATTCCCCCATCCCGTCCCTTTTTAACTGCTGGATTGAATTTGAAGTCCAGTATTGTCCCTGGAAACTCCAGGTCTAAATGCCCTCCTTTTGTCTCAGATTGCTAAATGTTGTGCTGCTAACAAGTTGACAATTTAGCTTTTCCCAAGAGTTCAGTTTTACTCTTCTCGTGACTTGTATAAACTTCCTCCTTGCTGAGGTGAATAACTGGCTGTGTTCTTTACTTTTGACATTATCCAGTACATCCCTTTTGTTCAGGATTCTCTGGTGGCCTGGTTCTCTCAAGATGCTCTGTAGTTGTAGGTCAGTGCCAGGGGATACTTTAGACAGTTTCTGGGATCATTTAATTAATTATTTATATATGAATTGTTAGTTATTTCCAGAAGCAATAGACCTGCAAGGTCTTGGCCCTGCTGGGGAATAAAGCTGAAAGACTGGTTTTGTGCTTTTGAAGCTAAGTCATTAGCAGTTGCACTCTGCAGTCAGTGGTTCTCTGTGTCAATGTCTACCCAACCTCAAAACATATGCAAAATGTTTTTTATTATTATTTTTAATTTGCTTTTATAACGTGTGAGTTTGTGAGAACACTTACACTGTGTTCTATAAAGTTGCTGCACAATTGCGTTGCTTTAGAGAAGACAGTCCTTCAAAGCTGTGCTTCAATACCATGTCATATTGTATTGGAGGTGTTCAGCTTTTGGTTTAGTGATTCTTTTTGGTCATGAGCTTCAGATCAGGTAGGATGTTGAAGTGATTTGAACAGGCCTGTGTTCCTTAGTATTCACACTTTGGTCTGCCAGATAGAACATCTGAGGAGTCAGAAAAGTATGTCATGCTAATACTTTCTCTCTTTCCCTCAGTGCTCTTGAGCTGGGGTTCACATCAAAACATAAACATCCATATCCTGAAGCACACTAAAACTAAGGTTTCACTTCATAAAATTCTATTCTTTATGAAGTTCAAAATAGCTTCATTTTTATTTGACATTGTCTTAACTCTTACCAGGTATTCATGCATGCCATCTAGTTTGCTGGTCTTTTTACTAAGTCACAGGTGTCATGATCTGTCCTGCTTTGGAAAACCTTGTCTGTCTATGTTAAAGGAAAAAGCAGGATCCTTACTACTTAAATGTGCAACATTTGGATGCTATTACATAGCCATTGCCCAATCCCAAATAGAAGACATTAATGGGAAGTTGCCTGAAACCAGCTAACACCAATTGTTCCAGAGGAACATGGAAGCTTTCATGACTTAGTTTCATTTTAACTTCATTGTGATTGAAGCTTAAAGACAATGTTCTTCCACTTCCCTGCTGATGCAGTAATCATGCTTCAAATACTACAAATCCAAGAGTTTTGGTTGTATTGGCAGGAAACAGAACATCTAGAAGTGATCATCATGATGAAAGTGCAGATCAGTATGGTTTCTCCATTTCAGCTGTTCAAACAAATTATCCTGTGTATTCAGATAAAAAATTAATCAAGAAAATTCTGCCAGTCAGCATAGGAAATTTCTGTTTCTACTGTGAAGTAGGAGTTTGTGTTCTGAAAAAAAGCTACTGTCCTAAATTTTGTCTTGCATACTGTGGCCTTAGATTCAAATGTTAACCATGACCACAAATTCCTGTTGATTTTAATACAACCATGTTGGTTTCAGGGTTAGTGTTCAGCATGGCTAAATGGAATCTTGAATACAGACACACATTATGGACATTGCACATTGCTTTGCATTTTGTATAATGATGTTGCACATTAGGAAAACTGAAAGGAGGGAGTAGGTAGTAAAGGATTATCGGTGGTTATTTATAAATGATGAGAGAATTTTGCATGGCGAGAAAGGGATGCTTTACATGTTATTTTTTCTTTAACAGTTTTTTCTCTTTTTTCACACTCATTCAAACTACAACTAACAAGTCACCTGGGAACTGCTTAGAACTATTAACTGTTTCTAGGGGGAAGACTGGATAGGTGATTATACCAGGTTAACCTGCTGAAATTATAAAATCTACAGCTTTTGAAAAAGTGACCTTATAATTTGAGCTGAAAGATGCAGTCAGGGTTGGAGTTTCTAGCAACAGCAGTGGATTGCCTTCAGAACTCACACGTTTGGACAGTAACCAGTTCACAGGGAAATATGCTGGTAGTCTAGATGAAAATTAATCTCAACATCAAGAGAGAACAGCAGACATAACCACTTATTAAGCAATAACAGCCTTTTCAGTATTTTTTTACATACTGTTTCATCTGAGATGAGTTCAAGGATATCAAACATTCTGACTTAAGTATCACACATACTGATAGTATTTTTTAGAACTATTACCAGAAGAATCATAGATTTTAATTTTTCCTCTCACTATTTCACACTTCACTCAGTATCATTTCTAGCTTTGTCAAAGGCCTCTCTGCTTGCTTCTCATTACATTAAGAGGGTGTGGTGTGATTAGGAATCTCTCCGAAGTGCAGAGATACTTTCACGACATTGAGTGTATTTGCATATCTATGCATAACTGATCACATTTACTGTTAGATTTTTGCAGTGACATCTAAGCAGTTGTACTACAGGTAAGAATTCACAAAGGAGGGGATCTGTTCTTGTGTTACTTCATGCTTTACAGCTTCTGGAGTGTCTTTTTAAAAACAGATTTCCATATACTTAAACAGGTTATTAAAATGTTTTTAATTTGAACTACAGACACTGTGTTTTAAAAAATTTGTATGTGTTTTCTTACAATATTGAAACTAACATTGAACAAAGAATGACTGATCAATGTTACCTTTCATAGTTTTGCATCACCAAACAGTGGTCCAAGTTGCTGTCTTTCTCCAAACAATAGCTACATACTGTATAATTTTTAAGAACTATTTTTGCATCTGTATTGAGTGATCAATTACGTATCATTTTATATTTGAATTGTATAACGCAGTTTGGTAGCAGAGTGCAGTAGTGAGCTTGTTATAAGAATTGTCAGCAGTATCCCTCTATGATGTATTTCCTAATGAATAGGTATAAGTCTAGTGCTAAAAGGGATAAAGATTGTAAATGAAGGGTAGAAAAATCCAAAGGCAGAAAATTTAAAAGTAGTTACTGCTTAGCATTGGTATAGATAAAAGTGTTCCCTTTGTAAATAGCCTGTGCAGCATTTCCCTGTGTTTTATTTCCCAGTTAACTCCTGTTGTCTAAAAAACTATAAAAACAGATAACTTGGGTTTATGATTTTTGACTCGTAGCTAACAATGAGGACTAATTATCTCAGTATATGCCACGTGCTAACAATGTTTTTGTGCTCCATGAATCACATGTTTGGGAATCTTAGTAGAATGATATGCTTTTTGTGTTATCTGGTATACATTTAAATACCTTTTGTTTAGGGTTTCATTTGTGTGATAGTTGAATACTTCCAAAATAAATTTCACAATTCCCAATTTGTTATTACTAACCTGAGTAACTGACAGCAGGGAACATGACTTGTTGAAAATTAGCTAGCAAGCTAATGAGAAGACAGAAAGAGGTAACACCCATCTCCTAAGTCCCACTTAAAGGGGATTAATATTTGGATTGAGAGCCTTGCTTCAGTGCTATGCAAAGCATAAGAAAATTACATCCTCCAACATGGGAAATCTTCTCCATCCTAATAAGGCTAAATTGCTAAATGCTTTTACGCTATACTTACTTTGAATAGAACAGAGATACTGGTCATTCTGTGTGATATTTATATGTTTGGTCAGTCAGAGATGTTTGTGTCATTGTCACGGTGTCTTGGAGTTAAGTGCAGTTATGTGTATTTTTTATCTCTTCTGAACCACCCTTACTCTTTCCACATGTGTTATTTCTTTAGGTTCTTGTCAGCCTTCTCATCCATTTCCCTGTATTTCTTGCTAGGCCACTAATGAAAATCCATCAGGGCATAGATCTAGACCAGTAGCCTGACCTGTGGGTCAGGTATCCTATCCATGCTGTCCAGAGTCTGTCCATACAGCCTCCTTTGTCTGCTAACCATCCAGTGTATTATGTACTGGAGTGTTTTAAAGGCTACCTTTTGGAGAGAATTTTTTAGTTATTTACTTATTTAGGTCCAAGCTTCTGTTTAATACAAAAGGCAGAGCAACACCTCAATAAAGCTTGAATAAGACGTTTCCAAAAACTAAAAAAAAAGAATAGCTTATTTTCTAATCCCTTAGTTCCTCACTTCTTGCTGAATTCATCCTGCTCCTGACAGTAGCTCTTGCAGAAATAAATGCAAGAAGTGACTCCTGTAAGTAGGCACATGATCAATAGCTGTGATTTTGTAGCCTAACAGAGTTGGGGAAAGAGAAATAATTTGAACTTTCTAAGAGCTTTCTGGAAAGCTCTCTTTAGAGAGCTACTCAAATATTCATGCATTTTAGTCACAAAAGAATCAGTATCTTTGGGGAAGACATAATTTTTAAAAAGTCTGTTTGGGCAAGTGGAATTATCCACGCAGTAAAAATTGAAGTTGTAGGGCACACTAATTAAATGTTTTAATAATTTTACTGTGTTAGAGAACACACATTAAATGGCTTTGCTTTCCTAACTGTTTTAAGAACTAATCTAGATATTTTTAAGGTTTTGGCATACATATCTGAAGCTATATGGTTGTAGTTAAAATTTTATTGGTAATCATTCTCTTTTTTTCTAATCTGGTGTCGCTTCCAAGTTGCAACAGCTGGGACGCACGCAAGCAATTGTGTTGCTATTCCCAACCAAGATGCAGCAGTATTAATTTGACCAATAGTTTAGTCACTCACTGCTCAGAAAGTCAGAAATCCAATGGTTGCCAAGTCATGTGAGAGGTACAAGGCCTCTGTTTTTAAAAAGTTATTAATCTGCTGTCATCGGTGTTTAAAATATATTGCTAGTTAAAAGTATTCTGCTATGGTATCCACATTAATTGTAAGAAATGGTTAAGTTCATGGGGAAACAAAAGAATATAGTGGAATGCTAAGTATTACCTCAAGTATATTATTGTAAGTCCCACTGTCGACATGATAATGGTGCTTATATACAGTTAGGTATAGATATATTCTCTGAGTTAATTAGTCAATGTTTTGTAGGCAATGACATAAAGTAGGAAAGGAATCCTTATTTTGTTTGTTGTCTCAGAACTGTGTTAGTTAGCAGAAGTTCAGTGTACCAAGAGTGTGTAGAAAACTGAGTCTTGATTTTTTTTGAGAAATTAATATTGTTCCTTGTCAATTTTGGTTAGGATTGATTTTTATTTACATAGCTGTATTAACAGCAACCAAGTAGTTATGAACATTAGCTATTACAGATGCTAGTTATATTCTGACTTTATGAAAGTAGCCTTCTATTTTAAAGTATATGCTTTGTGCTTTGTTACCATTTATAGTTTTGGAGCATAAGTACCTTTTATGCACAAAATTGGTACATTAATTTACTAGCATATTCAAAGCTATAAAACTTTTATCTCTTTTAGAAAATTGAAAATGGAAGATTTGCAAAACTCAGATATATTGCACATGCTATGGTCAACAGTACAGATCTGTTAATGGTAACAAAAAGGTAAACAGTTTTGACTCTGAATAATATGTACTTAAAACAATCATCAAAATGTGCATGCTGTGATGATTGCTGATCAGTAACTGCACTGTCACCATATATGCAGACTAAGTAATGGGGAAGACATGCCTAATGTCCTGTTAATAATCTTCAACAGTGTCATAGTTCAGCAGAAGAGTTTTCAGCGTGTATTTCTTTCATGTTTAAGAAGGGAAAAGGCATACTGGTTTTAAGGTTTCTTTAACTGAGAAGGATTTGTTATTAACTGGGTGAGGCTAAAATCAGCTGAACTGTGAGATTCACTTACAGTGGTATATTAAAGGAAAGACAGGATAATACAGGAACAGTAAATGTCTAACAGTAGAGTATGAGGCATCCTTCTCAAATAGAGCTTGAAGTAGTGTTACAGTTTTGCTATGAAACACAGTATTTTAAATGTTAGAGGGAGTTTCAAAAATCACTCTTTTGGAAGGTGTGCTGTATTGTTAGAGATCATGAGATGAAACCTATTTTGCAATGACAGATGAGTTCACTAGAGCAAGGGTAACATGGTATCTTCTAAATATTTTTACATTAATTTTTAAAACTACTTTTATTTTCTGATGCCTAGTGGTGTGTTATTTGTGACAAAAGGGACATTTGGACAGCTGACATGTGAATGGCAATACACTTACGATGAATTTACCAAAGATCCATTCATTGTTGATGGTCGAAGATTGCGCATTGAAGCCAAGGTACAATACTCTTACCATGTTTTGTTGTCTTTTTGTATTACTGTTTATAAAATTGAACTTTGAATTTCTGCTCACTCTCCTTTGAATTCTTGATCTCCTTTGTAGTTGAGATGCACTCAGAGAAGGGAGTTGAAATTTGGCATGGGTGAACTCCTCAGATAACAAGTCTCTGACTGTTCTAAACAGCATGGTGACTTGGTCTTTGCTGATGAAATTATTCCTTGAGCCCTTGAAATTTTTTGTTTGTATGCACCAGTTAGTTTGCGGTGTGTTCATAGTCTGCAAAATTGTGATACAACAGAAGGCTCAGAAGATTGCAGAATGTTTTTGTTATGCTCTCTGGGGCATATAAGAAGGTTTTATTGTCTTCAAAAATGACCATAAAGACATACATTTTTCCCTGTCAACACAAATTGAAGAACGTTGCTCTTAGTGGCAATTTTTCCTTAAAAAAAAATCCTTAAAATTCATGTCCCTAGTAAGCTGGCATAGGACATAAGGAGAAGGATGACCACCAATGGCTATTTACAAAGGCATTTTCTTAACAAAAAATCTTAAATTCAAACTGAAATGTTAATTGAACTTAGTTTCACTCAATAAATTTGGCTGCCAGTGTTTTGTTTCTGTTTTAGTAAGTTTCACGTGTGTAATTACACATATTGGTTGTCAGGATATGAACCAGGAATGACATGCACCATGTCATTCAGTTTTTCACTCAGATTATTTGTTTCTATTGCAGAGAGCATGAAAGGCACAGCCATATTGGTTTGGAATCCTCCAAACTGGATTTCTGACTGCAAGTGAACTTTTACAGGATGAAATAATTCTTAGCGTTTCTGCCATTTCAGACAATGCTGAATAACATATCCATCTTTACCCCTACACAGTAGTCATTTCAGAATCCATTAACGTGTCTGCAGTATGCTCTTTATTGGAATCTATGATTGAACACTGTATTTTGCAAATAACTCCTTATATTTTCTTTCTGAAGCCTAAGTTGCTGTTTTCGCTACCTAAGTCCACTACTTGCAAGTCAATATTGGTGGAATGTCCACTCAAGTAATGACTTGAAAGAGAATTACAAATTAAAACCTTGGGGAGTAATGGATTTTGTTACCACATGCACATTATCTGCCGTCCATTCCTACACACTTTTTATAGACCCTTATCCAGGGACTCCATGGTAAAAAGCGGAGTCTGTTATTGCTGGAGTGTTCACTCTACTGTGCTTTCATGCAGAAAATGATCTCTCTCAGGGTATGTGCATGTGATGCAAACATACTCAGATGACTGTTCTTGGTACATGTGGCTGTTTGAACCATTATAGCTGCCTTGATAGTAAATAGCATCCTATTCCTAAAGCCTTAAGTAACTAATTTCAATTTTAAATTAATGTTTTGGTTTTGGTGTTTTTTAGGAACGAGTTAAGTCTGTCTTCCATGCCAAAGAATTTGGAAAAATTATTAATTTCAGAAGTCCAGAGGATGCTAAGGTAAAGTCAAAATACTATTAAAATTATACTGTGGTAAATTTGACTTAAAAAATGTGTAACAGAAATACTCTTAACCTGAAACTATATATGTTTAAAATTCAGTATTTCCACATACCCATTAAAGAGATGGAAATAGCAATAATCTACTCAGTAATGAATTTCAAAAATACTCAATTCCAACACTAGACTTTTTACTACATAAATCTTTGGAATTACAGCAGTCTGACAAAAGATTGATTAAACAGTAGTGCTAACAAAAATTAAACAATCTAGAATATGAGTTAAAATAGTACATTTTAATAGAACAAAAATATTTTTAAATTACTCCTGGTTTTGTTCCATGTGATGGGCAGCGGTGAGGTGTTACTGCTCTGTGCCTTAAAATACAGTTTTGTTTGAAGAATGAATTAAATCATTAATAAGAATACCAGTAGTTTATTTGATATAAGATATTGCTGCTATTGTTATACACATTTTCTGATAACCTCTTCATTTTGACATCACTAGTTTTGACTGTGACAGATAGTAGGAACAGTTCAGATCTGCTACCAGAACTATAAGGTAGCTGCTTGTGAAAGTACTGCCCTGTTTTTAACTAGTGTAGCTAGTAGTTTTCACAAAAAAAAAGAAGAGTCTTCTGTATATTTCAGTGGGGTGTGGTTCCCTGGGATCATGGTTTGAGGCAGGTTGCAAAAGTTGCATTCTCTCATTAGTTGGCTTTTGTCTTTCTGAGGGTAGTTTCTAGCTACAGGTAAGTAATAGCAGTTAACTCTTACCTCAAAAAGGTAAGGGCCCTGTGCTGAATTTGACTTGCCTGTAATCTTTGGAGGTACTGAGGTTTCTGATTTTAATTCTTGGCTGTGGTGGAACAGGGGTGGGCAGAGCTGAGGTCCAGTAGTCTCTGTGGGAAAGGAATCCCATCTCTGCCCTGGCTAAATCAGGAACAATTCCAAAAGTGAAATTAGTACATCATATTACATATACCACACATCTTAAGTAAGGAAAAGATAGGTGAAAAAGTTGAGTACAGCTTTCACAAAAATATATGTGTGTATTTTCCTAGAGAGGCCCAGGAACCTCACAGAAGCAACACAAATGTGCATATGAGGGGATGGAACCTGATCCAGTAACAGGTTCTGACTTGTAATAATCCATTCATCTATCTTCAAAGTGTTATGCACATCTTTTATGGCAGACCCTTGGCATAATTTCATGTCCTATTCTAGATTTCCATCTCATTGCCCTTTCCCCCAACCCTCCTTTTTTTCTTTCTTTAATACTCTTGGGAAACTAATTTCCCTTCTATTCTCAGTAAACATTCTAATATGAAATTCCTTAAAAGAAACAAGATATAGTTAGTTTTTCTAAATAACCTATCACATTGCTGCAGCCTGTTATTCTCTTCTGTCTGTTGTGATCCTTGCTTCTCCGTTGTCGGCTGTGATTTGTCTAGAGTTGTAGACTAAAGCAGAGCCAGGATGGGGGTTAAATGTGGTCTTCTTTTTTTTTTCAAATCTTACTCCTTGAAGAACAGATCAGGAAACATGTTTAATTAGAAATGATATAAAATCTCAAATATTGGTGCATAAATGGCTCCATTTTCATGTTAGAAAGCCAGAGGTTTATAATCTACAGTAGAATTTTTAACACTGTGTTGAAACTTGGTTAGGAAAAGAGCAGATAGTAAAGGTAGTGACAACAACCAGTCTAGTTTTCAACTGCTCTGTTTTGTACCACAGAAAGATTATTATTTTTACTTTTTTCTTCATGCAGTGGATCCTTTCTAAACTAGAAGAAGTAAGAGAGAATCAGCCAAAATTGTAATGAATGGAGAAGCACCAAGATATGAAGAACACTGAACAGCTACCTTTTAATTCTTCTTTCACAAGCAGAACTGTTTGAATATCAGCAACAAAAGCAAAGACAGGAGGGAGGGAAGATTTATCCAGTTGTTTATTATGATCACAACGGTCTATATCAGAAAAGTAGATTATGTTAGCTTAAAAAAATAATGTAATGACAAAAAAAGTTCTGCCAAGTTTTGTCTTGGTTTGCTTGACTTTTTAATGTAAGAATTTCAAATTTCATTTTTTATATAAGTAGTATAAAGTGAGTTTGTCTTAACCTTTGATACTGAAATTGAACTCTGGAATAATTCTTATGATACTATTCAGAGCAAATCTTGCAGTTTTGATTTGATTGTGAAAATCAGTATTTACTTTGTCTTAGTTTTAATATGACTTGAGGCTGTGTTGAAATACAAATTTCTTTGACAAAGGAAATGTTAACTTAATCTCTAGTGTTACAACTCAAAATATAAGAAGGAGGCTACTGATCAGAGAATTTGAATTTAGATCACAAGTGGCTGCTTAGTTGAGACTACTAGGTTTTTTTGTAAATGAATGGACCAGGTCACAATTACAGATGCAGTACAGTATCGCTTTTAATGTAAACTTTTTAATATCCTACTCGAGGAAATGTTGCAGCACCTCTGTCAATTACTACAGAAAATATAACAGTTTACAAAAATGTGTACTGGGGAGAATTAATTCTGCACTAGAAATATTAATAAAAGCCTATTATTTTAAATAGAAGTTAGGAAGAAACTTGCAACTCAAGAAGGAGTTTATGGGGTTATAAGCGCACTGTTGCATACCAAAAATAAATGCCTTGAATTACACAATATTGTGTGCTAAGCAAGTGACTAGTGAAGTCAAATTTATATTGAATAATAAATATAATATGTCACAGTTGCTTTTATTAACTTTTCTTACCCAATGAAACTTTTTTGTTTCATACCCAGACAGCAGGATTTTATTAGCTTGAATGTCTGCAATTCTGTTTATTTCTTAGATGTCGTAGTCATAGTATTGTTGAATGGCTGTTTACTGCAGTTGATACAAAAAGTGTGGAACAATACAGTGTTATATGAAAGTTTCCATAAATTCCCACATCAAAGTCTTCAAAATATCTTGTACATATAGAAAGTACCTACTGCCAAAATATGATTTCCAAACAATAGTTCGGAATATTTATCAAATGTCAAAGGATAGACTAAGTTGAAGGATAGAATTTTAACATTACTGGTGATGCTTGAAATATCCAAATTGTTCTATTATTGTAAAATCTAAAACAACTAGAATGTGATCTATAGTTGCAGATATTTAATTTACTGTAAGTCTTGCCATTGGTGTTGAGTGACCATTTAGCAGGTTACAAAATACATGTAATCTTGCAATTTTCCCCATAACTTGTAAATGGAATCAAAATAATATAAGGGGATTCCAAAATATTACAATGACTGTGTTACTCCACTAATTTTGTACACCAAGTACATACCAAGAGTATTAACTCAGGTTATATCATGCCAAACTTCCATACTTTGCCTTAGATAAGTAGTGGTTTTAGGTGCACTGAGTACCATTCTTTTTCTGTCACTTGTTTTTTGTAGGTCCTTTCTGTGTTAGGCATGATAGTTCATTTAATAGCCTCATAATGTTCTTGATAAGTGTGTTGTCTCCTCTCCATTCCTAGCATTTACAGAGTACCTGCTTCAAATTTCACTTACAATACTTCTTGTGTGTAATTTGTACATTCCCATTTGTGTGTAGCTTTTCCATTTACCTGATTCTAAATATTTTCTCTCCACAGAACCTCCGTTTTAATTCTTACATTTATTTTCCCAACAAACTCTGATTCTTAAATCTCAGCTGGCTCTTCAGTAATATTTAAGCAATTTAACTCTTAATATTGAAGGATTTGTTTTAAATGTGCATATTTGTGGTTAAGCAGCTCGTGTTTTGGAAGACATAGCAATTGCCCCAGAATGACATTTTTCTTATAGAGTATAAAATATTTTGATCTTCTGTGCTAACTAAAAGCCTTAAGACAGGGTCTGAAATGTTCAGAAGTCAATGTGGGACCTCTCTTCCACATCCCTTGGTTTCCACTTGTAATGAAAATACGATTTTCTATAGGTCCATTTTCTAACCGTAATTTGTGTCTTTTGACTTTCGGGTTTTTTTAAATAAAGCTTTCTCCATACAGTCATGAAAAAATTTTGCCATTTCTTGGCAAATGCCCGTTGTCTCCTTTAACAATAGATCACCCTGGGATGAAGAGAAATGTATTCAGACTTGTGCCATTGTGTAATTTTCTGGATTGCTGCAGGTTGTGTAAGATGTCTACTCTGCTGTGCCTCATTCCTTATTGCAATATGCATATTTTTTTCAACAAGAAGGCTGAATAGGTATGTTAATTTTTATTGAAAGTGTATATGCAACTAGAAAAGGGGATCTCGATAAAAATTAAAATGTAGGCATTTAGTTCTGCCCACTGTGGTGTTTAAAAGTGTATCTTGGCCTTTACTGAAATGCTGAAGAACAGTTTCTCTTTTATATGACTGTTATGTAGACTTAATACATTTGAGAAATGTCATTTGGGTTCTCAGTTTGCTAATGGTTACAATTACCTCTAAGAAATTGCGGAAACATTTCTAAGTCTAATTGTTGCACTTCCTTTTTTGTTCAGCTGCATGGCTTTCATGGCATGGCTCTCTTGGTTTCCACCTCACCCTACCCCCACTTCTTAATCTTGAATAAAGTGAAACTGAATTTTATTTGATTCAAATGTGATTATTAGTTGTTTTCTTTATATACTGCTTTAATTAACAGACCATACCATTACTCAGAATTTAGTAGGTCAAATGAAATCCTATCTCTGAGAACACATGGTCAACTTCTGTTGCAGTCATCTCAGGAAAACAGAATTACAGACTTTAGAATTTACCTTTGGTTTATTGTAAAGACAAGTTTTCAGGAACTGGATTAACATATATAAGCTCCTTTTTAAAATGGGGGTTTTTTTTGGGGGGGGGTGGGGTTGGCTGTTGTTTTTTTTGTTATTTTTCCTTCTGTTGCAATATTGAAAAAGACATAATGATGTTGCCAGATGATAGGATCATGGAATGGTTTGGGTTGAAAGGAACCTTACAGATGATCTAGTTCCAATCCCCCTGCTGTGGGTAGGGACACTTTTCACTAGACCAGGTTGCTCAGAGCCCCACCTAAATTGGCCTTGAACACCTCCAGGGATGGGACATCCACAACTTCCCTGCACAACCTGTTGCAGTGATTCATCATCCTCATAGGAAAGAATTTCTTCCTTATAGCTTAATCTAAACCTACTCTCTTAGTCTGAAACCATTCTCCCTTGTCCTGTCATTACATGCTTTTGTCAAAAGTTCCTCTCCAGCTTTCTCGTAGGCCGCCTTCAGGTACAGAAGGCTGCTACATCATCTCCCCGGAACCTTCCCTTCCCAGGCTTAGCCTCCTGAGCTCTGTCTTCATAAAAGAGCTGCTCCAGCACTCAGACCATCTTCCTGGCCTTCCTCTGGACCATCTCCAACAGGTCCATGTCTTCTATTGAGAGCCACAGAGCTGGCACAACACC
>VYXC01009442.1:269540-294506 GCA_013397175.1 Platysteira castanea | reverse complement strand
GGTGCAGCCCAGGATACATTTGGATTTCTGGGCTGCAAGTGCACATGGCTGAGTCATGTCCAGCTTCTCACCCACCAGCACCTCCAAGTCCTACTCAGGGGTGCTCTCAGTGCATTCTCTACCTAACCTATACTTATGCTTAGAATAACCTAATTCTTATGAAATTTCTTTTTTAAAAAATTCTTTTCTCCTCATAAGGATTCTGTACATATGCCATTAGCCATTTGTTATCTTTAGCATTTTACTAAATTATTTTTACCTGTGCACTTGGGAATTTCCTGCCCAGGTTATACTATGTATATATGTACATATGTATATGCAAGTACATCTATGCATCACCTAGCAGCCAAAGCTTTATCTAATCTGTCCAACTGCAGTCTTGGTCACAATTTTTGCTTTTGTGACTGCAAGAATCTACAGTTCACTGACCACACACACAAGATTTTATAATGAGGATTTGATTGTCTTCATGGCAAATCTGGAACAAGAATTTTAAATATACGTGTAATACCTCAAGGGAAGAATAAATTTGTTTTACGTCTGCTCCAACAAGAAGTAAAAGAATGTCTTTTGTAATTTTTTTTTTAACTTGTCATGGTACATCAAAGGCTGAAACAAATGTGACTGCCAGAACAGGCCTGATGAGGTAGGATACTAATAGGCAAAAAGGGGAAAAAATGGAATTCTCTTTTTGCTGGATGTCACCAAGTGGTTTTTTATCTTTGTGCATGTTCACTGTTTATTGCATCAAGCAGATTGAGAAATATGTGCAGAGGTTTGATAAGTGCCTTCATGTATGCTCTGACTGTTGGTTGTGAAGTCTGAAAGCAATAAAGCAATCTTGTGCTGATGAGTCCTGCAATGGTAACAGTCTCACCATCTTCAAAACTCCTACTCCAGCGAAGCCAGGCTCCCACATTCATGGTTCCAGTGTCCTACTCACAAAAACAGCAAATCTTGACTCTTAGAGGAAACTAAGAGTTTAAACATATTTTTCTGGAAGTTCTCAAGGGGCTCAAAACTGGATCAAGCAGTCCAAGCATTTGGACATTTCATATGCTTTCTTCTAATAAATCTTCTGCCCTAGGGAAGTATTTCTGTTGTTGTCTTTTCAGGTACTGGAATTTTTAAAGTAAAACTCCATTATCTATAGATCTTATGACAAGAAATGCTTTTGAATTATTCTCTGAGCAACAGTGGTTAGTTTAGGACAGTAGGTTTGAGGACTTAGTGTGACATCAGTACTTCTGCAGGAGGGTACAGATGGCATGTTGGGAACATGGACGATATTCACACAGATGGGCTGTTGTATTCTGTGCCTTCTGCCACTCCCCCTTGGCTGCCTCTCATTCAGCAAGTGGCTCAGTAGCCTGTACCTCATCCCAGGGTGTTCTTCACTGTTCCTCAGCATAGAGAACTGCCATTCACTAGTATGGACACAGTGTTATAGGTCAGTGTCCTTCACTTCCTTAAAAACATAAAAGCGTTGTTAAGAAGGGGCTTCTCCTGCTTTTTCCAACGCTAAAGAGAAAGCAGATGAGTCAAACGTTACAGACTGTTTTCTTCTGGAAACGCTACTTTTTCTGTACTGCTGGAAAAAAAGGATCTGTATTGTTTGATATGTGAAACTGCAAACATCTTTTATGAGCAGGGAAAGGTCAGGGTGTGCTTTTCCCAGGACTGAGCTGTGAGAGCTATCACCTGGCGGAATACACAAAAGCAGTTCTCAAACTGAAAAGTCAGTAGAACTTCATTTTTTTTTTGTGCTGCACAGAAATTGCTGTTTTATGCTGATAGTAAAAACTCTTGCTGTATTATTTTCTCTTAGAAAAATGGCATTTTCATGTGCTTAAGTATAGGAGAACGTCAGCACATCTTTTGAGCTTAATTACTGCTATTAAGAGGCTGTTCTACTAACATGCTGTACTTACCAGTGTTGCTGGGTGAGCTGATCAAGTGCCAGTAACCTCCGTGAGTTCTGCATGGTAAGAACGGCTTTGAAAATTGCCCTCATGTCTTTATTGTTTTGTTTGAGAATTGTTGACCCAGTGAAGGAGAACTGACTGTGCTATTAGTGGTGTTGACATCTTTAGTGGAGGGGTTTGTAGTTGGGCAGAAAGTGTAGGAGGTAGAAAAATGGCTGGAAATCTTCTAAAGAACGGCCTTTACTGCTGTCTAAGCCATGGAAAGGTACCCATGAAGCTTAATGGCAGGGGAAATGCCAAGTGCAAACAGCAAGTTATGTTAGTGACTTGGAGGAATTTAAAGCCTAGTTTATCACAGTTGCCCATGGTTAATATTTCAGCTCCCATAACAGGGAATGCTGGGAACATTTGTTAAATGCCTTGCTCTTTGAGAAAGTATTATTGTAAAGCATTTGTACAAAAAGGTAGTGATATGCAAGATTCGCCAATAATTAGTATTTTGTAATTGTTTTTTGAACATCCAAGGACTTGGTCTATCAAGGCTGCAGAGAGCTACTTCTATAAAGTGTAATAGGCTTACCCAGTCTTTCAACTACATTGCTCAGAACAAAAGTATAAAAATTTCTAGCACCCTAAAAAACCCTAACTTGTTATTTTTAAGACATTACTGTTTCAAATTTTGTAAGCCATGATTGTAAATGCTAAATTAAAAAAAAAAAAAACTTAAGAAAATACCAGCTGGACGGCGATGTGGCTATGTACGTTCTTCTAAATACATCCGATTCTTACAGCTGTCAACAAATAATTCACGGACAAAACTGAGATGGGAAATATGAACACAATATTTTAAATGCATAGCTTAAAAAGTAAACTTTAATTCTTTAAAATTCTTTTAATCCATATTTCTTCAATAAATATAAATCCCCCTTCCATTTCTGTAAATGGTATTTTAAAAGATGCCCTTTTTTTAATCAACACAAGCTGTGTTATGAGCAAGCCACACTTTGTGGCTGCAACCATGTATTTTCTTTAAACCAGGTCAAACTCCCTCAGGTTTTATGGCCTTGACAACAGCAAAGACAAAATGAGTATTTTCTGTCTGTGGCATGAGTGAAGTGGGAAAGATTATCTTCTTGTCTGGATTCTGATCCTGGTACAGGTCAAAAATTAAGTCTCTGGTGGCTTTGGCATCTTGTGTAAATCATAGTCCAAAGCAAAATTTTTCGTTTTGAATAGTTAAAAGCTATGGGTTAAGGAAGAAAAATGTGGACAGTATCAAAACAGGCTAATTTTGTATTTAAATGTCAAATCACCATAAAGACATAGTCCCTTGTTAGCTTTTTCTCATTTGTATGTTAGTGGAACAAAAACTGTTTCTAAAATGTGTGGAGTATGCTTTTTTCAACGGTAAACCTTACAGGTCAAAGTCATTTTTCCCAAAACTCTACTGAAATTATCCAGCATATGTTAATATGCTTCACTGTTATAGTTTGTCAAAGGCCATGAGAGAAATTAAGTTTTCTAAAACACACAGAGTAAATAGGATTCTCTTTGGCCAAGAAGGGAACATGTGTTTTCTCTGTAGCTAATGAATTAATATAACATTTTTAATTTCTGACTGTAGGATTCAACATAGAATCATAGAATCATTTAGATTGGAAAAGACCTCCAAGATCATTGAATCTAACCTTTGACTGATCATCACCTTGTCGGCTAGAGCATGCCACATGTGGCTGTGTCTTGGAACACCTCCACCCACCACCTCCCTGGGCAGCCTGTTCCTGGAGCTCCCCTGGTGTAGGTTGAGGCTTGATACATGTCTTGCAGAATATAATCCTGTATTAAGTAATAGAATATATGGTTTTGGTGATGTAAAGCATCAGTAACATTTGTTGAGGGAAGTTATTCAGGCTGCTTTTATAACTTTGACTTTTTCTCTCAAGTCCACTGAACATAATTTTTCTTTTAATTATTTCTATTGTATGGCAGGAAGAATAGAAGCATCTACTGTTGGGGCTCTTAGGTTCTTTTGTTTCCCTTCCTTCTTCTGTCAGTGTCTTCAGCTTGCTTCTGTAACTTTATCTAACTGCAAGTTGTAAACATACTTCAGAGCTTTAGCATATCTGCTAGGGCTTTCTCTTCCAAACAACTACAGGCCGGAGACAGAAACTGTTAGCTCTAAATGGAATTAAACTACATTCCAATAGGAGCACTCAGGTTACTACAAATACCTCGCTCTCCACCACCTCTCTGCCCCATCCAAGACTTAATTAAACTAATAGTTCAGCATACACAGTAATTGGGCTGCTTGAATTGGAAAGCTTTTTTCATGTAATGTAAGTTTTCTGAAGCAATGTTTTGAAACATCATTCAAATTGCCATGTTAACTTTGGAGACTAAAAGGAATGGAAACATACATACAACACTCACTGTATGAAAAAGCTTATAGGACCATAGAAGAAAAGCTGCAGCAACTACTTTCACAGTTGTATATTGAATTATTTGGCAGGTCATCTTACCTAAAAAATATTTCTAAATAAAAAGGACACTCAATAATTCCTGTAGTTGGCACTAGGACTCCAAGAATAACCTGACGAGTTGGCACAAATGAGGACATAACAGTATGACCAAGGTCAGGGAGATAACTGAAAAATTAATGCAGCAGAAACAAGATGAAGGCACTATCATAAATTAGTCACACTGACTCAAACACAAAGTACTAACCAGCAATCACTGAAGTGTTCCCACAGAAGCAGCTAAATAGAAATTCAGCTGTGCATGGCCTTAGCACAGTTGTTGCTGACATAAAACAATCAAACCCTTTAATATTTGTTTGAGTAATCTTTGCTATTACCCCAAAATAAACATAGGGATTAAGATCTGAAGACAAATATAAATATCAGTCTAGTTACAATGTTTACCAACAGTACTCCATCCCCTGTCTCTTCATACGTGCTGTTTATATTGCACACTAAAGTGAAAGGCTGCAAACAAGAACGCCTCAGACTTAAATTATTTTTAATATAAAAGACAATGCATTTAGTTTCTTGTCTGACTATGCCGTTATCCTTAACGTTACTCCTCTTAGTTTCACAAGTCTTGTGGTTTTAATGGCTGGGTTTAAATTTTAGGGTGACATTCCTGTGCCTCAATAAAATGTGTTTGTGGGTAAGGAGGGCAAGATTCCTCTTTGCAGTCTACCTTCCCACCACTAGACGTCAACCTTAGATCATCCAAAACCCTAACAAGGGTAGAAGTCCTAGGAGGTTTAGAACAAAAAATAGAAGGTGTATTCCAAATCCTACACCATGGTTGTAGCACAAACCTTCCTTTATTTAAGCACCAATTTCTCTCTCCCTTTTCCTTTTATGGAAAAGCGAGGACTTTGGTGTATTCTTCCCTTGTTGCCCCAGCATCCCTCACATTTGTGCTTCAGAATAAAAAATACTTACAGTGTAACCACTTGCTCGGAAAAAATTTTCTCTTAAGAATAAGAAAATACCTCATCTTCCATAAAGTAACAAACTATGGTTGAGATTTCAATTGTAAAGTAACAGTATAAGGAAGATAAAATAAAATTTAAAATAAAACTAATTATTGATTGTGGCTGATTCCTTAGATAATGAGGCTACAGTAGACTGTTAAATGATATCCTTCTTCTTTAATGTAGGATTATTAAAGGAAAATGCAGACAAACACATGACAAGGATGATAATGCTTGACAGAGAGGAGCAGATTGCCTATGTGTAACTGTTCTGAGTTAAATTTTACCATAAATACATAATCTAAATATTCCTTGCTGAAATGTAACCCTATTACTTCTCAACCTTGGCAGAAATAGAAATGTAATTTTTCTGTTATCAGAATAAAGCTCTCCTCCCCCACCTCCTGCCAATTAAATTACTTGAAAACTGGGGGAGAAACGTATCTTGATTCTTTTTTATATGCAAAACAGTTAACGTAACTGAACTGTCTGACCTGCCTGCTTGTTGTTGATATATTTTGTGCAGATGTTTTTCATGATTTTCCCCAAGGGAAATTCAGTTATGTACCAGATGTGTTGATCCCAGAACTGGGAGGAATGATGATTCCAGTGTGTTTAGAAAACCTAAAACTAGTTAGTTTAATCACTTCAGCTTAAAATTTGCTGTATACCACTGACTATAGACACAGGTACCTCTGCATAAAGACAGGTATAACTAATAAAATCAGAGTGAAACCATCTCCTCTTTATGAGCCAGCATGTGCCCAGGTAGCCAAGAAGGCCAATGGCATCCTGGCTTGTATCAGAAGTGGTGTGACAGGGCCAGGAAAGGGATTGTCCCCTGTACTCAGCACTGTGGAGGCCACACCTTGAAGATTGTGTTCAGGTTTGGGCCCCTCACTCACTACAGGAAGAACATGGAGATGCTGGAGCATGCCCAGAGAAGGGAAATGGAGCTGGTGAAGGGTCTGGAGCACAAATCTTTTGAGGAGCAGCTGAGGACGTGGGAGCTGTCTAGTCTGGAGGAAAGGAGGCTCAGGGGATGCCTTCCTTATTGTGCTCTACAACCCTTTGAATGGAGGGTGTACTGAAGTAAGGGTTGGCCTCTTCTCCCAAGTAACAAGTCATGGGATGAGACAAAATGGCCTTAATTTGCACCAGGGGAGATTAGGATTGGATATAGGGAAAAATTTTTTCACTGAAAGTGTTTTCAGAGCATAGGCTGCCCAGGAAAGTGTTTGAGTCACCACATCCCTGCAGGTGTTCAAATGCTGTGCAGAAGAGGCATCTTGAGACATGGTTTAGTGGTGACTTGGTTGGACATGATGATTTTAGGCGTTTTTTCAAAATGAGTTTTATGATTAACTTCTTTAAGTCTTGCTTGTTGCTGTAATTAGACATGGCAATTACTGCTTAGAGGAGTCTAAGAGGTGGTATTCCCTCTGCCTGTTGTAGAATTCTTGAATTCATAAAATCATAAAAAATGTTTGGGACTTCAAAGGTGTATTAGTTTCAACACCCTTGCCATGGGCAGAAATACCTTGCACCAGACTACGTTGCTCAGAGCTCCATCCAGCCTGCCCTTGAAGACTCAGGGATAGGAGTTGTACAAACTACTCAACAATTCCTTTCCAATATCTAATCGAAACCTACTTGCTTTCAGTTTAAAGCCATTTCCCCCCAGTCCTAGTCTGCGTTCCTGAATCTTCCCAGAATTCCTTGATTGCCTCAACTTGTCTTTCCAGCAATGTTGCTTTATTCATTTCCACTTCTTTCACCATCCAGTTAAATTATTACACTACTGTAAGACGGGATTGCTGTTGGCACACAATGCAGCACATTTCCCCCTTGCTTATTACACTCTTCCCATCAATAAGACTACGCATCTGCAGCAGGTTCAGTTCGTAACTGTGCAGAAACAACAGTAAAGTGTAGTAGTTTTGTTTGCATTTCTTACCTTCTGTGAGACAAGAATTAGGAGGAATGCAAAGCAAACTCCATACTTTAAAGAATACAAAGAAGTTTATTACTATCAGAATTAAATGTAAAAAAGAAATAATAAGAAATTAAAGCAAAACCCCCTTTTCCCTCCAGCATCTCTGCTTTTACCCAGCTCGCACAGAGGATAACAAATTATGATTTTGGTCAGTATTACAGTTATTAAAAGTCACTCTACTATTACTAAAGGAAAAAAGGTTTCTTTTGCTTCACATGGTTTCCAAACTGCTCAAAGGGCAACAGAAATTCTGCTGCCATGAAAAACATCTCTCCCATGAATCTTGCAGTCTTCCCACAACTGCCAGCACGTGCCACACATGGGATATTTCTTTTTTAAGGATAAGCAAATTCCAGTCTAACAACAACTGCTCTCTTCTTCACAAAATCTCTAAAAGTCTCTTAGCTCCGAGGTGACCTGGCATGGTCATGTTTCTTTTTCCCACAGGCTGCACACAAAATTCTCATCCCCCCATGTCTTTAAGTGGATTAAAGAGAAAAGAACAGTTCATGATATTACAGTTCTTACCACGGCCTGCAAAAAGCATTTCTAATCTCCGCGCTGGGCATGTAACTTCCCCCTCTTTCCCATCACCATCTTCAGCTCCATCTCCCCTGATGGACTTTCTCTTTCCCTCTGACCTTGAAGTCGCCATGATTTTCTTCGGGCTTTCTGTTGGAGAAAAAGCCTCTTTATGCAGCTGGCTCCTCAGCTCGACTCCAGGTACATTGGCTGCAGAAATCTCTATCGGCTCCCGCCGGGTCTGCGTGGGGCCGCATGGAGGCAGGGGGGAGGCTTTTCTCCAGTCCTTAGAAAAAAGCCTCTAGGGGTGGTATCGGCCATGCAGCAGCTTAGTGGTTGTTCCTTAGCTGCCTGCGGCTCTGATGGGGGTTCTCCTGCAGCCACCTGGCGCTGGGGAAGGGGAGACCCAGGGCCCATTTTGCCCCTTGCCCCCCTCCCCACAGGAGGCTCAACCACCAAAGGGAAGTTCCTGCGTCTCCACGTGGTTTAAATGTGTAAATTTCGACAAGTGTTATTGGTCTAAACGACTGTCCGTCAACTCAGGTTCAAACCACCACAGCATCACAAAGGAACCTGGGAGAAATCAAGCAGTTTTAATCCTTGAATGCATTTAATTTTCAAGTAAATGACTGCTATTGAATGTTTGAACCTCTTGAAGTTCAGTAATGCCAAGTGTGAGANCATTGGCTGCAGAAATCTCTATCGGCTCCCGCCGGGTCTGCGTGGGGCCGCATGGAGGCAGGGGGGAGGCTTTTCTCCAGTCCTTAGAAAAAAGCCTCTAGGGGTGGTATCGGCCATGCAGCAGCTTAGTGGTTGTTCCTTAGCTGCCTGCGGCTCTGATGGGGGTTCTCCTGCAGCCACCTGGCGCTGGGGAAGGGGAGACCCAGGGCCCATTTTGCCCCTTGCCCCCCTCCCCACAGGAGGCTCAACCACCAAAGGGAAGTTCCTGCGTCTCCACGTGGTTTAAATGTGTAAATTTCGACAAGTGTTATTGGTCTAAACGACTGTCCGTCAACTCAGGTTCAAACCACCACAGCATCACAAAGGAACCTGGGAGAAATCAAGCAGTTTTAATCCTTGAATGCATTTAATTTTCAAGTAAATGACTGCTATTGAATGTTTGAACCTCTTGAAGTTCAGTAATGCCAAGTGTGAGATCCTGCACCTGGGTTGGGGCAATCCCCAACATCAATAGAGACTGGGGGACAAAACAGAATGAGGAAGCCCTGAGGAGAAGGCTGCTGGGGGTACTGGTGGATGATAAACTAGATATGAGCCAGGAATGTATTCTTGCAACTCAGAAAGCCAACTACATCCAACTGACTAGTGTGGCCAACAGGTTGAGAGAGATCTCTTGAGACTCCACCCCAGTGTATTCCGTACAGTTCTGAAATCCCCAGTACAAGAAAGGCCTGTTGGAGTGAGTCCAGTGGACAGAGAAAGACTTGGGCCTGTAGAGAAAGGACAAGGGGCAATGGTTTTACACTGAAAATGGGTAATTTAGTTTGGACATAAGGGAGGAATTTTTATGTTGAGGGTGGTGAGACACTGGAAAAGGTTGCCCAGAGAATCTGTGGATGCTCTATTGCTGGAAGTGTTTAAGGTCATGCTGGATGAGGCTCTGAATAATCTGGTCTAGTGGAAAGTGCCCCTATAGTAGGATGCTGGACTAAAGGATCTTTAAAGGTGTCTTCCAAATCAAACCTGTGATTGGAAGTGTTGTCTTCTGTAACTGTTGAACTGGTATATATTAATGTTTGCTAGTACCTTTAGTGGTCTGCAAAAAATTTGTTCTAAAATCCATTAATATTGTAATAAATTATTTAGTGGGTGGAATATAACAAATCAGTTACAATAAATTCAGGTGGCCTGTACTTTTCCCAGTACACTGATAGATACAATCAATACTTTTTAACTTAGGTCCAATACAAAAATGAAATAAGCTTTCTTCCCAACCTCTTACTGAGTGCTGCTACAAATGGTAGTGCTGTACAGATCTGGTTTGGAGCTGGAGCAGACCCTCCTGGGTCTGTGGAGGACTAGGCATAACCATGTTGCTTCTCAAACCTTCCAACTGTTGCAACGGGAAGGTTGTGATTAGAAGAGAGTGTCCCACAGAGGTGGGGCAGCGCTGTGCTGAGCCGACTTATTTTTCTGCCTTGAGATCCTGCTCAGTCCATCCCCTCTGCCACCAATTCACGTCCTAGAGGAGGGCCCCAAAAGGCTGGCTGTGCATGTGTGAACAAAATGGTGTGAAATATCTGCTTTACGTAAGTGGCATGCACCACATGGCCACTCACTCACTTCCGCACCAGTAGGACTGGGGAGAGCATTCGAAGGGTAAAAGGTAGAAAACTCATGGGTTGAGATAAAGGCAGTTTAACAGGGAAAGTGAAAGCTGTGCACATAAGCAAAGCAAAACAAGGAATTAATTCACTGCTTCTTGTGGGCAGGCAGGTGTTCAGCCATCCCCAGGAGAGCAGAGCCCCATCACATGTTACAATGACCTGGGAAGATAAGTGCTATCACTCCAAACAACTTCCCCGCCTTTCTTTTTCCCCCAACTTTATATAGTGAGCATGATACCATATGGTCTGGAACACCCCTTCGGTCAATTTGGGCCACTTATCCTGGCTGTGACTCCTCCCAACCTCCCAGCTTCCTCCCCAGTGAGGCCATAAGGTGTCTTGGTTTGAAGGACGGGTGTCTGCTGGGGAAGGCAGGAGCCCCCCTTGGAAAGGAAAATGCAATCCTCTGAATTATTATAAATTTGAAATTGAGGGGCTTTCAGGCAAAGATATGAGGAATAGGAATAACAGTTCTTTTACTAAAATATATATATGTGTATATATATGTAAGACAAAGCAATAATACAGAAAACACTGGTTTAAGCTGACAGAGTCAGGGTATGCCCTGGCACCCTGCTGGGCAGGGTAGTGGTAGCAGTCTGGTCAGGTGATAGCTGCAGTTCTCTTGGAAGTGCTTCTGTTGGAGCGGTGATCTTGTAGAAAGGTCTGGTCCTCCTCGGGAAGTTCAGTGGTGGTTGTGTAGCTCTTGTCCTCTGGCAATCCAGTAAGTAAGGGCTGTTTGTGCTGTTCCAAACCTAGATTATATCCAGGTGGGAATGCTTGGCTCCTTCCCCCTGGGTGGAGCATCTCCCAATGGGAGGGTGAGTCATGGGCAGGGCATTGATGTGGGCCCATTAACAGGAGATAATCCAGGAGGAGTTATCTGTGAGTCATGCGGCAAGGCATTGTTGGGCCCATTAACAGAAGATAGTCCAGAGGGAGGAGGCAGGGAACATTGCTACACCTGGTTTCAACAGCTCATTAAGATGGTCATAGAATACACTGCAACCCACGACTTAAGAAAAGCAGAAAAGGTCCTGGCTGTGTGTATTATCTGCTCAGGCATAACAGAAACATCTCTTATTTCAGCACTGATTAGCGAGATTAGAGGCCCTGTGTCCTGGCAGTACATTCTCTCCATAATTTCAATCTTACCAGGGGAAAGATATGCAGAATAATTCTGATTATGAATTACTCTTCCTTCATTTTACTAAAGTCACAGAACAGACATCCTTTTGTAGGGAAAATAAAGGGCACTGTCATGCAAATGGACATCACAGCATTTCAACTGGGGTTGGCTCTAGCTTCATTCCATGCTAAAACTTTGCACATATCCAAGGGGGCTTCATGTAATTGTAGCTGCAAAACCAGCTTTTCAACCAGGGTCTTGTGGAAAGAATTATTTCATAAGCATCTACACCCGCAAACTTCAGTCACCTTATGTGGCCAAGTGCCGTGTTACATCAGGACTAATCATCAGTTTCACCGTGTATAACAAAAGGAGTTTGACACTGACAGCTAGTCTGATGCTATAATTTAAAGAAAAGAAAAGTCCTACAATGAAGTGAAAAATTATTTAAAGCACCAAGTGATTATAGCATAGAGCTGTGGATGTATCTTCCTCATTCTCAGCAAACAGGCATGTTACTGATAAAAAATGCCTTTGGTGTGGATTTTAGTGGATAATATGACATGAAAGCAAGAATTTTCATTTTCCTTAAAATGCAGTCATCAGGATAAATGACTAATGCATAATATTAGGAGACAGCCTACAATAATCCAGACAGGATCTGATGGAAGAGGGGATTGACTCCAAACACACTCTAAAATGTCTTTAGAAGCAGCAGAAAGTCCTTCAAGCCGGGCAGTAGGAAAGTCCTGCAGGTTTTTATACTGTGGAATAGCAGCATTTTAACCAAGAGGCAGGTGTCACAGGGTTTTGTTTGAGTGCTGTGCTTGTGTGCTTGTGTTCGTGGGCATGTGTGATGATTTACTACTAACAGGAAACATTCATTGTAAGTACGACCAGTGCAATGCCAGCTGTTTCAGCCTGACTACTGTAATGATTGAAATAAATTCTTTCTCTAGAAAATTGTGTTGATGTGATAGAAAATATCAGTGTAAAATAGGATTGTAATTGGAAATCAATTGTTTGTTCTAGATCTAGTTTGTTCTAGATCGATTGTTTGTTCTAATTTTAAATAATATTGATTATCAGGCCTTGATATAATCCATAACTAAGTTGTAGGTTTTCTGTATTGTATTCATGGTCAAGACAAATATTAATTGTAACTGAACTGAAAATCTCTAAACCATTGGTAAATTAAGTAAATGCCCAAGCTGTATTCATAGCTTCTCCAGTGTATAAGAACCAGTTCTGCTAACCATGACTTTCTTTTTTTTTTACATTGTTGCATCTCTCCCATTGAAAGGTTTTTGAGGATTATTGCAAGTAGGTGGACTTTGAATCTATAGCTATTGCTAAAGCTATATGCAAAATGTATAGCTATTGCTAGAGCTACAGCTCTTTAAGCTAGTCTCATAAAATGCTTCAATGTCCTTTTCCGCCCCCTCTTGTTAAATACTCCAAAGGGTAACTGAATGTGATATGTCCCACGAGGCTCGCAGGGCTTTTCTATTTTGCTGTAGATTCTCAAAACTAAGAAGTCTAGAAAAGGGTTATTAAATCTTGTCAACACCTAATAATAATGTAAGTTCACATCTTAACAAATATCTTTTGGCATTTCCAACTGTGTATCATGAAAGGAATTAAAATATCCTGAAAATTTCCATCAAGATTGGAATTTTATAGAAGTCTCACCACTAAGAAGTTAGCCCAAGAAACATTATGGAAATATGCAACATTTTAAATACATAAGCAGTAGCTGCTCTACAGAAAGCAAATCTATAATCACTAGAGAGCAAACCAAGGAACAAAGAGGGAAAATACAAAACAGCACAAGCACATGCTAATGTCACTTCTTGGCAGAAATTTATGTTAATGAAATACAAAAACAAATGAGTTCCAGAATTCACTCTTAATTGAAATATGCGTAACATAACATGTTCTCTGTAAACACAGTATAAGCAGGAACAGCAAAAGTCACATTTAATGTGCTCAAAAATTTTTATCTTTGAAATATCTATGCCAAAGTTGCCTTACATTAGGCTGACTTCNTGAACTATTAAGAACTTGCTTATTTAATTTCTTCAGGTGGTTTTTTTGGTTTTTTTTTTTTTTTGGTAAGTAGACTTCTACTTTTCCATGACATGGTGCAGGTAGAGAAAAGAATATAAATGACAAGGGTAAATAGCTTTGAATACACGGAAGTAGGAGAATATACTTTTCCCATTAAAAATAAAAAACACATTATAAACTGAAAAACAAAAAACAAAACCAAAAACCCCAGAACTTACGGTCCTGGAAAGAAAACTGATCACGTAATAAAGACAGTGGCAAAATCATTTGGCAAATAAACTTAAAACCTCTATCTAACTTCAATTGAATAGTACATATCTATTAGTCTCTTTGAAACACGTTACCTTACTCTCCAATGGGAATCAAATTTAATTCTGCAGTAAAAGAGCAACTGATGATGAATAACAGGCAACACTGAGAGGTCCAATTGTTAATGTGTTTTCATCAAAAAATGATACAAGAAAGAAACCAATGATCAGAAGGGGTCTTGAGTATTTCTTTTTAACTTCAATCAGTAATACCACTGGGTAAAATCAGCTTTCCCCTCTTTTGTGAAAGTGACAAGAAAGAGGCATAAATGCCAGGTGAATGACTACAATATTAAATACAACTTGGAGTAAGAACAAATCTTTGCAAGGCAACAGATGGATAACACTGCAAGTGAAAAATAATTTTTTGAAGGTATATGAATAAATTTTATCTCCAGCTGTTACATGTAAGGCTATTATTTCAGTAAAGCTTCTCCTTTGGAGGGTTGAATCTCCATGCTCAGAAATAAGTTGAATCTGCTTTGAAACCGTGCACCTCTGTCATATTTCTTAGGAACTAAATATTAAACGGAACCCAAAATGTCTCTATGTGCTACCTTATGAAACTTTTTGTACTTATAAGGCCTGAGTGTATATACATATTTATTTCGTCACCTACTTTTCAGAGCAGGTTATTTCTTTTTTTAAAAAGCTTTCTGAGAAGAACAATCTGTTTTGCAGCAATAAGTTTTGGTTATGTTTCCTAAATGATTAGTGTTATAGACAGGAATTATTAATTTTAAAAGTACTGTGAGACCTAATGAAGATCCTACTTTTCTAAGCATTTGTATTTTACTGTTGTTGCACTTCATCTTCATTCCACAGGTCTTTCCTTGTTTGGCTGGGCAAAACAAAGTGCAATATACCCCAATAAAAGTCATACTTGGAAGCTAAAGCATGTTCTTCACAGTACAGGCTGGATCGATTGGCTGAGGCCAGTTGTATGAGGGTTGACAAGGTGAAGGTCTGGGTCCTGCCCATATGTCACAACAACTCCAAGCAGTGCTAAGGCTGGGGGCAGAGTGGCTGGAAAGCTGTCCACAGGAAAAAGTCCTGGGCGTGCTTCAGTAATTCAGTAAATTAAAGAAATATTCTATAAAGAAAAGAAAATATGTTTTCAAGTAAAAATATTCACTAAATATGTGTTTAAATCAGGAAGAAATTTACTGAGGTGTTTTTTGATTTGGTTGGTTTGAACACTTATCCCACCACTGACTGTAACAGAATCCTTCCAGATTCACAGGGAATCAGGAAAAACGTGAATAGCTCTCTGGAAGTACAATATGTGTAGATTCCTGAAAGGAAGGAAACAAATTCAGGGAGAAAAAACCCCTTGTGATTAGATAACATTCATATCAAATTGAAACAAAACACAAAAGTGCAGCTGGCTAAGAATAGGAAATTCATCCATGCTTTGATCTGCTTCCTTGAAAGTAACAACGTTCACAGATCCAAAAGCCTGCACCTCTGTTCTGTATAGCCCTGTGTGTGGAGCAAACTTTTCAAGTGGGAGAAGACGGAGGACTCTGACTGATACACACTACTTGGAGATTTCCTAGGCTGAGGAAGAGATTCAGTTAGTGAATTCAGGGTCAGGAAAGGAAAATAAATCAAAATGCAAGCACTAAGATGAAAAAGAATGATCTTCTGGCAAAGCAACAAATTCAAGTGTTAGTCACATAAAACAGATTTTCGGACAGAACTTGCATAAAATTTCCTACTTCTGGGATGCACAGATTTAAAACACTGATTTTCATAGGGGAAACTAGGTGGTATAGAACAAAAGTGACATTAAAAGACTTTTAAATATGTGATTGTTACATAAGTAAGAGCTAATGAAGTCACAGAAGTTCTCTAACCAGCTGAAGCCATCCACACACACATAAACACACACATCCACACACACACAGAGAAAGGAAAAGGTTAGAAAAGGACAAGAATGTGGATGTCTGACTTCTACAGTTTGGTGCAAGTTCACTAGATTTCCTCTTTTCTGTCAAAACCACAGACCTTCCACCTATTAATTTATTAAATTTCTGCAGGAGTAAACACTGATACTGCAAGACTAATTTCCTCTCTATTATTTCTGTAGTTCTACCAGCAAGTATGTCAACTGCTTGTAAACTGAAAATTCTTCAGCTGTAGAGAATGAGAATGCATTGTGCAAAGGAAGCTATGCAGTCAGTAATTGCAAATAACTGTTTCAGATACTTACACCAAAATTTTAGGAACTGATTCCTGCAGTCTATCTCCAGGCTTCTTAAATTACTGTATGGAGGTTCTGCATTGCAAGCAGCTGGAGACAACATTCAACTGATTGAGACTTTGTGATGGAGCCAGGAGCAACTCAAAAGAGAAGCGTCTCTCTTTCCCAGGACTGTCTCATAAAAAGATAATATACATGGAAAACCAAGACCTATTAGTTATCTCCTTCCAAACAGCTCTAGACAGAGCAGCAGTTTTGTCTCTGTGCCTCTGAAGGACTAAGAAAGCCAATAAAATAAGCCAAAAAGCCCTTCTTGAAAACTGATTTCTTTCCTGGAATGAGATTGTCTCAATTGGTCTCTATACAGAGTTTCCCATCCCTGGTGATCTTTACTTCCATCTTCATTACTTCTGACTCAAGAAATCCTGACCTGAATAAAGAAAATACATGACATCACTTGCCATCAGCAGGCACGTGGCATGAAATCACATATGGTCTCATTTTTAAGACACATATGAACGTCAAACTTGAAAATAACAAGAAACGCACCATATCCTTGCAGTGTCCATGTTAAGAGCATCTGGAGAAAATTAAATTTCTGGCCACCTTAAGTTTTTGCAACAAACTACAGGAAAAAAAGAGGCAGATATAATACAGTTCCACTGATTCCTCTCAGGACATAATGCTGCATCGTCATAACCACCCAGTACTTTAAAATAACATAACATTTACCTAACACTTTGTACAATGTTTTTGGTGTTCTTTTTGGGATAGAGATGGACATTTCAAAGGTATTGGACAGGTCACACCACCTCTCAAGAATTCGCTGTCTTGCAGCCTTACTAGTGTACCCACAGGATACAAACTAATTGCAGAAAAGGTTTTGGATTATGGACATTATTTTTGAATGTGCTCCATTAAGACATATAACAGCTTCATCAAGCAGAGCTGAGTATGATTACCTGCAATCTGTTCCAGCACATGGTCACTTACACAGTAAAGAAGTTCTTCCTCACATTCAGGTGGAACTTCCTGCGCATCAGTTTCTGCCTGCTGCTTCTTGTCCTACTGCTTGGCATCACTGAGAAAAGCCTGGCTGCATCAGCCGAGGCAGTCAGTTTGGTTAAGCATGATCTCCCTTCGGTGAGTCCATGCTGATTACTCCTCCTCACCTTCTTATATTGTACCCATGCTCAAAAGATGGCCTTGGAAGCAGGCCAGAATGAGCTGTTCCTTCGCTTTTCCAGGGACTGAGGCTGCCTGTCCTGTAATTTCCTGGGTACCCATTACCGGCGTTTTTGAAGACAGGGGTGACATTTGCTTTCTTCCAGTACTCAGGAACTCTCCTGACTGTCTCGACCTTTCAAAAATGATTGAGAGTGACCAAGCAATGACATCCTCGAGTTCCCCCAGTGACTGTAAATGTATCGCATCAGGGCCCACGGACTTGTGGATGTTTGACTAAATGGCCTCTAACCCAATTCTCTTCTACCAAGGGGAAACTTTCCTTTGGCCGGAACTTTTTCCTGCTCTCTTCAGTCAGGGATACCTGTGGGCTGACCAGTGAAGACTGATGCAAAGAAGGCATTCAGCATCTCAGCCTTCTCAGCAACCTCTGTTGCAAGTGTCTGTGTTCCATACATTTGAAGGCCCAGACACCACGTATTAAATACTCCTGTTAATTCAGTATACAAAGATATGTGAAAATACATCTTCAAGAACATCTAGGCCTCAACTGAAAATAATCTGAATATATGCTAGATGATTCTCCAAAATGTGTTTTAGTTTATGAGATTATCTTTAACATTCCACACTTGAGTGTTATACTGCACTATATACTAGTTTGGTTCTTCAAAACTTTTCCCATCTTCTTTTCTAAAATAATGAATCCACCATCACTCGGAAGTAATTTCACGGCTTGAATTTCTAAAGTTATTTGAGCACAGGAAGTACCAGCTATCTAACAATATCTAAAAATCTGTTTTGTCTTATTTCCAGTCCGTATCTGTAGACATTAGTTTAGTTGCCATTGCTGTCTAAATTAAAACGAACTCCAAGTTTTTTGATGTTCCCACATTAATAAGGACTGGTTTTAGGGACGATGTCCTTGAAAGTGGATGCTTTCCCACAGAGTCAAACTACTCAGCTGTCTAATTTCCTTGCTAAGTGAATTCCTTGGATGTTATCTTATGTAGGATTGTAAGGGTATATCACGTTATACAGCAAGTGACTGCTGCCAAATATAACATGGCCCTGCCCTGAGAGGCTACATTCGAAAGACACTTCAGACACCTCACAGCACAGTCCAAGTAAATATGGCTTCGGACACGTACAAGTCAAAAATGCTTTCTCCATTTCCCTTCAACCTATGTAGGGCACCAGATGTGCTATTTGTTTCAGTACCAAGAAGAGAAGGAAGTGAAGATGAATGCAAAACACACATGTCACTATTATTTTTCTATATTCAAAGGTGTCTCTGTATTCTCAAACAGGGATATGGAGAATCTTGTGCTAGACTTCTATTAGAACATCTTCTCTCCTCAAGCACTGAAGATTTTGCATTATCAGCTTCTGTTTAATTCACTAATTTATCAGTTTAAGTGCTGAATAGACCCAAATAATTTTACTTAAGAAGTTGATGTCACATTTTCATGAAAGCCATTTCCTTATTTCCTCTTCATTATTCTGAGCTTTTTAAAATCCACAGACACAAAATGTGTGTTTCCGTCATGTGTTGAAATATGGGGAAGCAGAGCACTCTGCATTTTGGTTTTAACTACTCAAAGATAAAAGGAAAGAAATGAGACACACTGTCATTGCCTTGTTAAATAATGACAACCTCTAACCAAATCATAGAATCACAAAATCATAGAAACATAGAACCATGCAATATCCTGTGTTGGAAGGCACCTTGGAGATGATCTACTTCCAACTTCCCTGTTGTTGGCAGGGACACCTTCCACCAGACCAGGTTGCTCAGACCCTTGTCCAACCCGGCCTTGAACACTGCCAGGGACAGAGCACCCACTTCCCTGGGCAACCTGTGCCAGTGTCTCACCATGCTCACAGTAAAGAATTTCTTCCTAAAATCTAAATCTAAAATATAAACCTACCCTTTTCCAGTTTGAAGCCATTCCCTGTTGTCCTGTCACTATAGGACATCACCAAAAGTCTTTCTCCAACTTCTCTGAAGGTCCCCTTTAGGTACTGCTCTAAGGTCTTCATTGAGCCTTCTCTTCTCCAAGATAAACAATGGCAACTCTCTAAGCCTGTCTTCATAGGAGAGGTGCTCCGGACCTTGAATCATCTTCCTGGCCCTCCTCTGGTTTAACAGGTCCATGTCCTTCTTATGAAGGGCACCCCAGAGCTGGATGCAGCACTGCAGGTGGGGTCTCACCAGAGCAGAGCAGAGGGGCAGAATCCCCTCCCTGGCCTGCTGCCCACGCTGCTTTGGATGCAGCCCAGGACACGTTTGGCTTTGTGGGCTGCCAGTGCACATTGCTGGGTCGTGTCCAGCTTCTCACCCCCAAGTCTTTCTGGGCAGGGCTGCTCTCAATTCATTCTCTTCCTAGCCTGTGTTTGTGCTTGGGATTGCCCTGACACAACAATATGCCAAGATAGAAGATGCATCTTAGATGCCTGCCCAGTTTACTGCTGAATTATGTCAACAAGGAATGTAAGAAAACCCATTTTCCTCTACCTTGTTACTTTTAAAGTGATAAAAAACAAATGGAAGAACAGAAATCCTCAAAATTTTAGCTTGTAAGTTCTGATGTATTTCTGATGGCAATGTATTCCAAACACTCTGTATACACTGAGACAGGAGATGGAGAGTGAATGAATATTTATTTGTCATGCAAATCAACCTTGTCAAAGGCCTTGCGAATCCTAGGTACATGTTCTAATTTTGTTATGACTCAGCTCTGTGAAAGAAATGGGCCTGTGTTCTGGTGCTGCAAACCTTTCCAGAAAACTGTTTAAAAAACCTTTCACAAGGAACATACATGACAAGTTTTTATGTTTTCTATGCTGCTCTCTGAGTTCACATAGTGAATTTTACCCCTTTAGTTTTGCACATTAATGTGAATAAAATATTGCTTGTAATGGAAGTCATTATTCATAATTTATTGCTTTAAAAACTGTATTTACAAATATTGCACAGTACAATACTCTTTTTCTTTTAAAATAACTTTCTACCTATGTCATCTAAATGAATGACATGGAATTTTAAGCCAAAAAGATTTTTTCCATTTGTGAGAACAGTACCAGAATACCATATTTGGATACCAGAATACCAGGCTGATCAACATTTTCAGTGTATATAATTTTATTTTCAATCTATGAATACTCTGCACCTGTAAGATTTGATGTCTACACTCCAGACCCTCTTTTTATCCTCTTTGCCTCTACTGCCTTAGATATTAAAACCTGGTAAAATGCCTTACAAATGCCTTCTAAAGAATTGTGCTGGACAAATGGCTGTGTTTCATGGCTCATTTATTACTTACCAGCAATTAAATTTTGCTTTAAGAATGAGGAGACACCATCATAATACTTTTCAACTGAGAGCTCTGGTAGTTGTAAAATAGAAAAATCCACAGGTTTTTAATAAATAGGGCTTACACAACCTGCCTCAGGTAAGATTTTTCTTGGCAGAAAGCGGGGAGGGGTGGCCAATACCCCAAAGGGCCGTGCAGCCCTTCAGAAGGGCTTCAACAGCTTGGAAGATGGGCAGAGAAGAACAGTCTGAAATTCCAACAGAGGCAAACGCAGGGTCCTGCACTTGGGGAGGAATAACCCCAGGTACCAGCGCAGGCTGGGGTCTGATCTGCTGGAAAGCAGCTCTGAGGAGAAGGACCTGGGGCTCCTGGTGGGCAGCAAGCTGTCCATGAGCCAGCAGTGTGCCCTGGGGGCCAAGCAGGCCAGTGGTCTCCTGGGGTGCTTTAGGAAGAGCTTTGCCAGCAGGTCGAGGGAGGTGATTGTGCCTCTCTACTCAGCCCTGGTGAGGTGCATGTGGAGTGCTGTGTCCAGTTCTGGGCTCCTCAGGACAGGAGAGACACAGAGCTGCTGGAGCTGGTCCAGTGGAGGTGACAAAAATGGTTAAGGAACTGGAATGTCTCTCTTACTAGGAAAGTCTGAGAGAGCTGGGCCTGTTCAGCCTTGAGCAGAGACGGCTGAGAGGGGACCTCATCAATATCTGTGAGTACCTGGAGGGAGGGTGTCAGGAGGGTGGAGCCAGGCTTGGCTTGGCCATGCCAATGAAACTTGGGAAAAAGCTAGCTTAGCCACCCTGCCTTTTGATTTTTATCCTTCACTATGAAGAAACTTGGAACTGATCCTGTTTAAAGGAGAGCCATGCCTAATGTATGTCTTCATGAGAACTGGAACTATTAAGGGATCAAAGAGAATAAGCAAGAGTAACTCAGTCACACAAAGTGTAGAACAGAAAGTAACAGATGACTTTGCAAGATAACCCGCAAATATGTAACAATTTCCACACCAACAGGGGAACCTTGGCATGGAACAGAACAAGGCAAACTTTCCACCCATTCCTATGAGAAAAATCTATCACTGGAATACTTTACCAGGAACCGAAACTAATTTACTATTACAGCGATTCTCATTTTACTTTTAATTGGAGCATAGCTTTTAGAAAAACAGCCAAGCTGGAATGAAAGGAAGTCCTGCGTCCTGTGTTGTACAGGAAATTAGACCAGAAATTTGCAGCAACGTTTCTCTAGTCTATTATGCTATTCTATAATGCACTTTTGTGCCAGGTACTCTTGGGGCTTTTTGACATGGTATAACAAAAGAATAGCTGTCATCTTTTGAGAGACTTCTAAGAAAGTTATCTCTTGGAATTCAGTGTAATGTGTGTTATGTTCCATTTATTTAATTTGATTTGTTGCTAACAGGAACATACAGCAGAAGCCAGCTGAGCAGGGGAATTACAAGCCTATATCCAGCATCAAAGCATGGTGGTAATAACACCAAGGTTGTGGGTTCAACTCATGTACAGGCCATTCACTTAAGAATTGGACTCAGTGATCCTGGTAAATCCCTTCCAACTCAGAGTATTTCGGGATTCCGTGAAAAGAAGGAAGCAAACGGGAATTCAACAGAGGACAACTAGGAGTAAAATACTAACTTATACAATACAAAGTTATACCTACTTTTAGAATTCCTACTCCACTTCCTAGCTCATTATTTGTCCCTGTTGTTTTTGGGCTTCCTACAGCTTTATACTTAGCTCGCCCAACTGCTTTCTGATCTCTTATCCCAAATGGGGTTTTTTGTACAAGAATACTCTAACATACCCTGTGGTCAAAGGGGTTTTCCTTGAAAATACCTTCATTTTTCTACTTCGACTTGGGGGGAAAAAAGAAAATAAAAAATCTTGTAACTCTAGTCTTTTTAGTAATAATCAATTTTCTTTTTCTACTGGTAAAGCAGAAAGGGGCTTTTAACTGTCACAACTTTCTTTTTGTAAGACCACAGCTTCTGTAGCCCTGTATAATTACCTTGCTTCTGCTCATGAGACAGAAATTGTCCCTTTAACTAGAAAGAAAAGAAACAAAAAAAGCAAGGAGAAAGCCCAGTGTTTTGGTAAATCTCTTGTCAAGGCTCTTTCAGACTAACAAATTCAATGCTGGATATTACTAGCTTCATCATGCACTTAACTAAGACAGGACACATGATCTTGTAGTTCACAGCTATGGAGAAGGTCAGGCCTGCAAATACCAAAAAGACCTCTCAGATACTTGTTCAAAAATTCACTAAAGCTGTAGATCTCCTATGGACCTGTTTTTACCACTATCTACCTCCCAGACTACACCTTCCCACACTGTCCTGAGGACTGTGCCCTCTCCCTGGTCTGTCTATCACCATCCCTGTAGAGTTCACAGAGTCACAGAAGGTGTGAGGTTGGGAGAGACCTGTGGAGGTCACCCAGAGTTAAGAAACTCACCTCTATTTTCTTCTATTCCATTAGCCATCAACTGCTCATCCCATAAATCTTTTTCTTCTTTTTTTCCAGAGCATAGCTTGAACTCATTGTAGCGCAAAAGGTTTGAACACGTAACTGAAGTGCTAAAATACCTCAGACACTGGTGGGCAAGTACAAGTGCTTATGTGGAATTCTGACAGGGTAGCCACCCTCTAGCACATGTGGCAGAAGGCTTGCAAGATGGCCAGAGTGTTTCCACTACAAAGATGTTGATGAATAAGTAGTACAAGTATAAAGTTTAGTATCTGCACTCTTCCACTGATAATGCCATAATGGTTTATATTACTGGAGCTCCTCTCTCAGGAAAGTTTTGACAATGCACAGATTTCTGTTTTAATAGAGTGCTTGTCAATTTCTAAGGATTTTCACACAAAGTGTTTTAGGCAACATATTCAGAAACTTGAAAATTACAAAAATTCTCCACGGTTTTAGAAATTTCAGACTTGCTTAATTAGTTTTTTTTTTTTTTCAATATCTAAGAGATAGAAGAATAAAAAAAGAAACAGCAGCAGCATAAACTGATACAAAAACACATCAGGAGACAAAGATACCAGCCATAAAGCATATGATTATCCTGGTTTTTATTGTACTGACTATCATTAAGTCTCAGCTTCAGAGACTTCTCTGTAAATTAATACTGACTTCCTTCAGAATAGTTCATCTGCCCACTCTAATATACTTATGTTCTAAGACAGACAATAAAATCGAGAGAGGGATTTAGATGGGCAGATTTGTTTATTGAAGAAACAAGACAACCATATGGGAAAAAACCCCACCAAAACAATTTAAATTCCCAAATAAGAATGAATTTTCTTCCAGATTTCTAGTACAAGACTTTGTTTTACCAAACCTGTTCAAAGTAGTATATTACAGAGACAAAATCTGACCTGGAGCCAGTTGTTATAGCCCGTGTTATTACAGCTTTTTACTTCCTCATTCAAGGCCAGGCTGGATGGGGCCCTGCTAGGGGCCACCTGCTACAGTGGGTGGCAGGGAGGCCACCCCATGACAATGAGGCTGGAACTAGATGCTAAACTTTAAGGCAGGTTCCAACCCAAGACCTTATGTGATTCTATGATTTTTTTAATGTTTTGTGGTCATTTTCCTCTTTGATGTGAATTGCCTATCATTAATTTATTCTGTTGTTTCAATGAAATTTGTTGTACACTCTAGCCTAGGGGCAAATTAGTCCACTTTCCCCCTCAATTTTTAAGTAGCATTATATAAATACTTGAAAACCGTGAGATGTGATCTTTAATGTCACACTTACTTAGTGAGTCAATATGTGTGTATAACATACTACTATTTTTTTTCTTCTAAGAAATATGATTTTTCACTGTACCGCAAGAATTGAAAAAAATAATTCAGGATTTCTCCACTGTATTTTGCATACAGATACAATGTATTCTATACCAGTGCAAATTTTCAGTAAAGGCGGTAAGAATCAAGAGACAGAAAGAAAGCTCTTTTGTTTAAAGGATACGAAAGTTTTGTCAAAGCTTCTTTTTCCTGTGATGAGCTGCTGCTCTGAGCTCTGCAGGTTTTTATCTTGCAGTGCTACCACACATTCTCCTCAAAGCCAATATTCACCAGAGAGTGCTACCATTACAATTTGATGAAGCACAGTGAATAAGGTTTGCACACCAAATTCCATCTGGCCTTAATTTACTCTGTTCTTGCTGATCTATAGATGACTAGATAACTACTGCTGTAAATGTCAAAGCCATTGAAATCTATATTTTTCACAAGTAAACAGGGCCTTTGTAGACCCTACTTGACAGCTACTGGGCAAAAACCTACCCAGAGTAGACCAGGCCTTGCAAACAGGTAACACCATGATCACTGCTGGAGTAGAGGGGCTTCCTTTCTGCATTGGCAGCGTGACCTCTAGGCAGCAAGCAGGCATGCCTCCATGTCTCCAAATTAATCTCCAGTAACACAAGGAGATGTGGAAATGGCTAGCAAAAAAAAA
>VYXC01009442.1:251934-269481 GCA_013397175.1 Platysteira castanea | reverse complement strand
CCCCCCCCCAAACAACAACAAAAACCAAAACAAACAAGACAACCCCGCCCCAAAAAATTACCAAAAAAATGCAAAGAGAAATCCAGTACAGGAGTTACACTTTCTACCCCGCAGAATTCTCTGCATCTTTCCAAGAAAGATGCTCAGGTTTCCTGACCAGCATCAGTATAATGGTCTTCAGAGTCACGTCATACAAGAATATCTAAGTCAAATTCATGAAAAGAACAGTATGCATCATGTTTCAATACACATACAGGGGTGAAAAACAGGAGTTAAAAAATGGAACAGTGGTGTTTGATAGGAAATGGACTAACACTAAAAACACTTATTCATTGTGGAAAATTCATTTCAAACAATAATTTTGTTGGCAGATCATAAATCCATAAAATGTGTCACAGGCTCTAGCACTAAGGAAAGAGCAGGTCTAGAGGAGTTTTCCAGCTGGTTCTCTTTCTGAAGTGGCCTTTTCCTTTTTAACGTGACAGCAGATGCTGATTTAAGTGATTTTGGCTGAGTTGCTAATAATTGGTCTTTTCATCTGCGGTTAATTTCTTTGTTTCTTGTTCATGAAGGGATTTAATTGCAGCAACATAGAAATTTGCCAATTTTCCTTTAGAGAAGTGCCCATTAAACTTTCCATTAAAATAAAATCCTTAGATCTTCCATTGCAATCACATATTACAATAAATATGTCTGTAAAATAGCGTGTTTTTCTTCTAAGACTGAAGATTTTTCAACTGTACGTATTCACTCATTTCTATCTTAAAACCTAAGTATGCAAGCAAGACTGCACAAGAAAACTTAATGAACTGGAAAGAGTTGTCAGCAATAGCATTTGCATGGCATTCATGCAGAGAGCATGTGTTTCATACGACCAATTGTGTGCAGATATCAAAACTCTGTCTGTGACACACATTTCCAAGTATCTTCCTCTCAGGACTGATTCAACCTCTGGTTCCTCATGACAAATCTAAAAATGCAGACTTTTGTGTTGTTTTTAACTTTATTTTCTTAGAACCTTTGATGAACCAATCATTTTTAAATGACAATTTTTTCTTGCCTTCTGATTGAGATTAATTTTTTTCCTTATTCTGCTCACCAAGGTCTCTGAGACATGTACTCTGGTTGATTTTGCTGTGACAGCTACAGATATGAACTTGTCAGATTGAACTCAGGCAACAGAGCCAGGGGCATGTGCTTCCATCCAGATTCCAATGCAGAAGGATCAAGTTCTGATAGAGCAGCTGGGTGAAAAAACATATCGGCCACAGCTGTCTCTGTACAGTGACTTTATTCCAGTCTCTATAGCAAAGTTTTGACACTTTTAATCTCCTCAAGCCACAGCTCAGAGAATAACTGGGCTCTGTTCCAACTTCTGCACTATTAGGAGACTTGTTTTTCAAGCTTCCCTTTGGCCAACAAATAATGTTTTGGCAGCCACAAAGGCAGCAAGGCAATTATTCACTTGCTGCAAAGGAAGGAGCATGGGGAAGAGAAAGGATATTTGGTTTGCAGTACATTGAAGTCTGTTCTGAAAAGCCAGAAAATGTTCACCACTTGTACATATCCTTCTAGTATGAGCCCTTATATACAATCCTTCACTTCCAAGTACAGCACTAAGCCTGGAGTCCTCACTTACAAGCTCTGCATCATTAATGATTTTTCCCATTCTACCGTCCTTCCTTTTCATTATCCAATCATGTCTTATCTAGATGTACTATTCACACCACTAATATTTATAACATTGTAAAGTAAGAGGATAACAACTTGCAATAAATCCACTGCTGGCTGAAGGGCTTCCTCCCAGTCTTCCCTAAAGCACTAAACCCAAGCCTTTCAATGTCCTGAGTGCACGTGTAACTTCGTGTGTTATGTTAAATGCTACATAGAAATAGCAACTATAAAGTCAGAACATTTTAGATGAAAGGCCATATAATGAGAAAAACCCTCAATGAATTCCAAGAGATCCAGACATGACATTTTCTGGAAAAAATCCAACAAGGTATCAGCTCTGAGGAGCACCTGATTTTGGTAGATCTATGGCTGTACCTCTGGACAAACGTTCATATTAATGAAAACATAGTCCATATTATTGCCTTAAAAAAAAACAAAACACCAAATGATTTTTCTCACCATTAACTCAGCATTCACCAGTATTTTCTTTTCTTTTAAAAAGCACAGTCTGTGGTTGTTTTTTTTGTATGGTTGCCCTTCATAGTATCTTATGAGAAAATATGCTCCCTCTAAAAATGGAATTACGAACCCACCTCAAAGTTAAGGAGATATAAGAAATTAAAAGTCACCACTATCATAGATGCAACTCAGTTCAGAGACTCAAGCAAGCCAGTTCAGCTCAAACATTCTCTAAAATCCAATGTATTTACACAGTCTTCCTCCCGTCCTACACTTCTCTGCTAGAAACCATAAAAGTATACACTTTCTAAGACATACTTTTTCCTCCTTTCTGCTCTTCCTTGTGATATTGTTCCAGTTAAAGATTTTTATGTTCTTTTTTCCCAGAAGCATCCAAAAGTCAGTTATAATTAGTTGAAATAACTGGAAAGGTTACCTCTGTTTCTAGTAAGCTAAACCATCTCCCCTAATGCAAAAGACCAAAAGCAAAATGAAATGTATGTAACATAAGATTTTACTGACAGAACAGTAGAAAGCCCAAAAGAACAAAAAAATGCACAAAACAAAGCAAAACAGCCCTCTCCCTCAAATGAAATAACATGAAGGTGACACAAAACTTGGAATGAATTTGTTAATTAGTAGGAAAACTCTGTCAGATTTTTGGTAGCTCTGAGATTTTATAAGGTAAAGAAATACCTGCAGGTTTCTAGCTTAGAGTCACTTATTTTGAACAACAAATTGATTCAGCAATTCCACTAGAAAACAAGGAAGTGAGTAGTTGGACTTACATGCTAAGAAAACAAGAAAAAGCATGTCAATAATGCTTTTGCATCTGGGTGTGTCTAGAACCTATTTAGGAGGGAGGACTGCCAGCAGCCCATTATTCTGAATTTACCAAAGAAGAAGCAGAAAAAACCCCAAAAAACAGTTCTAAACCCAGACAGTCACATTTATTTGCATTCTGTGGAGTAATGCAAACAATGACACAAACAACCTCTCTAGTACTGGCAGCAATAAGAAAATTAAACAGATCCCAGTATTCAATCTTGTCAACAACATGGCGTAGTAGAGAAACTTAAAGTCTTTAAAGTATGAGGAAATGGTCCATACATTTACAAACTTCTACAGACTTCTACAGACCTCTTAATAATAGCTAGTATTACTTTTTATAAGCACACAATTTTACCATGACATGTCAGAAAAAGAACTTCACCATTCGAAGCAGTGGCATTACTAGAAGCAGTGTCATTAGGAGTCTGGTAATTTTTAAATACAATAAAGCATTCTGATGAATAGGACTTTAAAAAAACCAAACCACAGTAAACATAAAACAAGCAAACAAAGACTCCCAACACATCCTTAACAAGTCCCACAAATTTTAATATCAACAAACATGTCCCAGCTGAGCACGTGCACATTCCATGTGTGGCAGGGAAGGTTGCCATTTAAGAAGTGGAAAATTTCCTTCCCGACTTCCACGAAGAGACCAGTTAACTCACTTGTAACATGTTTTATGCTTGGTCATGTGAAGCAGATGTAACTTTAAGCCACCAAAGCAGGTACTGAATTGCTTTGCTCTAGAAGGAGGCCAGTGTACTCACTCAAAATAATAGCTTATAGAACAAAAAATAACAAGAAAAACTATGCCCTTCCTGGGAGGGAGCAGAACATCTGATGTTGTGTGTCCAAGTCTCTAAGAATATGGTGCTATATGCTTAGTCACATTTTGTGACTGAATGAACACAGTTCCTTCTTCAGGTGCATTGTAAAGAGCCTCTCCTCTGCTGACTCTTCACTTTTATTGCAATTAGCTTTCTTGGAGTTTTCTCCTTTCTCTATTTATAACCATCCAGCAGCACTAAATTCCCTGAAGTGAAGAATTTCAGGTTTCTAACTTGAACCTCTTTGTGGAATTCAGCTGAAATCACACAAAAGGTCCAAATACAGATATAATTAGTCTATTCACATAAGCCTCATTTCCTTGGAAAATCAAATTGAAACCTCTATTTAGGAGTGCCTAGACCCAGACTTTGTGCATTGGCCCATAACTAAACATGTTTATTATGAAGCAAGATATGTTTTGGAACGTTTTGAATTAGAGTCTCTATAAAAGAAACTCTTAAAATACATCTAGACTATCTGTAAATTCCATCCCTTTATCACCTGAACTAGTGCCAGACCAATGAAAATCAGTTTAAAAAGTATCGTGTCTTTTTTGTTAAATTTAATTGCAATTAAAAATGCTTTAAAAAGAATAAAATAAAATTATTACCATCAGATTACTTTTAAAATAAAGCATCTGCTATAAGGAATGGTTCCTCTGCTAACATTTAAAATAATGAAGAGAAAAAATAACTGCGTTATATAATTTTCCAAAACTTCAAATATATACATGCAAGGAAATCCATCAATGCCTCTTTGTTGTTTTGTCCACACTACATGGTTTCCTTGTGTAATTCCCAAATTTGATCTTGCTATATGTCTTTTTGCATTTCCCCCTTTCTGACATAAGTTATTTACCTATCCCATAAAATTAATTTGGCATTATAATACCTCTTTTCTTCAAATAAAAGTTAGTTCTGCTGACGCACTCAAGCTGGGGAAATTTTGCAAGACTAAAGGACACCAGATCACTATTTTCAGAAAGTAAGAAATGTTTTGGAAACACAGTGTGGTTTGGAGACACGTTGAATCTGAAATGCATTTTTCACAGTATTCTGCTTTTCTCCCTAGGAAAAAAAATATAATTATTCATACTGCCACATATTTTGTTAATTGCAAACATATGCCCTGTTGTCTTACCTGTGCATTTATAAAACTAAACCAACGCACAACAACAGGACTGAATTCCTTTTCTATGATCCTCATCCTAGACAGCTATATAAAAATGTCTTCCTAGTTGGGTAAATGTACACGTTCTGATACTTCGTTTTGTTTTCTTCAATAGAAGTATACTGAAATTTCTAATGCCGCCTAAAGTGGAGAGAGAAAAGAGTAATTTCCCTAAAATACAGGGTATATTTTAGTTTGGAAGATGAGGGAAAAGTTTTGTTGAACTAGTGTTTTAAAATCTCTGTTGCATCTCCAGTTTTGGGCTTGTTTCTTCTGTATATGTGTAGGAACAGCAAAAGCTAACACAATTCCGAATATGTGACTGGCTGGCAGAAACAACCAACCAAGAATATATTTTAAAATTGTCCTTTAAAGATTGATGTGTACAAGCAGAAAGGCATATTTTACGTTTCTCAATCATCAACTGATTGCCTGTCTACTCCTGTTTGAAATTTGATTTTGTACAATTTGACTTAAAGTTGATTAAAACCCCCCGTACAGTGAAAAAGAGCTTTCACTACTTCACTTACCAATGACTTGCTACCAAATGCTGTCTAATGATTTTTCATTTCTCTGTGTCTCAGACATACAGTTCATCTTTCATTTGCTTATATTAGTTATCACAGTAACACAGGTTGCCATTAACTTTCAGCTTGCTTTTTAGAAGTCTGTATTATTACACAGAAAGAAGTGTTTGTAAAAGTAGTTAATACAAGCTCTCACAGAAAAAAACTAACCTCAGACTCTAAATTATGTTGTGCTGTTACTGGCTATTCAACCAACACTCAGTTTACCAATTCCCACTCTATGATATGGAGAAAAAAGTGATATATAGACTATAAATAATACTTTCTCCAACCCCAACCCCTCAGTGAATTCACCTCTAGCAGGAAATTTTACAGAGTGGTTATAACAAGAAAACCAACAAACATTTAAACACAAAACAAAGAAAAAAAGGAGGAAAAAACCCTAACCAAACAGCCCCTTCCAGAACTGTGGAGTTGAGAGAGTACTATAATGATTCCTTATATTCCTTATGAACTGTAAGATTCCTAAACATCTCCAGGATTTACACTTAAAATGCACCCAAAACATGCTGACACCTCCCAATTTCAAGTTGAGGTCGAGACAAAATATCCCGAAGAACACACAACCTGAAATTAGGACAAATTTTTTTTCTCAGTTGAACTTAACATCAAGCATGACTATAGTACATAACTACTTCATCCAAGAAACACCAGACCAATAGAAAATAAAACAAAACCCTCTTACCCTCCCATTTCACCATCTATTGATGAAAACAAATAACTACAGCTGAAAACAGCAATACGAAACCTCTTTCAGTACTTTCTATAAAACGCTTTTATTTCTGAGGGTTAGAAGCCCTTTTGATATTCTACCCATACAGGAGTTATAGATTTTCAGACACATCACACTCACAAAGAAGAGACACTCAGCACAGAACAATCTGTTCTCTGCTACAAACGCACTAAAGAGAGATATTCAACAGCCAGAGAATTCACGGGCCCATAAAAGAGATAACTTGACCCGGTCAAAGCACAAACCTGAATATAGGAAATATAAAAAAGCAAACAGATAAACAAAACTAATAAAAGTGCCTTAGGGAAACAAATACTCAGGGAAATAAATACTTCAGAGAAAACAAGTCATGCCATGTCAAAGGTAGACATGGTGTAAAGTGGGGTCCATGCATAGTGATTTCTTTTTTGGCACTGGACACACGTCTGCAATACAATTATGACAGCAGAATCACAATTTCTTTGTTCACTACTGTTGTTGACAACTATTTTTCATTACAGGCCTAAGATCCATTAACAAATGAGAATTACAAGACTTACAGTACTTTGCATTATATTCAGCACCTAATGAAACTTCAAAATGCAGTGGTCTTCTGCAAAGTGACTGGAGTGATGCCTGGTTATTTTCATGTTGTCTCTCAGGGGTTTCTCTGCATGAAAGCAAAAGTGATTTTGCTTTCTATATGCCACAGAAGCTGGCCTTGCCAAACTCTTCTTATCACTTAGTGCTTCATTACCTCTGTTAAGAAGCACAACACTAAATTCCGCCTTGCTCCAACAAGTGTAAAATAGCATAATAATCTTCAGAATCTGAAGACACTGGCAGCGCAGGTATCATCAAGAACACAATTTTGCCAGAATAGCGTGTTATGGGAATGTATCCAGCTCAGTTCTCAGTGCTTAGTAGAAGAAGAACTTTGCTGTGTATTAAGTTTTCATATTTTTTTCTTAATGGGAAGAAAAAAACCCCAACAAACCAAACATGAAATTCAGTAAGAGAGAGTGCAAAATAGACTCCCTCAAATAAATTCTGATTATCATAATGTTTCATCAAAATATACACATCTGAATTAGGACTAAGTATACTCTCAATCATATTAGCTGTTCTGTAAATGCTGTCTTCTTGAGGACCCAAAGATGTTTTACAAACAACTTATTAATCCTCAAAATAGTTTTCTTAGGCATGAAAGAATAATCCTTGTTCCTCCAGTCTCTGAAGTTCAGAATTTGTTTTTGTTGATATCACATCAACAAAAATTTCTTTTGGAACAAAAATAAAAGAATTTTAATTTCCCAGTCTTTGACTTTATTTTTTTTTAATCCTTCTTCTCTATAATCCTAATGAGGAAAAATAACAGAAACCAATTCAAATAATGAAAAGTCTGATAATTATTTTTTGTATTTGTATCTCTCATAAGTGTATCATATTTTTTGAATGAAAAGTAAACTATCAGCTGTATTTTGTTCATATAGTCTCTCAGTTAATAAACCCATAAATTCTACAGATTATCTTGACCCATGAATTTTTTCACCATGTTTTTTTCTCTGCCCTGATAAGATGTGCTAGTTTTGGCTGTGAAGGAATTAATTTTCTTCATGGTAGCTACTGTGGGTCTGAGTTTTGGATTTTTGCTGGAAACAGTATTGATAATTCAGGGGTTTTTTAGTTATAGCTGAGCAGGATTTATTCAGGTCAAGGCCTTTTCTGCTCCTCACTCCACCTCACCAGCAAGAAGGCTGGGATTGCACAAGGAGTTGGGAGGAGACACAGCCACAAGAAGTTACCCCGACTGACCAAAGAGATGTCTCAGACTGTACTGCATCATGGTCAGCACACAGAGATGAGGGAAGGAGAAGTGATGATATTTGTCTTTCAAACTCACTGTTACTCTTGATGGGGCCCTGCTATCCTGGGCATATCTGAACACCTGCCTGTCGACAAGAAGTGGTAAATTAATTTCTTGTTTTGCTTTGCTTGTGTGCGCAGTTTTTGCTTTACCTATTAAGCTGTCCTTATCTCAACTTGCGAGTTTTCCAGCTGTTACCCTTCTGGTTCTCTTCCTCTTGCTGCTGTAGGGGAGTGAGTGAGCAGCCAAGTGAGGCTTGGTTGCTGCCTGGTCTTAAACCATGACTGGAGGGGAAATGACAGAGAAGGATAACACATATTTACCTTCTGCTGTACTTTTCCCACACTGAAGAGTGCTAATCAGGTCATTTCAGTTCTCAGGTGGAGAACCGAAAAAACAAAAACGCTTGATCGTCCCATAGGCTCTTATTAATGTTACATCAGTTCTGTTTACCTCTGAGACACCTGAAGTACCAAAATGTCAAATCTGAAGGTGCTGACAAAACTTAGTTTTATGAAGTGGCATCATTGTCTTACCTGCACTGTAAGCAACTAAAAGAGAGAGAGAGAGAGAGCATCTCCATCTGCATTACTTTATACTGACCTACAATTAACTTTACCTGCCATGTCACTGCCTACTCTCACAATATCCTTCTGAAACTTTTAGTCATCCTTACTGATTCCATTAGTACTCAGAAGAAAAACTCCTTGTGATTGCTGAACCCCTTTCCCTCAATGCCTTTCAGTTTCTCTATATTTCCTGTTATTCACCATCAGTGTGATGTGGCTGAATGAATCCATTTCTGTCCCACAGAGCTTTAAAATGAGAGGGTCATAGACAGCTTTTCTTGTTCTTCCCTGATTGGAGGATAGCCCAGGAGCAAAATAATACTTGTTATACTTTCTTCTTAAAACATTCACTGTAATTTTTTTGACAATTAACAATTAACTCCATTCTGTCTGAACTATGCTATTTGCTTCATTTCTCCACTGAGCAGTTACCGCTGCTGAAGTAGTATTCCCTTTATAAACCGTCAGTAATTTATACTTTGTACCACTAGGTGTCGAAAATATGTCAACACAGAGGAAAGACTTTCTCTGAATGTCATACCTCCAGACATAACAAAGCAGGAAAATGCTGTGGTCGACCATGCCATCATACTGTATCTCAGTACTGTAGCAGACCCTACCATCACTGTAATGAACAATCACCCAACTGCAGGGATCCAACCATTACCAGTAAGAGCAAGCAAAACCCAGGTGACCTAGGAAAGTGCAGTATGTTGTGTATTACTTTTACACCACTGCCATGTTTCTAAAATATTTATCACTGTCACCAAGTCTTGCTCTATGACCTTTTTTTTGTATTTTGCATTATCCACTGGGGCCTTTCTTTCAAAGCTATCATCTGTCCCTTATTCAAGCCAGCTCTGCTCTCCAGGTAACATGACTGTCAGAAGAAGACTGAAGACTGTTTTAAAGCAAGGAATAAGAAATATTTCATATTTTTGTACATAAAAAAAGATAATATAGCTGTTCTTTCATCAAATCTTTGTGATTTCTTTAATTTTGGTGTTGTATTGGTTTACTTGAAAGAAGTACGAAATATAATAGAAATATGATGGAACACATGCAAAACAAAGTTTGGGAGGAATTTGTTTTAGTAAAGTGCTGATTTTATACCATGGCCCTCAGGAAGGCAGTCCTGACATGTCAGCTTTCAGAAGTCAACAAAAGTACAACTCAAATACAATTCCGTTTTAAAAACCCATCCAAAAAAATTTCACCACTAGCTTTCTTCACTGCCAGTAGAACCATTTTAGTTCAGAGGAAGACTGCTTAATCTACATTTAATTTCTGGCCTAAATTTTATAAATCTCAAAATAAACAGCCCTATCACATTACAGCAGTGCCTCTAGCTTGAATTAAAGAAAAACTTTGTGTGACTGTCAGGAATACATAACAATGCTGTGAAATAAACACCCCCTACCCCCCTCAATTTCAGTTCTTAAAGGAAGATTTTTTTTTTTCCAAGCCCCACAAACACCAAAGGCAGATGGAGCCAAGTTTGAAGAGATCACCATCTATAGTGCAANATTTTGCATTATCCACTGGGGCCTTTCTTTCAAAGCTATCATCTGTCCCTTATTCAAGCCAGCTCTGCTCTCCAGGTAACATGACTGTCAGAAGAAGACTGAAGACTGTTTTAAAGCAAGGAATAAGAAATATTTCATATTTTTGTACATAAAAAAAGATAATATAGCTGTTCTTTCATCAAATCTTTGTGATTTCTTTAATTTTGGTGTTGTATTGGTTTACTTGAAAGAAGTACGAAATATAATAGAAATATGATGGAACACATGCAAAACAAAGTTTGGGAGGAATTTGTTTTAGTAAAGTGCTGATTTTATACCATGGCCCTCAGGAAGGCAGTCCTGACATGTCAGCTTTCAGAAGTCAACAAAAGTACAACTCAAATACAATTCCGTTTTAAAAACCCATCCAAAAAAATTTCACCACTAGCTTTCTTCACTGCCAGTAGAACCATTTTAGTTCAGAGGAAGACTGCTTAATCTACATTTAATTTCTGGCCTAAATTTTATAAATCTCAAAATAAACAGCCCTATCACATTACAGCAGTGCCTCTAGCTTGAATTAAAGAAAAACTTTGTGTGACTGTCAGGAATACATAACAATGCTGTGAAATAAACACCCCCTACCCCCCTCAATTTCAGTTCTTAAAGGAAGATTTTTTTTTTTCCAAGCCCCACAAACACCAAAGGCAGATGGAGCCAAGTTTGAAGAGATCACCATCTATAGTGCAAGCTAGAGTCCTCCACTGCATGTAACTAATTTAATTTTAAAAGAAATTTTACGTTAATATTTTATTAATATCCAATTTATCTACTGTATATCAACCTATAGCAAAAGAAAATGGGCTATTGAAGTGGTTCACAAAGTAGTATGAAATACATAGGTAAAAACCAGAGCCATCCTACTTTACCCCGTGGCCTTTCATAACCCTGAACACAAGATGGTTTTACAAGTTTTGTGGGTCCCCACCTGATGTTAAGTAGAGTGCACAGTCTTCCTCTTGTATTTTTCCTTCCAGCAACTCCTTATGTGCCTTGCTGTGCCTCTTGACATGAACTGTGGATACTGCATCTCTGTGCAAATCCCACAATACATGGTGTTTGTTACTTCATTCCCATAAAACTCTTCAGAGTTCATTAGCTCAAATGAAGCAAGGTTCTTGAAGCACATCTTGACAGAGCATCATTTTAAAGCATGTTAAGAAGTGGCTGGGCTTCCAAAAGGGGCTTAAGTATGGAGTGTTCCAGCCAATATGCATACTTCTGAGATATTAAACTAAAGATAATTGAAATTCAGGATGGAACAGCATACCCAGTCAGACTGGGACTGAATATCTTTCTAATTAAAATAGCTGGAAAATAAATGGCCACACAAATTGGGACGTACCTTTTAAGACCTCAGCTGATGCATCTTTAGAAAACAAAGTATAGTTGTTACATTAAGAATAAAAAAATGCTAAAAAGATAATAAGTTGGTAGCACAGAAAGTATAGATAATAGAACAGCTAAATAGTGACACATTATATACCTAGAAGTATAAAATCACATCATAAAGCCATCCAGTCTAGCAGCATTAGAGAATGGGGGTCTTCGAAACAAGGCTGTATACCAGCAAGCTCTTGGGATTCTGTTATTACAAGCAAGTTTTAAATTGTTATTTAAACAATAAATGCTTTTAAAAAATTTTTTTAAGTGCCCCCCAAAATGGGCAAATTGTAATTTACTCCTCAGTGACACTTCTGATAAGCGTTTTCTCACCACACATTTAGTGAATTTATTTTCAGGAAATTATCCATTGCATCATTACTGCCACAATATGGCATATGTATTCCACTGACCAGGTCAGAGCCAAAAGGTGACATGCAAATATAGTTATCCTCCTCCCAGCCACTTCAATCATTCATATTTTTTTCCTCTGATTCCAAATTCTGACTACCACATGCATAAGTATAAAAGCATAACCTTTTATCCAGTTAGGCACAGACACTGGAAAAGGGTCCTGAAAAGAATCAGGTTTATAGCTTTAGGTGACTTACCAGCTCAGGTAAAGGGGACAGAAATATTTAGGAGAATAAAGATAGCAACTTTTAGTAATTAAATTAGGAGATTCACTGTTGCATGAAAAACTAAACCACCTTAACACAGGATCTGCAACAGTTTGTATTGCAGTTTTTAGGCTTGTTACACTGAAAGAAGGAAACATCTTTCTCTAACTGCAGGAACAACAGTTTGATATGCAGAGCTAAATTGACCTAGTGCGCAAATGTGCATGTAACAAAAATGGCTTTCAAATAAATAAACCTGAATTACTGAAAATACATAAGGTTATAACAAAACCAGAAGGTTTGAATCCAACAGAGGCAGAAAAATTTTCAGGATGTTTATTTCAAGGAGGAGACCTGAAGCAGGAGAAAGGGAATTTTTAAGGGTTATCAGAGAAGAAAACCTTTATGGTACTTTCGGAGGACTACTGTGTCCATTCTGTTAACCACTTTCATGGAGGTACTGAAATAAATGCTGAAATTAGCCTCATGACGTAATGCACATAGTTACACAAAAACAAATCCATGACAATTTCCACTACTACAAGGCAGTGACAAGACCTGGGGAAAAGCCAAAGCAGACTTAATCTCTACTACTCATAAGAAGTTGTTGTTTTCCAGTAGGAATGTAATCCAAAAATAAAATGTGTTTTCACTACTCTTGGTCATTTACCAATGAACATTCCTGATATCTGTGCCAGGCAATATTTTGAAGTGTTATCTGTCACTTTTTACTAACCAACAACACAGAAGTTATATCTTCATGGATGTGTAAAGAAACAAAGTTGGCCAGGGAGATGAGGTGGGGAACAAAAACTGAAAAAAACATCCCCCCAAAACCCAGAAGCTATTTCAGGTACGTCATTCATATTCTGTAGGATTCAGAACCATCTTCCACATCGGTTACCAGGGAAACAGCCCTCATGCATTCTAAAATTCCACATGTTAAAAGCACATTCTGGAGAATTTTTCCCTGCTGAGGATGGGGAATATGATTCAGAATAAGAGTTTTTCCATTTCCAAAGTTAAATTAACAGAGGGAGAGGCTCCAAACATATTTAATAATAACCATCCAAAGTCCTGTAGAGAAGAAAAAAAACTTTTAAAAAACCTATTTATAAGCCCATAGGGACTATTGCTATGCATATATCTGAATGTCTGCTTCTGGCGCGACTTTTTTGACACCTATATAACTTGCTACTTCAATGTTATTTCTGCTACTAAGTGTAAAGGTGGAAATGACAACATATCTTCAAATAAGCCTTTAAATGATAAGAGTCTTAGAAAACCAAAAAATATTAAATACATAGTTTTTTAGTGAGGAACAATTACACAAAGTAAAAGTTCCACGTCTCATTCCAGTCTTTCATGCTACAGAAGTGCAGGACCAAGTTAGTCTTAATTCCATCATTCCAAGTAATTCCAAACATCTTGAAGGAAAGCACTGGAGCAAAATCAGCATTGGAACCAAAAGTTACAACCTCTGGTCAAATCTTCTAAGGTTTCGCTCGTGTGGTATGAGGCTTTGTAAAACATTTCACATGCTGAGCAAGTAAAAGCTACTGTCCTCACCTCCCCCCCTCCCCACCAAGAATCTGCTACTGTTGAAAATATCAATGTTGAAAGTATTTCTTTAATAATTTCATTTAAAAAATAGAAAAGGTAGACCACAGACAACACAGACACATGTGTATGCGTGCATGCATGCATATGTATGGTATAAAAATGATAGTAGCACCTGGACAGGCTTTAAATAGGAAACAAAAAAACTTTTCAGGAACAACTTCCCTCAATAATTCTCTGATTAAACCTTGTACTGGGGAGGTACTTGTACTTGTACAAGTACTTGTACTCGCCACCTGTACTGGGGAGACCATAACTGGATCCATAACTCCCAGAGTGGCTGCACCAGCTTGGCAGAGGGGGAAGGCCATCTCCTTCCACCTACTGACTGCACTCCTCCTAAAGCGCCACATACAACTGGCCTTTGCTGCCTCGATTGCACATTGCTGGCTCACATCCAACTTGCTGTTCACCAGGACCTTTCCAAAGCTGTTTTCCAGCAAGTCAGCCCACAGAAACTGGTGCATCGGCCTGTTCCTCTGCAAGACTTTGCACTTTCCTTTGTTTTGTATGACGTTTGCATTTGTTGCATGAGGTTTCTGTCAGCCTGTTGAGGTCCTGGAGGTCTGGATAGCAGCACAACCCTTGGGTTTGCCAGCCACTCCTCCCAGTTTCGTGTCATCAGCACTCAGCCCCATCATTCCATGTTTCTATGCTTGAAGAAGATGTTAAACGGGACTGAAACCTGTATTTCCCCCTGTGATACATCACTACTTACCTGGCCTCCAACCATACTTTGTTGCTGATGATCAACACTCTCTGCACCTGATCAGTCAGTGCTCAATGCATCTCACTGGCTGCTCTTCCAGTCCATCACTTATCAGCTTCTCCGTAAGGATCTTACGCCAGCCAGTGTTACATTACTCATTATTAACTGACAGTGAATATTACCCAGATGTACTTTTCCCACAGAAGAGAGGTCACACATTTCACACTCAAGCTGACTGCTTAAGGCCATCTCACTAGGTATACAAGCCATGTCCACAAGTCCACACCATAACCCAGATTTTGAGACCAAACAAGACAGTGGAGAGAAGACTACCCAGCCAAAACCACCAAGTCTCAGCACTTCTGTGACAGGCAGAAAATATGGCAGGGGTGTGGAAACAGTTTGTGTTGAGACCCAGAAGAGAACTGGGAAAACTCTCTCATTCCTTTCTGGGTGGACTACAGCTGGGTTTAGTGACAGAAAACCAAAACAAACAAAAATACTAAACCACTCTAGTTGTCCTCTGATGCTGGCAGTTTGCATTCATGTGCAAGGCAAAAAAACCTAGTCAAAAAGGTGAAAAAAATCCACCAAAACAGTAATAATCTAAGGAGGTCATCAACACTGACCAGTACTTTTACATTTTAAAATATTCTTCAAACTCTTAAAAAAAAAAACAAACAACACCTCCTATAGGAATTAGAGAATCTAAATGCCACATTACTGAATAATTTAATGAAAATGCATGTGGATGATAGAGCTGCCATAATATAATTGAATATATATAATTTAAATAATTGATATTGAATAATATATTATTGAAAGTGTTATACAGGAAGACTGGAACAAGCGTGCAGAGAATAGCTAGGCCAGAGCAACCTGCATGTTACAGCACAACAATGCTCCTCTGCTTTGTGACAGTCTCGCTTATTTCCAAATTATCCTTCATGATTAAAACCTAAATTTTATACATTCTTTTTATTTATTTTGGTAAGATCACATCAATAATTGTTTAATATGGCAGAAAGAGAGAATTTTGTTCTTTACGGAGCTACAGAGACCATTGTACAGAGATAGGATTGATTGCAGCAGTGTGGACAGACTGGGGAATGAGTGGCTGGAGTGAAACCCTACAGAAATGAACTTGGGGGTCCTGGTCAATGGCAAGTTGAACATGAGTCAGCAGTGCCCTGGGAGCCAGGAGGACCAAGTGTGTCCTGGGGTGCATCAGGCACAGCATCACCAGCCAGGCAAGGGAGGGGATTGTCCTGCTCTGCTCTGAGCTGGGGCGGCCTCACCTCGAGTGCTGGGGGCAGTTTTGGGTGTCATAATATGAGAAAGACATTAAACTGTTAGAAAGCATCTAAAGGAGAGCGAGGAAGATGGTGAAGGGCCTTGAGGGGAAGCTGTGTGAGGAGTGGCTGAGGTCACTTGCTCTGTTCAGCCTGGAGGAGACTGAGAGAAGACCTCATCGCAGTTATAACTTCCTGTGAGGGAGTGGTAGGTACAAATCTCTTTACTCTTATGATCAGGGACAGCACCCAAGGGAATGGCCTGAAGCTGTGTCAGGGGAGGTTTAGGTTGGCTGTCAGGAAAAGGTTCTTCCCCCAGAGGGTGGATGGGCACTGGAACAGGCTTCCCAGGGAAGTGCACACAGCACCAGCCTGACAGAGTTCAAGAAGAATTTGGACAATGCTCTCAGACATTTGGTGGGACTCTTGGGGTGTCCTGCACAGGGGCAGAGGTTGGACACAATTATTCTGATGGCTCCTTTCCACCTCAGAATATTTCGTGACTCCATGATTCGTTATCACAATCATTTTTAAATGCCATCAACTTTTGATGACAATTATACTGTTGTAAAATAAAGTTACTTACAAGTAAAAAGATTAAATAAAAACCAAACAAAAATATACAAACAAACCCAAAGACCCCCACAACCACCACCACCACCAAAAAACCAAACCAAACAAAAAAAATTCCAAACCACTCCACACCAGAAAGTCTAGCTACAATTTGAAAGAAACAATTAAATACGTAGCAGCTAAAACCTTTGTGTCCATAAGCAGCTTTGGATTTGTCAAAATAGCTCCTTTGTGTCATATCCTCCCAGGAGTCCTGCGAGCACAGCTTTCCAAACTGAAGGTGAAATGCGATGAAGACACTCATGCATTTTTCACTGCTCACATTCTCTGCATTAGTTAAATCAGCTATGAAGACAGGAGAGAATCTGGAAACCAGATTTGAAATCAAAAGCCATCCTCACTATGTAAGGAGAGCAAAAACTTCATGCACAAAAGGCACCCTCTTTCTCTTAGAATAAAAGACCACCTCTGACAATAAGAAGTATTTCCTTAAGCGATCTTACCTCTGGTACACACATCACCAGGGAAATACCACCTATTTCAGTGGTATGAGAAAGCAACCACAGAGTTCAAACATCAGCCTTTTGCATGTGGATTTGGCACAAACCTAAGAGAAGGTGTGGAGTATCTGGACAAGTCCTGTGATACACGGGACAAAGACAAAACCCCAAGTTACTGTCAAGACAAAATGCAGGAGATGAGCAGCAGTCAGTATTAAAACACTTTGAGCTCTACCAAAAGATCATTTTAAGGACTAGTCTAAAGATTAATTTATCAACACTTGCCCAAAACTGCACAAAAAATTTTCATGTATCATCTTATAGACAGAGATACATTCATAGACCAAGTACTCAATTAAAATGAAAATTTTCCAGGACATTTCTTCCCCCACCCCCCCACCACCCTCCTTTTTTTTCCCCCCTCTTTTCCCCTTTCTATCATGGAGGCTGGAGCCTATCTGCTTCTGGACGACCTGCGCAAATTCAGCACCCCAAGTTCTCTCAACTTTATGAAACTTAGACTCTTGACTGAAATTACTTTAAAACAAAAGAAAAATCTGCCATGCATTACTCATGATTTGCCTC
>VYXC01009442.1:232580-247990 GCA_013397175.1 Platysteira castanea | reverse complement strand
GAGGGGAAGGGAAGGTTCGGGAAGGTTCGGGAAGGTTCGGGAAGGGAGGGGAAGGGAAGGTTCGGGAAGGTTCGGGAAGGTTCGGGAAGGGAAGGGAAGGGAAGGGAAAGGGGAGGGGGAATGGGAGGATGCCTGTCGCAGCAGAGCTCTGGCTCCCCAAGGTGTGTGGAAGCTGTGAAAGACGGGGGATGGGCCTGCCGTCGGTGTTGGCCGGTTTTCGTTTTGGAGGGCTTTTTTGGACTTACCTGTATTTCATTCCTTGCTTATCTAGCTGAATCTAGCACTGAGCCTACAGTTTTGTGTTTTTAAGGCGTACAGTCGGGGAATATCCCTCAACCCAGGTCTCCTCTGCAGCTGTAGCAAAGCATCCTTCAGAGCGGCTGCAGTGCAGTGGCAGGGGCTGCCTCAGTTGTCCTGCCATTACCAGCATCATTACAAAAGCCATGTTTGATGTTCCTTAGTACAGAAATCTCTGACTTAGAGCAGTTATTATCGTCTCCTTTGAGGACATGGAACTGCAAGCAAGCTGCTTAACTACTGTAGCCTCAGAGAGCTCTATAACCACTTGTGCTAAAATTGCAAATGTACCTCTGTTCTGAGGGTGGCTGAGGTGGGAACTCCTTCAGGCTAAAGATCCCATGGCTTCAGGAATTTTTTTCGGGTTCAGCCCCTTCTGTTCTCAGACTAGAATCAACTCCAAAGCTGTTTTAGGACACACTTGCCAATGTAGCTGTACGTCATACTCCATGTCCCAGAGTTTGAGACTCATTTACAGGTTTGCAAACAGTGGAGAATAGCTTCTAAATTTATGACCTTCTAAATGTCCTGAAGCTCTGGAAAATTAGAACATGATTTTTAAATCTCTTTTCAAGGATATTTCAGGTGTAGAAAGCCTTCTATTCTTTTTTTTCCCCTTTTTTCTTTTTCATTTCTTTTTTGTGATGGGGAGAAACTTCTCTTGCAGAGAAGCAAGATACTCAAGTTTATAATGACACCGTATGCATTAAAAATTAAACTATTACAGGGTTTTTTTCCCATTAGCTTTTCTTTCTGCATATATGTGTTCAAACTTTCCTTAGAGATTGCTACTTTACTTTGACATCCTCCTATCATGTTTTTCTCTACTGGCTTATTCTAAAGAAAACAAACCTTCTAATGATACCTGAACTTTTGAACTTCCAGAGTTTTAAATACCTTAGTAATGAGGAATAAGCTTTTGATTTAAAATTTATGCAACAGGGATAGGTGAAACCATTAGAAAATAGAAATATAAACAAATATTTAAACAAGCATAGGGTGATTTTTTCCCCATAGGCGTTTGTGTTTATATCTTGGATATAAAATATTTTTTAAAATTTAAGCTCAGTATTTCTAGGTTGATGGAAAACAATTGTCTCCAACTTTATAAAGTAAATATGCAGGAGTAAGTAATTATATAACAGTTGTTTCAAAATTTGAAAGTGAAATATTTTTGTAGTTTTGATTGATAGTAACCTTCTAGAACACTTTCCTGAGATGAGGATATGGCAGGTTTAAAGGAGTCAGGGTCTCTGAGTTTACTGATTGTGGAGTTTCATACAAATGTGTCTATTCTCTGAATGATGTTACTCATTGCTAGTGCAAGTAAATATTTGCCTTGTTTAATAGCATTTGATGACCTGTACATACAGTTTGAGATGTGTCAGAACTAGACTTTTTGTTGGAGCAACAGAAGGATGGACACAGCAGTACAATTCCCACTATGCTAACCACTTCGAAAATTTACATCATATCTCTGTTCCATGTTCACATTAGGGTTGGCTCTCCAAGGAAGGAAATCAAGGTCTAACTTTATTTTTTCTGTATATGTCTTACCTTTATGAGCTTTCTTCAAAGCACCTTTTAACAGGCTGAAGAACTTTCATAGAATCATAGAACTGTAAAGTTGGAAAATACCTCTAGTAGAACTGAGTGCAACCACTTAACTCAGCACTTCCATGCTCACCATTAAAACAGATCACCAAATGTCATATCCACACTTTTTAAAAAATGTTTTCAGGGAATATTTCCGAACACATCACACTCTGGTTCATACGGTTCTTCATCTAAGAACAAGTCAGTATAATGTAGGCAATCCTCTGGGCAATTTATTCTTGAAACAAGTATTTATGTGATATGCTTAAGCTTTCTTCCAAACACTAATGGTCTTTTTTTTCCAGCTCACTTACTTCTTTCAATAAGCTTACACTACTTACAGTTTGGTTATTCTGTAGCTGAGTAATAGAATTGTGCAGATTACAAGACTGTCAATATTTTCTGCTGAGCTCCGTTAGGCTTTGTCAATTTAAAATTCTGCTGCATCTCTCTTGATGCATGACATGGTTTAACCACAGCCAGAAGCCAAGCCCCACAGAGCCACTCACTCACTCCGCACCAGTAGGACTGGGGAGAGAATCAGGAGGGTAAAAGGTAGAAAATACACAGGTTGAGATAAAGACAGTTTAACAGGGAAAGTGAAAGCTATGCGCACAGGCAAGGTAAAACAAGGAATTAATTCACTTCCCATGGGCAGGCAGGCGTTCAGCCATCTCCAGGAGACCAGGGCCCCACTATATGTAACAGTGACTTGGGGAAACAAATGCCATCACTCTTAATGTCCTTCCCTTCCTTGCCCCTACTTTATACACTGAGCATGATGTCATATAGTCTGGAATATCCCTGTGGTCATTTTGGGTCACCTGTCCCTGATGTGTCACCTCCTAACCTCCCGTGCACTTCCAGTCTCCTCCCCAGTGTGGCAGCATGAAAAGCAGAAAAGGCCTTGGCTGTGTGTAAGCCCTGCTCAGCAATAACAAAAACATCTCTGTATTATCAACCTGGTGTTCTGCACAAATTCAAAACACAGCCCTGTACCAGCCATTGTGAAGAGAATTAACTCTACCCCAACCAAAACCAGCACAGTTCAGCTGAAGAGAAATACAACCACCTAAAATATATGTCAGCCAGTGGTATTTCCCAGACTGGTTATGAGCATCAAGCTCATTTCATTTAACTCCTTTGGCTGGTCCACCATTAATGAGTCATGCCCACTCTCACAGATTCAGGCATATGAACTCACAACAATGCTGACAAGGCTGCCAAAAACAAAGGAGTATGTAAATAGTTGGTGTCAGTACAGTTTTTCTTGAGAGTTGATTACAATATAAATTGTATTTTACCATCAGGAGTGAAAATTCTGCCCTCAGCTAAAAAGAAAAAATGTATGTTTTGCTAGGGGTAGGTTTGAAATTTTAAAAAATCTGGTGTGATGTAAAAAACCTTATAACTCAAACATCTCATTGTCTGATATGCTCTTATTGCTGAAAACCAGCTCACTTACAGTTGGGAAAAGTTGTAAATCACCCTTTTTGTTAAGCTGGGTTATTACATTTGGCCGCAGGGAGGATAGTCAGAAGTAATTTTCAGCATCTTATAACAAGATATAAATATCTTGTAACAAAATCATAAAACAGATACAGTTCCCTCCTTCTTCTCTTGCACATTATTATTCTTCAACAGCAGAGGCACAAACAGTCATTTACTGCTCTCCTCTGCTGATCAGATTTTCATTGTTGTTTTAATTCCTTGAAGATCAACATAATCTTTAAATCAGGAGAATACCAACCAAAAAGGCCAAGAAATAGTGCTCTGTAACAACCAGGAAGAGAAGTGATATTTTGAGTAGAGGTAGGAAGTAGAAGGAAATGTTTACATGTTTCATAGGCTTATAATTTATGATGTGCTTTATGTGGAAGTAGTTGGTTGAATAAAAAAAGTAATGAGTACAGGAGTGGGGCAGATGATGTTTTGGAAGAAACTTGAGCAAAGATGTATTAATGTAGGTTCAGTGGGGAAGTAACCAGATTTTCTATTTTTAAATGTTTTCTGGGGGTTTTTTTATGGCTCACAGTGGCTTTTTAGGTATTGTTGATATGGAAAGGGTTAATTCAAGGCGGAATACTTGATACCAATAATATTTTAGTTTTACTCCTAACTTACATATACACTTTCCTAACTATTTCTAGCTATGGGTATGTTCATACCTACTATGAGCGAGAGTAGTGGTAGAAGACCATGAGGAATCCTGCTTCATTCACTCAAGAAGTACTGAAAAATGAGAAATCTCTTTTTTTTTTTTCTGAGCCTTAATAGAACATGGTCACTTTAACCTGTGAAAAATGGATACAGATTTTTATTTGGCAGTGGCTTATATCCACTTTCTTAGGAGCAAACAGCTATGTAGGACACAGATATTTAAACAGAAATAGACCCCAAATGTTATGCATATTCCAAAATTGGGAGATTAAAATAAACTTAATTTTGCTCTAAGAGCATGTGTGGCCTTCTCTTTAGAGTAGTGGGTTTAGTTTCTATTTTTTTTTTTTGCTATTCTATTGTTTTGCTATTTTACTCTTTGGTAAAGTTTTACTTCAGCTGACTTTTTTATTTTCTTTCGCACTTTGTGTACTTTGTGCATGTCATTGCTCAGTAACTCACAGTAGCTGCACTCCGTAAAAGGAATAGACTCAGAGAAACTTTCTTACTGGCCCAAACTAGTTTGACAAGTTCAATGACCCCAAATACTGGTGCAGTGAAAAATATCCCAGATTCAACCACCTTCCAAGTGCACACTATTTAACATACCCTTCAACAGAAATGCCTGGGTTAGAGGATATGAATTAAAGTAGCACTCAGAATGTGAATAATTAATTGTATAAAAATCACAAACCAGTCTAATTCTCAAAAGGGAAAACTTACCCTTGCAGTAGGAATACTTGGAAAACAACCAGCAGCAGCCCAGGTTTCTTTCTACCAGATGTCTGAGACTTACCCTAGCCAGATTTTGCTAATTTAATTGCATGGTAGGCTAATCTCATCTGGCAACATGAAGTTATTCACTATCCCAACACTGCAAACAAACAAGAAATTATGAAAGCAAAATAAAACTCCTGGTGTACCTTAACTCCTGAGAGAAGTAAAAAAGACATTGTGGTTGATCAAATGAGGAAGAGTTTTTCATATTATCATTCATGTAAGTGAGAGGGTAAGCCTAGGACCTCTTATAAATCCTAAAGGTTTGATCACATAGGAAAATTTTCCCAAGTGAATCCACATGTGCATGCTGATGTTAAGATTTACCAGCATTTTGTTCTGTAAAGATTTATGGTGTGGTGGAATAAAGGAGCTTATTGCACTTTAATTATAAGTCTGCAATCCTGAGGTATGAGGAAAGAATTCCAATCTTTTTATTATTAAAACCACTAATTAAGGTTAATGTTACATAAATGTTTCTGCATCTGCAGAGAGCTTAAACGCACCATCTCCTGTTAGAGTGATGTCCCAGCAACAGTCTCCTCTGAGGTTTAAGTATTTTATAATGCTGGTAAAAACACATTAAGTAAGGGTGGCTTCAGAGAGACTTAGAAACATTCTGGATTAAATGCTGTCTGGGGAATAATACAAGTTTCTACCGCTGACAAATACAATGAAGTTTTGCACTTTTATATTATCTTTTAGTAGTCTAAACTTCACTAAAAGTAACTGCATTACCTCCCACAAAAGTCTGTTTGTAGGGACTGGTTTTACTCCCCGTGCTCAACTGACAGTACTTAGAAGGCAGGAGAGTAATTCCACTGGATCACATCACAAATATGGCAGAGCTGGAACAGGAAGCTTGAGTATAATCACTGTTGTTCAGTTTATCATAAGGCACTCAGTAACATTAAGCAAATGTTTTTGAAAAATTATCAGGGTGTTTACTTGTGCTCACTGTTGGAAGTGCTTAATTAGCTTAACTACAGCTGATAGTAGCACAACAGCACCATTGTCCCACTCTTCTGGTGTTTCTCTTGGAGTTCCTGATTTATTAAAATTTTACATTAAATGAAACAAGACGTTTTTGGAATTTTTCGCCGCAGGTTATCTGGGCTTGTTTTAATTTCTACTTGATATTTTTCACAATTATCCTTAGTGACTAATGGATTAGAAAGTATTTAATCATACTCACTTGACAGCACCTTGCTATGTTCCCTTCAGACATATACCAGAGATAGGCATCTGGTATGCCTGCTTCTTAAGTTCTTCATGCTTATGTTTTACCATTTGGGTAAAACCAAGTAGGATCTATAACACTGTTAGTATTATTCTAATGTACTCAAAAGCATCTGTCTTTTTAGTGCTACCTCATCCTTTGGTATTTAAACCTCCCTTTAACAATTTTTGTATTTCCTATCCTTGAATTCTGATGATAGATGACTGTGTGTTGTATTTCCTTTCACTTCCCTTTGCTACTGAGTAAAAATGAACATACAGCAACATCTGTCTTGTTACTGAATCTTCATAATTAATCAGGTAAATGTCTTAAAAGTTGTGGTCTTCTTTGCAGGACACTGTGCTTCTTTTTGTTCCATAGCACACTTAAACTTCCCCCAGCTATTGCAAACTGGCATTTTCAAACTATCAGGTACATAAATTACTTCCAGGAACTCTCCTCTCTCACCAGTAATAAATACCAGGTATTGGGGTTGTTCAGAGGAGAAGAGGAGGCTCAGGGGACACCTTATTGCTCTTGGCAACTGTCTGACAGAAGGCTTGCAGTGAGGTGGGGTCAGTCTCTCTCCCATGTAACAAGCAACAGGACAAGAGGAAATTATCTCAAGTTGTGCCAGGGGAGGTTAGGCTGAATATTAGGAAAATTTCTTCACTGTAAGGGTTGTCAGGCACTGGAACAGACTGCCCCATGAAGTGGCTGAGTCACCATCCCTGGAGAAATTTAAAAGCTGAGTAGATGTGGCACTTAGGGCCGTGGCTTAGTGGTGAACCTGGCAGTTGGACTAATTGGTTGGACTTGATGATCTTAAGGGTCTTCTCCAACCCTAAAGGATTCTGATTCTAAATTTCACGAACTTTCTGAAGACATACGTACATACACACACACACGCATACATACATATACAGGTACATAGATAGATAGCTGATGCTGTCTACTGTGCAGTCATGGCTAAGTAAGCATGACTAAATGACCCCAGCTTACTGAAAGGAGAGGGACAGTTCCCATCAGGAGAAATAAAGAACACTCCTGGACTGATGAGAGGATGCCGAGGACGAGAGGATGACCCCAGCACCTCTAACACCTGTGCCAAGCACCGCTGTCACCTTGTGTCACAGGGCAGTACCTGCGGTCGGATGGACGCCGTGGATGTTTCACTCAAGACAGGAGCGGACGGATGGTGACAGCACCAGAGAGGCGGGAACCGCTTTGCAGAGCAGCGGGGTGTGTGTGTGTGTGTGTGTGTGCAGGGGCGGGGGGACACGAGCTGGGCGATGCTGCACGACCCCGGGCAGGGAAGCGCGGAGGCAGCGAGGGGCTGCCGTGGTCCCGCATGGCTGAGCTGGAGGTGGGGGGCTGGCGGGGCTGGCGTGGGGCCGAGGTTCTGTGCGACGGGCGAGAGGCTGGTGCGCAGGGAGAGGAGGGCTGCCGTGCGAGCGGCAGCGGGGCAGAGCGGGCTGGGAGGGCGGCCGGGGCAAAGAGCCGGGCTGCCAGCGCCCACCACCCGCCCGCCGGTGTGCCCGGCCAGCCGCGCTCCCCGCGGGCAGCGCCGCACGGGCAGCGCTGGATTTCCCCCTCAGCCTGGCGCCAGCCCCAGCCAGGAAGCTTCTGGCCAACTTTCTCTTGCCTCCCGTTCATCTGTGGAGAGGGCAAGGAGGCAGAGTCAGGAGAGGCGCCTGGCTCTCGCAAGGTACTTCTGGTCTCTTGACCACAGCGTTCCTGATTTCCTCATTATCACTATAGTCTGTGAAACCTAATGCCCTTCAGCCAGCAGGAAAACCATAGCTGTCCTTGGACGTAAAATATCAAGAAAGTCAGGCTCTTGTAGAAAATACCTTTAAAATAAACTCGTTTAATTTAACGAAAAAAGAAAACCCCAAACCAAACAAAATACAACTTGTAGTTTTCATCAACATCTATGAAATAATGATGGTTTTACAATAACTTTCTGGAAATTCTTTACATAGATAAGCATTATCTGTAAGACTATGGCACTCTCAGACATCACAAAATGCCTGGATATGCTTGCTATGCCAATAGAAATGTGCATATACAAATAGAAAAGTAGACTTAAAAGCATTTGTACCTGTCTCTGATGAAAGAAGTAAAATTGTGTGGTCTGCCATTGGCTTAGTGTTGAATTCTTGTTGTCATTATTTATATACCTCATTTTCCAAATGTCACAGCTCCTGAACTTAAAGTTAGGAGATGCACAGATACGCACAGATATATTCTCAACTTGTGTTTTCTTTAATGACAGCCTTGAAGTCTTGGCAAAATGACTCAGACTTTACCATTTTTATTTTCAAAGAAATTTTTATTGAGTGATATGATGTCTTCTACACTGCTGTTTTCCCAGGGTACTTTTGGCCTAAGCATAAGTAGTTACACAAATAGTTTTCCACAACAAGAAAATCCCCTCCTCCTGCACCAGTACCTTCGATCTGTGGGTGCTTCACAATCCCGTGTCCTGCGCATTCCATAGATCTCAGTACATCGTTAATGGCCATCTATCATTACCTACCTCTTCTCTTGCCACTTGAGAAAGGCATCTTCTCAAAGAACAGTATGTACGTATTTGATACTACATATCGAATTCCCCGGACATTACAGGTGTGATGTAATTACAGGCTCAGCGTCAACAGCCAGTGGTCATATTTGTAAACCTACTGGGCACTTGTGGGCTCAAACTGCATGACTGAAAACTGTTGTCTGAAATGTGTGTGTGGGTTGTCATTAGCCTTCCCAGCTCCTCCAAGAGGTTTTGTTGTTGTTGTTGTGTTTTGGTTTTGGGTTTTTTTAAAATGAAAATGATAGGGAGAAGGAAGAAAAGTGGCGTCTCTGTCATAGAGAAATTTTGTTCCACTAAAGCAGCGGCAGATTTGCTCTTGCTTTGAATGCAGGAACATCAGACACTACGGCTTTCTGTTAAAACTTCCACTCTTTAGGGCCCTGGGTTCACAGGTGACAAAACAGGCCAAGGTGACCGCTGTGCACTGAATAGCAATTTCCATGTACCCGCAAGCATTTTAAATAATGCTTTGTCAGCCTAAGTGATGGAAATACACACTTTCTTTTAGTGCTTTAACCTCTGTCACTTACAGATCTCCAACTACCAAGTTAATGTTTGGAAATTTCAGATAATCAGCTGTAAAAGAAGCATCTTCTGAGAAGATTTCTTTTTCATAGATATTAGTGGAATCAAATTTTTACTCAGAAGACCTCCAGGCAGACAAATTAATGCCCTTTCATTAATTTCTCGTGGTTAGGACTTGTCTTTTTGCTTGCTGTGCAATAGAAGGCTAAATAAAGGTCATACTCATGGCTCTCAAAGACAGCACATCAGGACATTTAATGACAGAGAGTTCAGGAATGGAATTAAGCTGTTTTTGTAGCCTAGGGTAAAACAACCACTCTTTCATATTTCATTTCGAACAACTGAAGAGTAAAGAATTAAAAAGACTATGTGCTAGGATACTGAAGCTGTAATAATATTTTCTACTGAGAAGACAAACAAAATAATTAAATTATGTGTATTTTGCAGGTAAACTAGCAAAATCATTTTCATCTGCGTGACTGGGGATGTAAGGTTTACCTTCCATGCCTTGCAGCATTACACTCTTCCCCTCTGCTGCAATTTGGAGGCATCCATTTAACTGCCCTGCAATGTATGTATTGTGAGTATGAGTGTGTATTACTCAACTCTTGAACATTAGAGTAAGGGAGAATGAACTTTTAACCTGCATTACTTTCTATTGCAAAATGTTTAAAGAAGTCTCTTAGAGAGATGCTAGTGAAGTATCTCAAACCGAGTTTGGTTTTTTCTATTAACCTTGAACAACTGGAAGTCACCTGACTCACAAATGGTTTCTCAGTTTCCATAAACTTTTCTCTGCTTAGGAAATTTGTTTTGTTCATTTACATTGTACATAATCATCTAGGTTAAGCCCTGTATCTACCTTTTAGCTCTATAATGTTTTGCTCTTCTGGTTCTTAACTGATGATTACATTTTCCTATCTACAGTGGGGTTGCTTTTGTTTTGTATTAGCAGAAATAAAATCAGCATGTATGAGTGTGAATATGTATCAAAAGAGAATTATTTAATCCACAACCACAGAAATCTTCCACTTGTAGCACCATTTCTATAATTTCTTACAAGAGATTCAAACAATTTCTAGACCATATTAAATAATACCGAAAATCAATTAAGCTGTTTTTACACGTATTAGTCACAACATTATTTGAACACTTCTGACATCTTATAAAGAATCTGAATAATATGATTATGTATGTAAGGAAAACTGATTTCTTCTTAGTACCACCACAGCCTGTTGCAATTCAAGAGGAATAGCTCCATCAGCTAAATTATAGCCATATAATTGATTTATATGTTAAAAGATTATTACGCAAGGGAAGTATCAAATTTGACTATGTTTGTATCTAGCCTTTTGCCTCTCAATTACACTCAGGTTGCTTAACTTCAGCACAGTGAGATAAAACAGTGAAGTTCTAAAGCACTTGAAGAAAAACCTTGATAATGAATACTAAATCAGTTAATTTCTTGAGCTAAAATAAATCAGGTCTTATCAGTAACTGTGAGGGTTCTCTGAAAAACATGCTGAGAAAAATAGCCACCAAGGTACTAATAAAAACATTACTCTGCCTTTCCAAAATCACCATTTGAAATAAACCAAGTATTCTGCAGCATGTGACAACAGATTAACTAACCTCTAGTATACAATAACCACACTTGTGTGCACAAGTAACTGACAATTGTTAAGAGACTCCAGATACTTCATTGTGAGATAAATGGAATTTTATTTTTAGGGAGAGAGTGATTCCTCTTTATAATAAATGTATAAAAGTGCAATATCTTAAATATTTACTGCATGCAAGTAATCTTTTCTTTGTCGTTGTTAGCATCATATAAAGTAATCTTACGCAATAGTCTCTGCAAGAATACATTTGAACTTATTGTCGAATTAATGCATCTCTTCAGTTGAGTGCCAGCCTGATCATTGCATTAACCACCTCATACAGGACTGCAGGAAAAAAGGCAAATTTTCAGCAACATCTTAGCAAACAGCTCTCTACTGACAATGCAAAAATAACATACTAAAATGGTATAACTTGGCCCATGTTTGCCTACTACATCCTTCATTTGACTATATTGCAACCATAGTGGCAGTTTTGTTTTCTGAAATGCCTGTCCAAAAGGCTAATTGGCTCTGCCCCTGATTACAGGAACCTTCTCACGCTGTTCTTATTCACAGTTTGTCTTTAATGCAGCCAGTATGATCAATTCTGTAACGACTACCAAAATTGAATCTGGTATGTCAAGAAACTCTGTGGCAAACAGGATAAAGGAAAGATACCAAAAAATAATCAGAACAAAATGGCAGGAGGAACCAGAAACAAGATTAAGCAGAAAGTGTGTTCCTCTTCAGCTGTACTACACATCATCAGTTGTTGAACTTCACCAGACCAATTTACATTTAATTCACAAGGATCAGAAAGTATTCCAGAGTGCACATACATAAAGCAATACTGTATTTTCTTTAGATGGCAGGAAGCAATTAATGAGTGTGAGAGATGACTGTGAATGGAGAAGGAAGTGCCTTGGACAAGGACGCAGTAAACCTTGAATGTCATGCCCCACAACACAGCATTTTGAATAAGATAGAAAACATTTTCTTTTTCTTTTTAGATCTTACTGGAAAATAACTAGTTTTGGTTTGTATGGGTTTTTGTTTTGCTTTGTTTTGGGGGTTTTTTTTGGTGAGATGAATAAAAATCCAACTCTTTTATTTTTCCACCCTTAATACCAAGTTTGACTTGTTGTCATCAGTCTGATTACAGCTGCATTTAGCCCATGTACACAAGTTTATTAAAGGGGAGCAAGAAAGAGTTTTCCTTGTTCTGTAATTTCCTTTTTTTTTTTCAGAGTAAGTGTGCAGTCAAGACCTTTCAAAGTGAAAAGTGCAACACTTCCAAGTCAAAACAGCTAATAGCCCACAAAGTGCATAAAATAAAGGGTTTAGATACTACAGCACTAGGTTTTACTGGGAGGAAAGTGTTACTCCCTTTTTTCCTCATTTCTAAGCCTCTTGGCCACAAAATTCTACCTCTTCCACTTGGTCAGCTTAGCACCTGTTGGAACCATTGTTAGGCCAAATTGGCTGAAATCCCTGAAAATCAGACTAATAAAGCAGTCAAGCAAGAATAGCAAAATAAGGTGGTTTTTTTTGGTACCCAGTTCATTGGCAAAGCAGCAGGGCTGACATAAGAGAGAGGGAAAGCTCCCAGCAGACGAAAACCAGGATCACAGGAGGTCTTGGAGGGTAGATCCTTTTGGTAGTAATGAGCTGTGAGAGGGGGTCTGGTGTCTTCATATTGCATACTGACACCAGGTGTCCTCCTGAGGATCTGACAATTGTGTATTTTGTGGCAGTTTATAAATATTCTGGAACTCCTAGCTGTTTGGGACAGTATCCTACAAAGTGCTTGGTAACTGGAGGAGATGATTGTAGTATCTGATGTAAGGTTTTAATCACAAGTACGCACAACTTATCACACAGATACAGTTCCTACATCTACCTCACATATCTAAAGGTCACAACTGACACTGTATTTTGTTGACATTATCTTCACTGAGACACAGACATAAAACAAATCCTTCCCTAATGACTGATCCTTCTCCTATACATTCTGCAACTGCAAAGAAAAATGAGGAACCATTCACTCCAGTCCTTGCTTATGCAAACTATTTGCACTCCAGGAATCAAACTGTTTTGTTCACTTAATAGAGAACAAATTGATTTTTGCAATTTGCCTGAAATACTATTTCTTCAGTAATGAAGATCTGAGATCCACTACTTGTTGACCAGGTATGAGTCAAATTCCTGCAAAGTAGCACATAGGCTGCTCGCTGTTACTCCTATCACAACATAGGTGAACAAAAAGATCTAAGAAACACACTGTTCTTGCAGTACTACTGCAATCATCCAAAATCCTTAAGAAATTTGCCTCATTGTCCGAAAAGTCTGAATTTTCTTTTTCTGAGGCATAGGTTTTATTTCTTTTCTCCCATGCTTCTGAGTTTCCATTGTACACAAGCCAAAAACCCCCAAACCTTTTATAATACTGTCAAATTACCATCTCCACTGTAACAAACCCTAAATGTTTTGAACATCTGGCTGTAATAAAGATATTCTGGAGATTTTAATACTTAAACAATGATGATGGAGCATGTATAATTAAAAAGTAATTTTGGAGTAATACATCTATCCAACATTTACCATAGTATGAAGCATTCTGGGAGAACAATAAGCCCAAATATTTCAGAAAAACTAAATTTCAAGGAATGAAGATGCTATAGTACAAAGATAGGGCCAAAAATATTGTATTTTTAACCAGCAACATTTTTGAGGGGCAGTAACTGTACAATATTAGTTTTTCAAAAAAACCCTATTTCTGTCCCTCAAGCAACACACAATACATGCATTTCAGTGACACTTTAGAACAGCAAATATTGTTTTAAAATACTTTAAAGTTTAAAAACGCATCTGACACTCCTTCCTTAAAAGAAAAAAAAAATTAAAAACTGGTCAAATGAGGATTTCCTGCAGCATGGTAAATGAGGAATCAGCTTAAACTGTATTTTGAGAACAAAAAACTTCAACTGATTTACATTAAACTTGATGTATTTTTGACACTATTTTCAAAATCTGTATTCCTTTCTCACCTGCAGCATGACTACTGTGAAAAAGCTCAAGATAAACTTACAGTAAAATTCTTTGATCATCTGAATTGTGACCCTAATGTATTGACTAGAAAGAAAAATTTATTGTTTGACTGATAGAACTCAAAATGCTTTAGATAACCAAAAGGCAAAACAGAGGGAGTATCAGTAGCTCCACTCCTCAAACTGAAGATATTTTTTTGCAAGAATTCTACAAAACTAACAAGCTGGACAGGCTTTAGCTGTTTAATGTCTATGACATTTTAGAATTTATGGTTCATGTCAAAAGGGGGACTGTATTTGTGAAAGTGTAAATTTCTAAAATACCATGGTTAATTTAATACCAGGACATTTAAATTTTCTACCTTACTTATGTCAGTCTCTCCAAAATATATCTACTTTACTGATCTCTTAACTAGAGGTAGGTCATGTGTAGGCCTTGTTAATCTGCTGTGAACACTTAATTAGTTCACTAATGTAATAGTCTGCAGGATAACTATGCACAGAGCTCCAAGAATAGCAGCACATGTAATAAATTAAATGTCTAAATTTTATTTCTTTCATGTGGGTTAACATGTTTTTGTGTTCCCCTAATATTTCATTCTTTTGCGAAGAATGTTTAACAAGGAAAGGGTCATGAGGTTGAGTAATCTGAAAGTCTTCTGCACCTTACAACTCAAGGCTGGGAGTCTAGCAGTATCTATATGCAGCCCTTTTCCCCCATATGGAGTTTTTGCAAATCATGCAGTCAATTCTGACTGTTATCCAGCATTAAAAGTCTCTTCTCCATTTTCAAACTTTAAAAAGTGATTCACAATCATGTGGTAGTATGATTAAAAAATACAGTCCATAGACCTTGACAATCAAAAGAGACTGAATTATAAAAAGTAAACTGCCCTTATAGCTACATCATCCTACATCTGTAAGGACAGCGCCAGTTAATTGGTGAAAAAGGCAAGTTCCAGGTTTCTGTAAAACACGTATTACAGCTTTCTTGTGCTAGTGAACATTTAGAATACACAGGTTCCCAAGACATTTTCCTTCCCTCCTCCCCCATTTATAACATTCAAAGAAAACACATCATTTTGGCAAAATTAAAAGGGTTTCTGTCTTGATGTTTTTGCCTTCAGCTTCATGTTAGAGGCACAAACTTCTGGACTTATTCACTATAAGGCATAGTAGAAACCACCAATTAAAACAACAGCAACACCACCACCACCACCACCACCACAATGGAATATACGACAAGTGGGAACAGCTGTGTTATTTAAAAAGAAAATGTTTTGTAAACTGTCATACTGCAATGCTGTGTTAGGTGATTCATGTAAAGCTTGCCTTGGCATGCCGAATATTTTTTTTTCCAGAACATGCTCAAATGACCTAAACATTGCCACAGGTTCAACTCACCTAAAAAATACCAGAAAATAGCCCAGTGGCACACACTCCTGAAAACTTTTGCAATCACAATGTAACTATAAAGCATGAGTAAACTTTTGTTTTGTTTTTATACAAAACTTGGAACCACATTTCCTTCTCCCCCTCCCAATATCCCGTAAGAATAAAAAAAAAAAAAAATCAAAAACCCCAAAACTTTTTTTTAA
>VYXC01009442.1:162108-232492 GCA_013397175.1 Platysteira castanea | reverse complement strand
TTTCCCTCCTTTTTTTTCCTTCCTTTTTTTGGCTACAGTTCCATGTATAGCACTGAATCCAGTGTGGGCAGTGCATTCCCAGGTTAAAAAAAAGGATGGTATCAATAGTGGAACTGTGAAAACAGAAGCTCTGTTGCATTTATGGCATTATCAGGACCAATTTTGTTAAGCTGTATGTAAGAAAGAGTCACTGCTCTGATCCCCCTATTCAGAATGTCAGTGTCACTTTTTATAATCTAGATCTACCTGCTTTAGCTTCATTAAATAAAACACTTTATCTCCTTAAAATCATTAACAATAGTGACTTTTTGGTTGTTGTTTTTATATCTAAGGTTTCTGCAGTTTCTGAAAGACTAATTGATTGATGTTTTGCATTTTACCATGGTATTTTTAGGGCAACAGCATATATGCATTAGTACTTATGTACAATGGTTTGAAATAGCTCTGAATTTACTTTTCCAATAAAGACTATTAGAAAAGTAAAAGTAACCTAATGCGAATCAGAATAAAAATTAATTTTATATTTAAAGCTTATGTTCCAATATGAGATATAATGGCATTAAGTTCTTCTAACAGGATTGTTTTCTACAGCTGTATAAAGCCCTGACGAGATTTGAGCACTGTTTTGAATGTGAATCATCTCTGTCTTGGTGTCTCCAATTTACTTCTACTCAGGAATGTGCAAATGATTTTATACAGCACGATGCTAGTACCGCTCTGTACTATAGTATTTTGTTTTGTAAATAAAAACAACAACAAATCCCTAGTCAGAAATAAACTGACAAAATTTACATTCTTCTCTCTTAAAAAAGTAAATAAAATAACATTATTAAAAATATGAATTAGCTATAAGACATATTATACAATTACATAGATACATATCAACACAGCACATTCAATTTGCCAAAAATTAATGATTACAAAGCCAATATGGATGCTGCCATATATATATATATATGTATGTACAATGATTATAGCATTCATAATTGCACTATACCTACAACCAGTTTTAAATTACAAGGTGTTTTAAGAGGGAGCAAAAAATAGCAACTGTTCTTATTATTGTTCTTTTAGATTTGGGAGGGTTAAGGACGAAAAATGTCTCATTAGTATTTATTGTTAACTTTGGTAATCAACTAATAAGCCATTCTTTTTTCCACCTCCCATCTGCTGCTATGTGGCAGCCATTTTTGTGTTAAGTGCACTCTAGTGCCAACTCTAGTTGGCATTATAGATAATCAATCCAATTACATGTCTGAAGTCTTGAGTTTTCTTGCTAGCAATCACACACCTGGTCACAAACACCTTTCAATCTAAGCTGCAGAATAAAGGCTCATCAATGTGTGCTGCATTTTTCTTGTTAAAAAATTGCACATTTAAATTTCAAGAATGATTTTCTCACTGCTTCATTTACATTTATAAATCTCTTCTAAAGGACATTGAGAGAGGCTGTTTTGCATGAAAGCCTAATAAATGCCTGTGAATCAATTAAAAATCAACCTTATCAAAACACGTTCCTGAACATGATCTCTCATCAATAACTTCTTGCAATACAACTAAAGGTGCCTTGACATTACTACAGAAAACAATCTTATGTCATAACTGACAAAAGGAGAGACCTAAACTGTCTTTAAATTACTAGACTACATGAGGGTCCATGGTATACCTCATAGCATATTCACCTACATGTCGGTTTTGGCATTAGAAAATGGTACACTTTCTAAAAAAGGGAACATATGAGCTGAAACTGTGTGTGTCAATCATTTGGCAGTTGACTCAATCAGGTCAGTTCCCAACCCATCCATTTGGCATTTCAATCAGTATCTTATGCTTCAAGCGCATTGGTTTTACAAAAAGCCAGATTTGGCAACATGAATTTACAATAAAAATAATTTCTCTACTGTGGAAAAAGAACACTTAAAAAAGCTCTAACTTAAGAAAAAACATCCCACACAACTGAGAAAAACACTGTTTCAGGCTGTAGCCACTAGGGAAAATGTAGTGTCTGACTTTTCTATTTGGCATTTGTGAATTAAGAAGAGAGAAAAAAATGGCACATGGCAATAAAAAAGAGATTCTAACATTTTCCATGTACATCCCAGATTGTGTCTTAATTACTTCATTACTGTCTTCTGTGCACCTTTCTTAAGTGTAAAACTATGGTTAAATTTATTATCCCTAGACAACTGTAATTCTGTTTTGCAATCCCAGTATTCTAGTCCCAGAAGTGAAGATAGAATGAAGACACCCATGTAAAGAATTTAAAAATCACAGGATCAATACTTTTTGATCCTTCAAAGAAAGTACACACTGTAAAATTAGAATGACTGATGACTTAAATTGTGATGATAGTGTTTTCCTGACCAAATCACTCCACAGAAAACATTTCACCCAGGAATGCAACTGGGGAAAAAAAAGGCCATTGTACCTTTTAAAAGATAAGGGGAGTAGGAAAGAAGGGGGAGAGAAAGGGTTAGGAAAAGAGGAAACCAGCTTGATTTTGCTTGAATAGCAAAAAACTGCTATCCTTTGTGAATGTACGACTGTGAATTTGAAACACATTGAGTCACAAAGTTTTGCCTAAAAAATGAGGAAATGTGCTGTGAATGTACTTCAGCATCTTTTGTTTTTCCTCCATATAGTTTAAATAAAATCATAATATTAACTACAAACTCTGTGGACATTCACAGAGTCCAGGCCGGCAATAAATTAGTATTATGCAAATTGTTTTCACAGATTATAATACAGTCCCTCTTGTGTATCTTCAATCACGGAAAGTTGGTTTCGGCGGACCCCACAGGTACAGTTAGACCAGGTTGTACTCCTTCAGGTTTAACTGTAGGATTGTGTCCTTGACAGCAGCAAAGACGAAGCGGATGTTCTCTGTGTCTGTAGCACATGTGAAGTGAGAGTAGATAATTTTGTCACTGTCTGGATTCAGGTCTACGAACATCTTCAGGATGAACTCTCGTGCTGCCTGTGCATCCCGCTGTGGTCCTGCAAGAAGAGAAATCCAGTTTTCTTAAAGTCAATTTCATATATCAATTTCTTTAAAAGAAAATAAGAAAGGCTTAGTCTGTGGTCCCTACATAAGAGAAGATGGGGAACCTTTTACTAATCAAAAATGTCATATATTGGCTGCATTCCTTGTGGCAGGAACTAGTAAAAATAAAGGCGGAAGGAAATTTCAGAAGTTCACCACGTCAGAGCTGCTTCTTCCCTGCTCACTATCTTCTTTCTTCACCAAGATAAATCACCTGTTAAAACAGGTGATTTATAAAAGCACAGAATGAAAACAAAAAAATTAGCTATACAATTAAATCTTTAAAATGTTAGTAGAAATGCTGAATGTTCAGTCTAAATCTACTATATTTAAATTACACTTCAGTTATTCTAGCACTGCAAGATTTACTAGTCTTATGTGGATTTTAATAGGAAGCATAGTGAAATTATATCCTGAACTGCATCTGACACGGTCATCAATAGAACTTGATTTATTTTAAGTGATAATAAAATACACAGCTGCTCTCGAGCTGAAACTGTTGCCTGCAAAAGGCTCATGTCAGTTAGTATCTAAATTATGTATGTTAATAATCCTATCAGATCTAAATTAAGGTTGTAACTCTCAGAAGGACAGAGTCAATCTAACCAAACTACATTTTCAGCCTAAAAGATCACAGAAGGTAAAGTAATTACTTCCAGCCGGGAACAGTGAGGATTCATTCATGTTCACAGCCAAAGAGCAGTGCAGAAGCAAGAACATAAGCCACACGCTGGTGAATTCTGTTCCATTATTCTAGTGCTGCCACCAAAAGTCATTGTTCCCTTGCTCTCCTGTTTGTGAAACGTGGGTTGCTACAGAACACTGTGCTGTTGCCTCCTCCTATTCTCTTCATTAGTCCTGTTGTTACACAGTAATATAAATACCAGCACCCAGCTGTTATGTGTAGCTCTGTCCTTCAGTAATTATAAAATCAATAGTTTGGTGTCCAGCACTTGTCCACATGTTTCAACAACTGGATAACAGACCTTATTTTTAATACTGCAAGCTTAAAATTTTTAACACTTTCAATTTGCATAACTATAAAATTTAGGAAGGGAATGTGTGGAAGAGAAAGCACATACTTTCTGGTGTGCCGCAAATCCATGTGGAGGGGGAATAAGCTTTTGCAATATATGGGTATGTGCACGTGAACAGATATACATACATGCACATACACAGATGACACATTTTCTGAGATTTAGGGATGTAAACAGATCATAAACTCTCTGAGGCAGGACAGAGGGCTGTCCAACACTTCTACGGCTTCTAAAACACAACTTGCTCTAGCCTTTAGCTTGGTCAACCAGACTCTACAAATACAGAGCAGCAATAAACAAGTCTTACAATAGCACAAATAAATGTGAGTATTGGGCTTCTAAAGACAATTATTTCCTCAAAATAAATGACTTAGTTTTTTAAACAGTTTCCTAGAATTTTGTTAAACAGCTTCACAGTAGCTACACACAGCATTTTCTCAAAATCTATGGGCCTATTCAAATTTGCACACCTCCGCTCTTATGCTATTTAAACTTTTATTTGACTGAGGTTCCAGTATGGAAAAGGATGTTTATGACCTCAGAAACTTAGAAAAAAAAATTGAATGAGGTAATGTTAGACTGCAACGTGGCTCTGGTCTAAGTAAGAGACTAAGAAAAGAACTACCATATGAGTTAGTAGCTTTCTTGCCCACTGCTCTCCCTAATCAGCAGTTTTCAACATCTGTCTCTATATGATACAATGAAGATCTACACAAGTGCTACATTAATATTTTTCTCTTCTTTTCCTCCCAACTATAGCCTCTTTTTGTGTTTGTCCTCTCTCCCTCTCCCAGTCTCTGAGTCAGTTCTCTAGTACTAGCATGCAAAGCGTGTCTCCATGTGGTACACTGACCTAGGAGCATGGCTTGGCCTCCCTTCCAAAGCTCTTAGAAATGCACCGTGCAGCAGAACTCCTTAGCTTAATTTAATCTGTCCAGTTTGCCACCCTGGCCAGCAGTTCTCATCCCTAGGCTACCTTCTCCCTTCTGAAGGAAAATGGATGAGAGAAGCGATCTAGCTGAAAAATACCTGTTTCTGATACCTTCCTCAGATCTCCAACTTGCCACATCCCGAGTGCTGGGACAGAAGAGGGGACCACATGGTGACCTCTGCAAGCCACAGACCCCACCCTGCCACCTGAAGTTATCAAATTGTAACTTTGTCTCTGGAGTTAGGTCCTGCAAGATTTGCAGAATTAAGAAACAAAACATTCTTGAAGACTTGCAGGTCTTGACTCCCACATCCCTGGTAGTCCATAATGTTTTTTTCTCCTCACCAATGGCAAAGGACTGGAAAACAAAGTCTCTACGAACTAAGCATTTGAGTTCTGTCTTTTTCTTTTTTTCTGGACAGGCATTTTACACAGGCTTTGTCAGTATTTGAAAGGAGGTAACAGAGAATACTGTAGGGTCTTCTCACCTTTGGGATGTCATCTAGGAAACTTGTTACACAAAGTAAATTTGAAAGAACAAGCATGTTTCTATTCAACTCTCAGTTCTCTTCTGTACAGCACTATGAAAATAAATTTACACCGACTCATAATTTATATGATCTGATCCTGCAGGCCTTTTACTGTTCTCTCTCTCTTTAACAGAAAACAATACATACATTTTTCCTATTATTACTTTCCGTATTTGAACATGAGAGTTTTTATCTTTTTCTCAGCTTCCCAATCAGCTATTCCTTCCTGATGGGACAAAATCAATTTTCTTTTTAAAAAATACGAACATTTAGTTCTTCAGATCTCTTATTATATGAGTTTGATTTTTCTGTTACCAAGGCCTCCTCCATTCAGTTACCTCAAAATACTTAGCTTTTCCCTCATGAGAACTTTCTGAAAGTCCAGCTTTAGCAGAAACACACAGCCCACAATTTTTTTTATGGACAAGTACATTAACTTCACATAATTAATGTAAAATTAAAACACTGTTTTAAAAGGTACCAATAAAAGGGAGTAAGGGGTGGTACTTGTTTCTCTGAGTGTTACAGAGAGCCTATGACACTGCCCCTAAGGTATTCGATCTTATATAAACACCAAAAATATAAACGACTGTATTTACAATTGAGGAATGTGTTTCTATTTAACTCTTGTATTTTAATTTAAACCCTCACCCTATCTTATGAAAAATGACAGAATGTGGTTCACTACTAATATAACAATACTCATCTAAAAGTCAACAATTTCCAAATAAAGGTTCTGGCATCCTACCCACAACTAATTACATTATAAAACGAAATCTTAGCAGTCTAAAAATCCCACAAAAGTTCAAGCACATTTTACAATTTAAAAATATTTTTTATCAAAGGATCTATCTGTCTAGCATTTGGACAAGGCTAGCACAATTTGCCATTACTACAGTGTAAATGGAGCGTGAGCTCTGATGTCATTATACTTACCGTCATACTCTGGAAAATAATCAACTAGATGGGAGTACATAATTTTCTCCTCTAATAGATCTTTTTTATTTAAGAACAGAATAACTGAAGAGTTCTGGAACCATGGATATGTGATAATTGTCCTAAAGAGTGCTTTGCTTTCTTCCATTCGATTCTGAAATAAAATAGAAAAGAGAGCATAATTTTGGTGGTCACGAAATTTTGTTTTTTAAAATAAATTCATGCATTTTCACTTCATTTGGCGAAAGGATCCATTTCCTCTTTTGCACTTTCCTACCAATATATAAAATCCAATTAATTAAATTGAAGTAAAAAGCAAGCAGTTAATTAAATATTCAGGCATTTTCCTTTTGCAAATTCAGCTAGTTAAGTGTAAGTATTATTTAAAACACTAGTCATGAGCATGAAAGTTGTAACAGGTACATTTGCAAAGTCTGAATATGCACAGTTACAATCAGCCAACTCACTGGTGGTTACTGAAATGCAAGTGATCCATGGTAGTACTTGTACAACACCATGAGACAACCAATTCAGGGTTTAAGAAAAGTATTTTACGTCCCTTTCCCAAATTTTGAATACAGAATTAATAAATTCTGAGAGATCAGCTTAAAAATAATTGCAAGTAAATTTGAACCCTAAGAACATTTTGTCAATAGAAAAGATTTATGACACAGCATTTTAAAAAATTGTAAATTGTTAACTTTGTTTCTAACATTGTCAGATGAGGAATTGTTTGCACCTGGTGGGCTAATACAATGCTTACTGTTCAGAACCCACTAGCCTATGGAAACACACAATATTATGTAGGAAGAAAAACTGCAAAGCAACCAGCCAGCCCAGTTATGCCAACTTTTCCCAGTTCACCAGGCAGTCAGGTATGACTTTTGGGGTCACTGAGAACCAGGAACCACCAAAGAGACCTCCAGGACAAAGGAATGCATGCACAGAGGGAAGGAACCACATGTCGAGGATTTTGGGGAAATGATTACCAAATGTATGTTTATTCTGGGACAATCAATGAATATGTATGTAAAATACAGTATATAAACAGAAAAAGTCCTGTACTCAGCATGCATGGTATTTGGAGAAGGTATCACCTCCTGCATCCGGCCAAATAAAGGATGCCTGCTTCTTAATGCTACACTGGGGCTAAGGAGTTTCATTTTTACTGATTTTTGGTAACAACATCATTGGATTAACCTTTAACTCCTTAGCTGCTCCTGAAACCACTTTGCATTACAGTTGTAATAGCAGCAAAGCCTACAGTTCTATTTGTAACACTCTTTAGTCATTGTAGATTGATGTTACAATTCGATTAGTTCTGAACTGTTAGGCTGACATGATGTAGTTAATACAGAGTCAGAACAAATATGGTTTGAAACACAGGAACTAACTTACTCTTTTTATTAATATATTTAAAGCTGCAGCCCCTGAAAAAGACTGTTTTACCACCAAATGGGGCTCCAGAGAATGACAAGAATGTGAATCCTGCAGATTCTGCTGTTGCTAAGGCATACAACAATCTGTCAGATAACTCAAGACAGTTTTGCCGTTAAGTGTATCTTTACTTCCGTTAATTTGCATTTTAGAGAGGCCAACATAAACATGAATAGGAACTTGAAAAAACTCGAAACATAGAACAACAAAAGAATAGAAGAAACAAATAGTAAAGTAATTCAATTTTGTAGCCAAAGTTGATGATTTGGTCTGTTAAACATTATTGCATGTTGCTGTGATGCATGAAAATAAATAGCTGAACTTATACACTGAGAAACTAATGCAGAGTAATAAAACATTTGCTCTCATGCAATCAGATCTCATGACTCATATTGATTTCAATAGTGCCAGGATTTCATTCTGAAAAGAAAGAAACTCTAATGTCAACACAGCTGAGCATAAAACATTAAGTCCTTAGACTAATTGTTAATAAGATGGCATTCTCTTCTCAGCATTCTATATACACTTCTTGTCTAAACAAGATCTTAAGGAAAGGCAATTGGAACTACCTAGTATAGTTGTATCTGTTTTATGGTCCACCTCAAAAAGTTCAGCTCCATGGCACACCTGCAACTCCAGAAATACTTGTTGGCAAGTATTAGTGTTTTCTTCACAAGACTAAACAAGCTCAGGTCTCTCACACTGTCTTCACAGCTCTGGGCCCTTCATGCTTTTCCCAACGGAGTATGTGACCATGAAATTCCATTTGTAAACCTTTTACAAATTATTTCAAAGAGAAATTGAAGCAAGTTGTGTTAAGGACAGTGAACTGATACTCTGATATCCTGTCATTCAGATGTGCAGTCTGCAGATATTTTGAAGGAATTGAAAGATGGCCTAGTGATTTTCAAGTAAATTTTGTCAGCCTGTCAAAAGAAATACAGGTCCTCAGTTTGCCATAACATATTAAAATGCTCAAATGGCCTCATTATTTTATTTTATTAAGATTCATTGATTAAGAAAAAAATATGAAGTGATTAATTTTCTGAATAATCAACCTCTGCTTAACCTTCTGCTGTCTTTCATCTCTCTGTTTATCCAATTTCTAAGAGCAGTTCAACTTTTATGGATGTCACAGTAGATGATAAAAACAATTTTTATACCAGAGTTAATTCCTCCAACACAACTGCTAATTATCCTCTAAAATTTTTCATTAAATGGCTTTCTTTTTCTAATGATAGCTCATTCCTTTACATGCTCACTCTTTTCCTTTATTAAATATATATGCAACATCAATGCCATAATATTTTTCATCAGTTTAATTAATCACAAGATGACATGGTTGAACTACTGTTCTGAAAAAAAGTTTTCATTAAAAGGATGCACTATTTCTTGTGTAAAAAATAGTTTCATGTTACAGTATTTTTACTAGAAGTAGGGATAGGATTACAAGGAGTATCGAAAGAGTCCAGCATTGGGAATCTGACCTTCTGTCAGATGCAACATGAAGGAAGCTTTGCCAAACCAAGCAAGACAATGTGGCTCTTCAAAAAAACCCCCAAAACCCAGCAAGAGTGGGGAGCAGGCAGTATTTAACAGTTTGTTCAAGTACTTAATCTCCTTTTATGAGCAGCTCTATCTCACCGAATTCCTCCCAGAAAAATCTTATTTCAGCTTCAACAAAAAATGTTGCAGATAGAAATCTGAATAAGTAACATACAGAAACATGCAGCTGAATTTGGCTCAAGGCTTTCTCCAGTAGCTGACAGCCACTGTCAGCAGTGAAGCCAGCCTTCAACAGCAACCCCTCTTCAACAGCAGCAACAGTTCATCACAGCCTCTCTGGCTCTGCACATGGAAAATAAGCAGCAGGATTACTGTTTTCACCACCCCTGAAGATCTGTTGGCCTGGGCAACTTCCCTGCTCTGCTTTTGTCTGCAGTCAGTCCCAAATTGCATAAAAACATACTGGTATCACCAGCTGTTCCTCTATTTTTCTTATTAGGATATACAGATGCCAGCATAAAATTCTCCATCTTCCACACAACCTGACAGAGTTGCCAGTCCAATGTAAAAATATCATTATGAAACAGCGTAAGAAATACAGCAGACATACTCCAGTATACATAATCCTGGACCAAGTTATTCTAATATTTAAATAAATATCAAGAAAAAACACTGTACTTACTCATTAATCACATGACTGTCCAGTTTTATTATTAAATATGTGTTTTTATGAAACAAAAATAAAATCGAATTTCTTTCTACTATGTACCTCTGATAGAAAAGATTTTATGCTGGAAAGTTTTTGTATAACCATTAAACAAATACAAGCAGAAATATAAACCATGTTTTCCCATATTTTTATCCAAATGCAAACTTATTCTTCCATAAGTTTTAATGGATGAAAAAGGAGTGTACTTCCAATCTTATTTTTATATGTACACTTTCAGTTTTCTTGTTAAAATGACGGATTTCTAGTTTGGATGTAAATATTGAGATTCTCTTTGCTTTCTGTTGCTCTGGAAAAAATGCAGTTACTCCTCCAATTAGAGAAATAACAAAATTTAAGTAATTTCTAAGCACTCGATTGTCAAGATCCTGAAGATACCTGCCAAGAGTGCTAAAACAGCATTCAGGAGCTGTATCAGCTGGCACCCAGTGAAGGGAAAGCAGCATTTCCCAGCTAACAAACAGTGCTTTGACAGAAAACACTAAGTACAATATTAATCTGAAACAACAGAGAAGCATTAGTAGAGTTTCACCCATTATTGTATTTATGATTATCTAGAGTGGCATCTAGTGGACGTACTGTAAATGTAGCAATTGCTTTTGTCTTAAAAAATTGTTAGCGATTTAATTAGTGTCTGTTAAAAAAAATTAGGATTTCACAGATTCTGAGGAACTACATTTTGTTGGAATGCAGTGAGAGAGAAGGTGGGGAGGAGATAAACGACGCATTTTTCAGTGAACAACTTGTTCTGTGTATATAACTTGTGTATGCTGGCAAAAATGCTTATTTGAGTCAGAGGGCATTCAGAGATGGTAACTGTAGAAAACAAGATACTGATGCAAGAGAGCTTCAGAAAAAGCACAGGTTAATATTTCAGAAAGTTACTGTCACTGTAATGGACTCTATTGTTTTGGCTGGCAAAACCTTTTATTGTGAATGTTTTTTACGTACAACTTTATATTAACTAGGAATGTCTCCATAATCCAAGTAAGACCTCCAGCAATTATTTTCATAGAAGCAATGTCAAGCTGTACAGAAAGACCTACAGTGCATTTCTTAGCTAAAAATTCAATAAAGCTGCTATGCAAAAGCTGGGAAACAATAGGGGAAATCAGGAAGTGGGAGGTAAGTGCAGAATCCTCTACTACGTAAAGAAGTAAATACAGTATCAAAATTGGAAGTGCTTCACATTTTTGCCACCAGTGTGAAGTATAATCTTGTAGCTCTACTGGTGTGACTAGTCATCTAAGTAAAAACTGCAATGGCTGTACAAATATTTTGATGAGTAACACAAATGCCATGAGAGGCCATTTCAAACAGAGCTCAGGAATAATTCCTTTATTTTGTTCACTGTCTTCGATTTTTCTGTAAACTAGCCTGAAGAAAACAGCTTCTGGTAGAGGACTGGGAAGACATCTCCGTAGGTGAGAACTGTATTTTTAAATCATCTGAAAGAAGAACTCTCAACTCCCCAACAAACTGATTTTGCAACACTGCACTTGCAAATACATGACAATTTTATATACCCAACAGAGACACAGATGAAGCAAGTGACAGCTGAAATCCATCAAATCAACATGTTCAACAACCATCGAAACACAAAAATACTGTCCAAACCAAAAATAGTCTATTAATAAGTAGTCATAAAATGTGGTTCAAGTATTGCTGTCAAGTATTTTTTAAATGCAAAAATGGCTCTTTAATTATTTTTCATGATAAAACATGAATGTGAGAATTGGCTATCCAGCAGGAACATTTACCAGAAGCATTTCTGGCAGTCTCTGTATGCCGGTTCATGATCGTTCAACCCCCCATTTCCACTATGAGCCACTCACTTTAACAAAAGAGAGACAGGTTCTGACTCTTCCTAATGCAAATCTTTTCCAGCACTGATAGTTTACATTCAAAAGATTCTTCATCCACAAACCAAAAATATGCATTCGTGTGGACAGATATGAACATATACAATACATCCAGCAACGAGGTTTGTCACAGGTAGTTGATGTGCTATTTTCTCAAGTTTCCAAATAAACAATCAGTTCTGGAGATTTGATTTCCCATGGGGAAAAGTAATTAAATAAATAACTATGAAGACTATTTGAGAATTTTAGTTCTAACTACAAGTTAATATAATCCCTCTGCCATATGCTCAATTGTTCTGGATTCTTGGTTGTTGATGAAAAAACCAGCCAACTGAACCATTACACTTATTTATGATGTAGAAAGAGAGAAGTGCTCTGATCTCAGAATTGTTTTCTTTCAGCCTTCATGCTAAGCCATGTATGACTAACCTGTGAATAAGGAACACAGAGTGCTGGAAGAGAAGTGGAAGCATGCCCAGATGTGAACAGCATGAGAGTTCTGATGAAAAATTTAAGTGTGGTGTTCAGATCATTGCCTCTACGAAGAGAAAACATACTCAGAACTGTGCAGCCTCATGCCATTTCTTATTTTGCCCACATCAAAACAAAGTGTGACTGGAACTCTGCACCAATTTGTCACCTGTTAGTGTACTACACAAATGAACAGTACACAAGTTACATCTAGGCTCATTTGTTTTGCAGATGTATTTTTGTTCAGATTCAAAATGTAAACATGCATGCCTGCATCCCCATACCTGTATAAACACGAATGAGCTAACAGTAAAAATACCTATCCTGGGTTTCATGTAATTATTTTGATGTAGTTTTAATAAATTAGATTTTAACTGGAATATTTTTTAACAAACCAAGCAGCACTAATCCTTTCTATGTGGGACAATCTACAAGTAACAAAATTTTCCATCAATCAAAAGAACGGTGACTTTATTCAGTTACTTGTAGCACAAAAACATTGCAGAAAACCACTCTACTGCAGTTTCAATCTGCAGTTGTGGCTGAGATACTGAAGCCCTAACTTTCTTAATATCCTGTTTTGCCTTCATCTGATAAAACTGGAAGACAGTTCTTCAGTGTAATTTAAGTACTGTGAAGGTAACTACATTAATGCAGATATCCACTGTCAAATAAAGTAGGGTTCTTTATGGGTATTAAAGAATCTACAGCAAAACCTTATGGCATGATTAAAAAGACGCTCCCCAAGGAAACAGAAAAAAACCCTCCTTTCACATGTCATACTATGTTTTTTCTAGAATCAAAGAATTTACATTGGAGTGGATCTTTCCGTGGAAGTCATCAGGTACAACTTCTTGCTCCCAGCAGGAAAAGCTTTTGTCATCAGATAATTTTACTCATGGCTGTGCTCAGTCAAGCTTTCAACATCTCTTTTCAGGATGGAGATCCTACCTCTCTAAACGAGCAATTCTGCTTTCAGCCCTCATGATATAGGAACACCAAGTTAAAACAGTTTCACTGAGGACCACTGTATTTACAGACTATTAAGTCACTTTAATGATCCCCTGTTGGTAATATTTTGGACATTTTGGATTTTTAAGAGCAACTTTCTTCCTGCCAGCTCCATGCTGCCTCCATAAGAGACTCAAGTCAGATGTCCCTTCTTCCTGTCATCTATCCTGTTCCACTTGTCTGAGACTCCTTGAATTCCTGAAAGATTTGTGCAGTAGCTATTGGGAATGTTGCTCAAGCCACCTCCAGATCTACTGGTTCTGTTCACATCTCAAATTACAAAATAATGCCTTCTTACTGCTAGTGCCATGCAAACATCTGGTAGTGGTAAATGAAACTGCTATTCTACATTTCCGAAACCTGGAAGACTTGATGGGGGATCACAGCTTACTTTGTAAGTAACAGCCACTGCTTTATAAGTGTCTAAACTCAGGATAAAAAGCTGTCAGATAATGGGATGCTGAACACAGAATGAGAGAGCATAAAGGTGCAGCAGCAGAATTCTCAACAGTACAAGCAGCAGTCTTCACACGTCTGGCTGCTACACCACTGTATGTCACACTGCAGCAATGAAGCAGGTTTAGACAAGTTTCTGAGGAACTCCTTCAGTCCACAATGAAGAGAATTGTACCTCATGCAAAAATCTATGTTAGAATGTTTCAGAAGCGACTGATCAAGACTGGAAGGAAAAAGATCCAATCTGATTATCATACCAGGTTAGCCAATGCAGGTTCTTAAAGCAGACAAACCATTTGGTTCCATATTGTAAGGAAGTGAAAGCCAGTGGACAAGAAGATGGGGGAATTATCTTTATGGCACCATTTTTTTCAATATCCATTGAGCAATACAGCACTTGCCAAGCTCTCTGAAGAGACAGAAAACACCTTAATATGTATGAAAGGAGACCAGGCAGGAAGTAGTGGCAGTATTAGACACAGCTTGAAAACACAGAATCATAGAATGGTTTAGGATGGAAAAGACCTTTAGGATAATGTGCCTAGGATTTGTTAAGCCAAAGAATCAATTTTCCTATTATTTTAAAATCTCAGAATTCTTAAGCCATTCCTGCCTGCTTCATACATTACAATCCTTTTCCACAAGAACTGTAATCTGGGATAATACATGGGTTATAAGCAGATGGTACTTTTGATAAAACTTTAATGAAAATTGAATGACAGTTTGATGATTAAAGGGAAGAGAAATCCCATTGCATTATAATGTTACAACTACCAGTTTCAGCTGCAGCTAAATCAAATGTAATTTCATAAGACATAGTACAAGTTTGAAAAAAGGCTTTAAAACAAAAGCTATTTTTTAAAAAGTACAGTACTCTACCTAACAATCTCTTCTTATCAAGGAGGTTCATAATTTACCTCCAATCCTGTTAGAATTTCACATTTTGCAATTTAACCAGAATGTATTATATCTGATGACAATAATCAAAACTGGCATTTCCCCCCAGTATATTTTGTGCAATGTTCAGAATACTCATGATGACTTACATCTAAAAATGATCTTTTAGCAATGCATACATCATGCTGTCCAATACCTCTGTTGCTTTGCAGCCTCTGAAAATACCTCAGGAAAGACAGCATTTACTTTTTGATAGTTTAGAAGATTTCTAATTTTCACTTAGCCTATTAATTCATTCATTTAGCTGAACTGAGGAAATTGTATTCTTTCTGGTTTTGCTCAGAGAACCCTAGAAAAATAAAAATGTATGTATAACCACCACAGAGCTACACAAACTATATGAAATCTTATACACCTTAAGACTTTTAGTGCACTAATAAATCTGTATAAGCTTCAATAAACACTCTTCTCTATTTTACTCTTTCTAAGTACTTAGCCAGCTGTGCTAGCTAATGATAATAGATAATGAAACCCTCTTTTTTACGGAACTCTATTTTACAGATATTCTGTTATGTCTCGAGTTCTTCCATAACTGCAAGTGGTTACTGGTTCTCTTACAAAGCTGGAACTCATTTTTCTAATTGTTGGACCGAGACTCTGAGATTTTATATGTCGAAATGAGCTACCTCTAATACATATTCAAACGCAGCATACCCTGGAAATCTAGAAAAAAATCCTTTATTAAAAAAATAAGTTGATTCTAAACATGTAAAAAGTTCTAAACTGTGCCATTTGATAAAACTGCCAATTTCTCCAAATTTGCTGGCGTAATTCAGAGCAGAGAGTGACCTACAAGACATAATATATCATAAATCCATTTAACAGAGATGATTCCTTCATTTTTTAAATCTCACTTCTAATCCTATTGGAGTTTTCTGAAAAACTGAAAAGGTCAAACATCTAATAATTTAATTTATAACATGTTCTCCTTTGTTACACCACATCAGACTGATGGAATATTTACTTAATTTACAGTACTATTAATTTAATTAGTATATTATGTCCTCTGGTTCAAATTTTGTCCTCGTTTTCAACAACGAATGTAGACAGACGTTGTATTTTATTAAGGGCAGAATTTGGAACAGTTAGCTCTCTCTCCTTTGTGTATGTTAGAAGAAAGAAGCATTTCATGACTGTACATCAACTGAAATTCTTCAGGGCTTTTTAAAATATACCACCCTTACTGACTGTTCCCATTTTGTATTTATGCACCAAAATCAAATTCTGTGCAATCTAGACACACACTTTAAAGAGAGATGCCATTGGGTCTGAGTATCGCCTGTTAGAAATATCATAGCTAAAATACAGTTGGACAGCCAGGTGTCCTTATCTTCAGGACTGAAGCTCCCAACTCCTCAGAAATTTGTCATGGGAGTGCTATTTCATGGATATGTCATTTAGAAATCGTCCTGCACATGTCTCTGAATAAGAGGCTGTCTGAACTCTCGTCTTATTTTCTGTGTATGTCCCCTTACAGAGGAGTTATATTCCTCAGAACTTTCAATTCTTAACTCCTTCAAGGGCATGAAAATAGAAACAGTTCCCAGCTCCACCTTACATATATCCAGTGAGAGACACTAACAAAGCCTCCCAACTAAGAGTAACCTCATCCAATTTAGGATCCAAATGTATTTCTTTTGAATAAGGTAAACAAGGAAAAAAACAGATTTACAACTAACCATCCATCAGGCACTACATTTTGAAATAAAAATCAAGAGTCTTCAGGGCTCTAAACCAATTACATAATGAGGAAGGTCATATAACCTTCCCCACCCAACAGAAAATAGTACTTTTAAAAGATTTCTATTTACTCATGAAAATGATATTAATGAAAAACTGTGTAACTAAAAAGGATGACAGAAATGATTAAACATTACAGTTTTCTTTGTAAAAAAGCTACTACAGGAAAAGAGACTTCAGGCAATATGCAGTGGTCTAATTAGAAAAAGAAAGTAGGCCACCTTACAAAAACCATAGTTTAATCAGGCCATGAAACCAATGAAAGGAAATAGCAGAACACTGTAAACTGTCAAGTCAGATATTTCAATTTCAGTATGAGGCACACAGACTAAAGAAGGATTAGATTCTATCCTAGTATCACACTGATGGCATACATAATAAGAAAGTAGAGCATTTACACACACTCCCTTCACTTTGGTGCTAAAGTTTCAATACTGTTCCACAATTTAAAGCTAAGTGTGAAAAGTATCTCTCGGCTGGTTACCAAAGTCTTTCAGTTAAATCACTGTCTTCCCTCCTGAGGTTGTCACACCTTAGTGAAGAACAAAAATATCTTTGTGGGCTATATTTCTTAATTTAAAATGTCAACAAACACATTTAAACCCGTATTTCTGCCACACCCACATTCAGAGAAACTATACTTTGCTTTATGTGGAATAAATAAACAGATTCTTCCATTAATTCTGGGACTGCAGTGTTTAGAGATACAGGGAAGAAGGCGGTGTCCTGACATACCAACAAAATCTAGACAGACAGGCTACAGGTTTGCTGAAAGCCAAAACTTAAGCTGCCCAGATTGCTGCTCAGCTCTAAGACTGTCCGGATCATTTCCAGAGTTAGAGTAACTCAGGCCTAGGTGTGCTGGAAAGCCTACTAGGCTACGTACGTATGACTTGAAAACAGAAATTGGTTTGAATTCAAGTCATGAATATATTTTGAACTAAAAGTCAAAAGGGTTCAAAGTTTTCCTCTGCTGTTAAAATGAGACATAAATAGTTCAGCAGCAAGGTGTAAAAACTACCTGCAAGAAGGTTTTGACCTCCATGAAGCTTACTTTGGATAGTTAGAATAGGATTTGAAAATTATCATAACTCATTTTTCTTTATGCAATTTCCAATACATTTTGCTTTGATTTGTATAATTAAAATGATTAGTATTCGTGTGTTGCCTTTGTGGCTACAAAAGAATAATGCAAACAGAAAAATACAGAACCAGACATTTCCAGTTTGACTTGAATCAAGCCAAGTCTGACAGATTTCTCACACGTCTAGCTTCCAAAATTACAGGAGATGACGTTGGTGCTGATTACATAATAATTTCTGGAAATTCAGCTTTGAATGACACAGTTGATTATACAATTAACATACCAATAATTTTGTTTCATGAAAATACTACAAATGTAAAAGTTTCCAGAGCTCCCAGGCTTTAAAAAAAAAATTAATTCTAAAGAAAGTTCAACGTACAAAATGTGATTGCCCAGACACTCCTGTTTTACTTCATGTCAACCACTGTCTTAAACAGTGCAACTTGTATGCAGCCATGAAGAAGATATTTTCCAATGTTCTCCTTTTTTCATCTTTTTGAAGTATGTGGTAAAAGATTTGCACGGGATAGTGCTAATGAGTAAAATTCATAAAAGTTTGATGAGTAACTTAAAATAGCCCTCAACATAAAAGAAATCATCCTTAGTCTGCATTCAAAATAATGGATAGTGTGCTTTACACCCTCAGCCCACCCACTCGCTTACTTCTCTTACTTTCTGAAATAAAACTACAATATACACCTTAGGCTTTAAGTCAAAGGAATGGAGTTTACTACCTTAGGATCTGTTCCTTAGGAATCTATAAATTTTGTCTTCATTTACACCACCTATTATTGTGCCTCTGCTTATAACAGTAACTATACTAACATTTCTCTGTATTCAACCGTATTCCTCTTCAACACAAAACAGAGACTTCTCTGAATCCTTCATGGAGCAGAGCAGCTTTGCCCTACTTGAAGCTTAAACCCTTCCTCCCTTTTGATCCCTAAAGTGCTTCTTACTCCATTGGGTACCAGTTGTGCATGACTGCTTGTAGATGCATTTAGAAAACACCTGGGACTGGACTGGTAAAACTTTTTTTTTAAAAAACTCATGGGTTTGGCTGACAATTGCTTACCTCATTATCTGACTCCACAAGCACTTGATCATATTCACTAAGAGCTACTAGGAACATGATAGATGTGACATTTTCAAAGCAATGTATCCATTTTCTTCTTTCCGATCGTTGGCCTCCTACATCCACCATTCTGCAAAATTAACAACCACATCAACTCCATGAACACCTTAACAGATAAACACCCAATCACACACACCATGACAAAATTCAAGGATTTAGTTAAAAACACAGTTGGTTTGGTTTTCTTAATGATTTTTTTTCCTACTGATATTTAATAGAATTTGTTGCAAGAAGACAGTTAATCACGTTTGCTTTAAGTCTGATGTGTTTTCTGTATTTGAACTACTGTGAGTCTCAAACCTCTCAGAATTACGAGATATAAAGGTCTCATGAGCAATGAGGTGGCAATGAATGCCCTGTGTATTCAGCAAAACAGATAGGAACAAAACAGACGGTGGATCACCTTTTTCCCCCCAAACCACCAGAATCAAAATCTACAACGTGTTAAAGCTGCCCCATTCTAAGCAGACAAACAGAATATGTGTCTACTAAAGTTTTTGGTAGCCAAAATCAAAACTCGTGTTGGCTTGCAGTGTATTCCCACTTCATCCCATGCTTTATTGTAAACACAGGTATCTAACTTGTAATTACAATTCTGTAGTTATTTTTTAAACAACTGTACTTGCACTAAAGTAGGGTGATTTCTCTCTTAACAGAGAGTAATTTCTCTATAAAATCAACTACACAAATGTTAACCCATTATTCCATAATTTACATGAATAACAAGGTATTTTCAGATTATTACTCACAGTGAAACTTTGATATATATTATTGCAAAGATGAACTGCAGATTTTCTATCAATAAAAACTATTCCCAAAAATAACAAACCCAATTGTCTTTGATCCTTCTGACATCTCTAACATAAGCTCCTTAATATATGTGGACAACTATAAGAAGATAAATTGACCAAGCTCAAATTTTAGAAATAGGTATCTTTTTATGCACTTTAAACCAATATCCTATAAATGGCATTACCAATGCAAAAGGAAACTAAAGAAACAAAGCCAGTGGGTGCTAAAACTTTTTTTCCTACCTGAAAATGACGCTTTGTAAGTCAAATGGATATTCAATGATCCCTGTTGTTGGGACTCGAACTCTGAGCACATCCTGCTGGGTTGGCAGATAGGTGGAATCTGCTATGCGGTCCAAGTCATTAAGATAGCTATAAACAGGGAGAAACAACAGGAATGCTAGACAGTGACACCATCATCCCACTGAGGAAAAGAGAAAGGAAAACTCAGGAAGGAAATGGGCTGTGGGGTAGGGAGAAGTACAACAGAAGAAAAAAGCATTATCGGCAGAAAATAGGGGACAAAATATAAAAATGTATTCCATCCCCACTTACATAGCTTCAACCTAATTCAACAAGAAAGGTAGAACAATTATTATGGGTCTTTTTGCCATACAACTTTGCTTGGCTTTCTCTCACATGTAAATTCACCAAAGTTGTCACTTACATAATTCTAGGAAATTTAGAGATATAATATTATACGAAGTGTGATAAATATAAAATTGCTTTGAATATGTAACATATTTCTTGATACTTATTCTGTAGTGCCTACATATACACATCTGGATAAACTAACATAAACCTTCCAAAGAACAATGGACTGCTATAGAATAGATCATTCATTACCAGTTATAAATTGACAGGAGGAAAAAGAACACTGTTTTGAGACTAAATGAAAAAAGGAAAAACCCAACCACTGGCAATTAAAATATTCTCCATATCTTGTTATCAGAAAGCAGCACAAATTAATTAGTGGGATCTCTGGCACCTGAAGTCCTGCATTTACACAGAAACTTCTGATTAGGTTGATAAGCCTACAGTACATGAAACACACTCCAGTTGGCTAGCAAATCACCCAAAAATGGTACAAAATTGCTTGTAAAGGTTCAGTAACTACAACACAAAAACTGTTCTGCTTATTGGTTAATGGTGAGTTTCAACCATAAAGCACCAGTGTACTGAAGGTTTAAATTAGCTGTCACAAAAAGCATCCTCCAAAAAAAGAAGGTACCCATGTGTGTGTCCAGGAGCTGGACATCCCATGAAATCAGTGCACCAGGAAGCTTATGCTCCCACCATGCTGGACATCTGTCAGAAAGACTGCAGCAGAAAACCAAGTTCTTTGACATTTGGCTAGTTCACAGCAGAAAAATGACCTACAGTTAGCTACTGAGAAGATAAACTAACCTAGGACTTCCCTCATTCATTCTAGGGGATGAGAGCAAAGGTCTTGTGATTTATAAAATGATGATGAAGTGTCACCAACTTCTGAACATGTTCTTTTCCCTGCAGTAATTACTGAAGGTGCTCTTTTTAAAGAAAACCCACACAAGAAATAATCAGACTTCTTCTAGATGTTCTGAATTACTTTTTAGTAAAATAGTGAGAAGAAGTTATGCTGAACAATGACAGAAACAAAAAATTTTCATTTCTACCTTACAGTAAAAACACAGAAGAATTACTTTGTTAGTTTTGGGGAGGTGCCAAATTATTTTTGGCTCAATTATAAAATTTGATTGTCAAATTTCCTTCATTGTGCCTTTGTTAATGGACTATCAATCCGATAGTAAATATCAGTGTGAGAAAGATGTATTGAACAATATATATCAGGTAAGCCAGAAGGTACTACCGTGAAAATATTTTTTGAGAATGCTGATTAGTTTCTGGCAGTGAGAAAAAGGCTTGAGAGTCTGAGCACTGGATCTGCCCTCAGGGTTTTTTTACACAAAAAGCAGTAGGAACAAGCTCATAATCACTTTGTTGGTGGAAAAGGAAAAAAACCATGTAACTGAATGAAATCCATAACCATCAACATAAGAAACTGACAGAACCCGAACTAGATTCTTACTCCCACCTACAAAAGAATTTGTTTTATTTTGTGATGAAATTTTGGAAGGCTATAAAGAGGCACTGCCAGTCATTACATGCTACAGTGGTATTCATAAGAGCAAGAGAATTTTAACTGAATAAATTGGCAGGAGGCCCATTTACACAATTGTTTGTTGCATGTGTTTGGCAAGCTTGAGCTGCGGTCTCCAAGGTGAGCCTGGTTACTGCACCTCTGTGTTGCTGTGCAGATTGCTTTGGCTGCTGGCCCCACTCCTAACAATGCCCGGTGGATGACCAGCACTCAGGGTTCTGCACTCTGACATCTCCCGGGCACTGTTAGTTCCCGTGCCCCTATGGGAACTGCTTTCTGTATATTGTTATAAGTTCAAGATTTCACCCACCCGGTTCTATGCAAACTCTGATGCTTATGCACGTCCCGTATGGAGTATGTGCGACAGCTGGGAAGTTTTGTTAAGTTCGATGTTCCGTTTGTCCATTTAAACAGACCCCTCCCTTGAGATTTCCCCTTTGGATATGCTCTCTGCCATTTCACAGTGTGCAGAACTCCATTGGCTGTAATCCCTCTGTCCCGCCCTAGCACCCACACAAAAGGGCTGGGAAGAGTGGGCTTTTTGTCTTTGTCTGCTAGTTTTTGTTCCAGTAAAGTTGTAGAAAAGATCCTTCTCGTCTCCCGCCTTTGCCCACGCCATTTTCACATCGTGTCTGCAGCCTGCTCCCTGCGAGGGAACACCAGATGCTGGATTGGTACTTTTGTAACAATTCTCTGCCAGATACTGCTGTAAGAAGCGTCCTCTCCGGGACACCTAAAACAGCCTAAGGCAGCAGCTAGTAACTGGGTGACAGCAGACTGCGTTACCTCTGCACAGTGGACATGTTACCAAGGTATCTGGTAATGCACACCTGGCTGATTTTAGAAGGGTGATAAAGCAAAGGGATAGATACTATTAAACTGTTACATCTCATTTGTGTTTCAAAAAATCAATAAAGCAGGTGAGGTTTTGTGTGTTTTTTCTGTTCTAAGTTTCAGAAACATTACTTTATCCCTAAAAATACCTTTCCCTCGTCCTCCTCCTTTACGCTCAAGTTCTGCTCACTCAGTAACCAAACTTGGGTCAGTACCTTTTTCACTCATTTCACCCATAGCCCCTTACAGAGCCTACACAGTCCACAGGAGAGTCCTTATGTATCCTCATGGAGTCTTAACTTCATTCCCTGGATTTCTTCACTGAACAGATCAAAGAGAGTTGGGCTCTCTAAGAACTTTCCTGACTTACACATTCAAACCCATAATCAAGGAATTATTGTCAAAACCAGTTGGGAGTATGTCACAGAAAAAAAAAAATCAGAAGGATGCACTAAATCCCTTAAAAAGAAGACTTTTGTGACAATCAGAATCCACAGGCTAACAAAAGCCAATTACAATACATCCTGCTTTTTTTTTTGTTTGTTTTCCGATAGTATTTAGCCCCTACCACTTTTTCTTCTAATTTAAAACTTAATGAAGTGTAATGAAATAATAGAACTTAATAAATGAATGTATTATTGTACCGATTTATTTAAACGAAAATATCCCAGTTCTTCGTTGCACAACTTAAAGCCTTTTATTATTGCTCTTTTAATACTGTGAGCATACAGCAAACAGTCAATGAAATTCTTCCTAGATAGAAAAAAAATTGTTTTAATTTTGATTCATGGTTTTTCTGCTTGGTTTCTTTTCCAGTTTTTTTTGGGGTTTCTTTAAATTCTATTTTAACACAGACATTCCAGAAAAATTACTTGTGCTAGAATTCAGATTTAAATCAAGTTTTGCACTGTTGTTCTGAAGCAAAGGAAACAGGTATTTTCTGCTACTGACAATTCTACAGACAATTACACTTCCTGTTACCCTATGAAGATATGTAACTTCATGTTCTGCTATCAAGTTCAGGGGGATTAAACATTTTTCTGAAAATCAAACGGAAAGCCTTGCCAGCAGCAGCAATACAAAGATGGCTTTAAGATATTTGAAAATCACTATAAATGCTGTAAGTCTCTTTTAAAATTTACATAACCTCCAAAATAAAGTAACAATTTCAAAAAACTATTTTCTTTAAGTAAGAACATCCATCATTGGGTTTGACACCAGGACCTCTCCTTCCCATTTTATGCACTGTTTTATATCATTGTCTGAAGACTTTTGATCTATTGCAGAAATTAAATGTCTTTTCAGTCAGGTGCAATCTTCCAAATACCAGTGGGAGCAAATCAACACACATAGCTCAATACATTATTGTAACTTTTGTCTTAATTGCAAAACACTACACCTCTACATCCATGGCACTACATAGACAAAACCCAAGACATTTTCTCTTTAGGAAGCACAAGAACGGATTATTGCATTGCCTTAGAAGGGTGGGGCGACAGTCTGATTATTCTGAACAACTGGTTGTTGAGCTGAGTCATTATTCCAAAATGCTGAGAGGGAATATGTAAGTGAATGCAGGTGACTATATAAAAAGAAAAGACAACTAGAATACAATTATCATTTCAAGACATATCAGCAGCACACACATATTCCACACACTACTATTCTAACTGTTCCTATAACATTGAAATTTAATTATTTGGCTTATCACGGTTAGTTTACTGTCACAATAAAGCCTTATACTTTCAAATCTTCCTTGTACCAAAAGAATTGGCTAGTTAACATTTTTTTTACCCTCATGAAAGCTGGAATTTAAACAAACTCCCTGATCACCAGGGAAGTGCAGCACTACATGCATAAGCTTTAAACATCCTACAGCTTATTACCCTAGTTATTTATTTATTTTAAAATTCCTTTATCAGGCAGCAACCTTAAGTTAAAACAGCAGAAATGCTAGCTAATGTCAATGGTGTGCTGCTTTCAACTGTGTTGGTTCCAGGCCACCCTTGCTGCTCCTCTGGCCATGCCCAGCTGCCAGCTCTTTCACTTGTGCAATAGCTTGGTAATACATTTCCTTCAAAATTATTTGGAATGGTGAAGAAACACTACTGAACTTGTTCAGATTAAGGTTTTTTTGATGGATATGTCCTGGGATGTGGCAAGTCCATAAACTCCAGCAGGAAAGCTGAAAGGGTGTAGTTACTTCTTCCACTGGCTTATGTGCAACCAGAAGAGAACTTCTGAAGCCAAGGCTGTGTGAGCTGTGTTGCGTTTCTGACTGCAGATGGATGAGAAGTAAATGAAAATGAAGATTTTGATAGGGTTTTCTAAGTACCTGCTTACTAATAAACTGATTCTAAACCACTGATTCACTGTGGTTCTAAAGCACTTAGCTAATGCAGCCCTGAAGTACTGACAACTATACTGCTCCCCTGGGAAAAAAATCCTACCTACCAACAAAAAATTTAAGCATGTAAGAGATATGCAGAGTGTGTTTTAGGGTAGATGCCCAACTTGAAATGAATTAACACTGCAATCAGTCTTAGCCATGTACCTGTCTCTTCCATGTACACTACAACTGGCTATACATGCACTCTTGCAAACAAACCACAAGACCTGACATAAACACAGGCTTCCACAAAAGGAGTTGCCAGTAATTGCTCAGACCAGGTATTTTCTCAGTTTTTTGGCTTCAAATTTTAAAGTCATAATAACAGTATGGGTATTGGAAATAACCTGGAAGCCATCCCGAGAGCAAGTCCAACAGTGAGTCATCATCAGCATTACCACAGGAAATTCGGTTGTACAGGTGGTAGCAACTGTGCAAGCCATTTAGGTCTCAGCTACATGGTACTCAGAGTTCATTTTCATCACCTACTAAGAAAGCTTGCTTTGATGAGTCACACTGTAGCTATATGGCCTCTCACCCAAACAGTACCTACTCAGCTAAGCATTATACAAAGGAAAAAAAAAGGGAAAATAAATGGTTCTGAGTAAATTTACAATACAGACCAAGTTTCAAAGTTAATTATATCTGTAATTTGTTTTAATAAAAATGAATTTCAGTGGCTGCTGAGGTAATTTTCCAGGGGGTTGCTATAGTGACAGGCAGGTGCATTACTGAGGCAATGAGTATGTACGAGCTGCTGGCAGTGGCCCTCTCTTGACGTCAGGAGAAGCTGCCAGCATCTAGCAACACGCCTGTGATCTGCACGCTGACCAGAAGCAGAGGAAGCCTTTTGTTTCCCAGTCAGCACCAAGAGCAAAGTAATTATTTTTAATGCACTTTACACTACCTGTGACAAGGTCCAAGCCTGCAGCCAGCTTCAGGGAAGCTGCCAGGTTAGGGTTGAAAGCAAGCACATGTCAAAGGTACTGTCTGTCCACATTTCAAAATAAACAGCAGGAATAAGATTATGGGAGTCGACTGACTGGTTCTATACTTTCCTACATGTATTTCCCATATAGAAATCAAGCAAGGTAGCTTAATAAGCAGACCAGAGTTGTTTTAACCAGTAAAGTTCTTTAAGAAATTGAGTGTGACTCCAGTCACCATGAACATGTAGCTCAACATTGAGCCTTAACTTCCTAGGGCTACATCACCTAATAAAGACAGACTACCAAAACTTACTTGAATTTACTTTCAGAAATCAAGGTCTTGAAGCACCTTCAACATGGGGCAGACAATTCAAACAAACACCTTCCTCCAGCTATGAGCTACTACTTATCAGCATCTTTGAGGCCAGATTTTTTCCAAGTAATCAGGTGATGAAGAAGGATTTTCTAAGGAAAAATCCATACGATGAAATTCTGTAACTTAAAACTATGTTCAGTGTATAGCCTAATCATCAGGTGCAGGCAGTAAGGCATGGGCAGACAAAGGTAGAAAGGGTACAACCTTCAATCCACCTCTGACATCATTTCCCTTTCTAAGGTTAAAAACGAGACTGGTCTGCTCATGAGTGCTGTCCAATACTTTCCCTAAACTCAGCGGGCAAAACTGATCTAGCAAGATGCTGAATTAATACTCACTAGCACACTATCAAACCCAGTGCTTAGAAGGAGTCTGATTGAGAGACACTGTGAGCACAGAAGTCCCTGGAGAGCAGAATGCCTCTGAAACGCACTGTTGAGGAGAAGGATCTGACTAGCACCACACTAGAAACTTAACTTTTCTGTTATAGATCTCTAAGTAAAATCAAACATGTTGAGATAGCAGTAATTACTGACACTGATAGGAAGGTCAGTATAAAAGCAGTAAAGATGATTTGTTACCACCCAGCCAGCCCACATATCTATATGGGAAGAATGAGAATACAGGGGAGAGGGAAGGGACAAACCTCAAGAAATTCTACAGGTTTTGTTGTTTTAACATAAAAGCTTGTTGGGTGATTCCAGTGCAACCACAGCTACAAAGCAAGCATTACCATCAACATTTCATATGCAAATCCTTTCACTGCATTCAATGACAAAATTTGGTATGATTGTAACCATAAACATTTACATCTTTTCAACCCCAAAGTTCTGAGGTTTAATGCAAAAAAAAGTCTTTTCCTCAAAATTAAGACAGTTCATGGGTATGACCCTCTCCAAATGCTCTGTTTCATACACAGTGGCAGTGCAAAGGAAAACAGAAACCTAACCAAAGTCTATAACTAAGGATAACTAGACAAGATATTTAATAAGATTTGCTATAAGCTCTGTCCTTTGGAGCCTGGCTATTCTGGAGTGGGGTAGGGCTATAGTCCATACTATTGGCTCAGGTTTAGTGTGGTTTTGGGGTGGGGTTGGAGTTTTTTAGCTTGTTCTGCAAAACTTTGAGCTGGTTGATGAGATGACTCTCCTAAAAAATCCTAGCACTAATTTTGACCATATGCTGAGCAACAAAAGCTTTTCTTTTTTTGCATCTTTGAGAAAACATACAACTGGCTTGTCTTTCAACAGTACATATGCAAAATGCTAAAGCTGCTGTAGCAGGATTTTTCCTGCCCCACAGAGCTGCCAGAATAATTGACACAATTGTTCTCTATGCTAACAGGCAGCAGTCCAGTAAATGGAATAAATTTTCAGTGTACAAAACTGATATACATACAATTCATAAAATTCATGCGTGCATAAGTTAAAGTACATAATCTAAGAAAAGCTTCATTGTGTAATTCAAATCTACCAAACTGTATGCCTTATTTCCAGAGAGTTTTCCAGCTACCTCAGAGGTACCAAAGATATATGTTACCACTCCATTTTCACATTCAGTATTTTGTTGTATTTAAAAGTCCTGTATTATGTGCAAGAAAGTTCTGATATAAACTGATTTAGATTTAAGAGTAATCCCTCAGTATTCTCTCTTTGAAAGTTACGTTTTCAATACCTCTAAATGCAGGCAATGTTACTTGTTATGGACATTCTTTTATTTCTACTGTTTGTTAAAATGCACAGTGGTTTATGTTATGTGAAAATACTGTTTGTTAAAATTATGCTAGGTTGTGTGTTAATTCTAGTACTATTTGTTAAAAAGGTCATTATATTGTGTTGTGTGTTAGTTTTATCCTCGTGTATCCCAGCAAACCTTAAAGTACTGTTAGTAAGTGTTCAAATATTTTTAGAAAGTATCATAAAGGGGAATATAAGAAATAAAGTTTAAAACTACGTAAGTTAAGAGCACATGCTGAAACTGGAGAGCGAGCCTCCCTGGTTGCTCAAGAGGACACAAAGGAAGAAAAGGACATTTACATTTACAAAGGCTAACTCCGGGAATCGAATCTGGAAATCTGGGTGTACATCTAAAACCTGCAAGCGGTGAACATATCTTAGCCAAGTGTAAAGTACTCATCAACTTCAGGAAGCCAGAGAAATTAACAAAACATCAGCGAGGACCCTTCCATTTTCACACCCAGGACAGCAATAGGAATCCTTCTGTTTCTCATTCAATTCTGCCTGAAGGAGCAGGACGAGACGTGGAGCCTTCAATGCTGATACCATCTTGAGAGAGTAGGACTGGGACGTAGAAGCTCCGATACTAATTCTGATGTCATCCCGGAGGAGTAGAACGGGGACGTAGAAATGAATAGAGCGGGAACGCCTGTCCCGTCGCCGGAGGGCGAAAAAACCGTATATAAGCTGACCGAAGATGGACACAAATCGGTGATTCTGGGGAGCTTGTAGCGTGACAGACACTAGAGCTAGGGCCAGGAATCACCCGTGCTGGCCAGTACTATAGACTCTTACGCTGATGGTGTTTGCTATTGTTGTTTATGCCATAAACTCTGTTGGTAATTTTCAATAAATTGTTATTGTGTTATTGCACGTAATCTGCTTCTATTTATAACAAAACTAACTGTAAACAAGTACTGGCTGTGTTCTCAGAACTTCTGTAGAGGTTTGCGTTTTTGAGACTCTACACCACTGGTGAAACGTTGAGGCAAATTACCAGTTTCCAGAACTATCTCATCTTAATCTGAAGTACATGCAAAAACCCTAAGATTGAAGTGAGGTAGAAAGAAGCCTGCACAGCGTTGTATTTATGCATATTCCCCCCAAATCCTACCTAGTGTCTTCCTCAATTTCCTACACCACTAAAAGCCAACCTTAGCAAAGGCTAAAAAAGACAAGTCACTAAATAAACAAATGCTTATGCAAATTTTTCTTTTTAGGAAATGTGGTGTAAAAATCATACAGTCATTAAGAACACATTTGGTGCGGCATGAAAAAAGGATCCTGAAAGAAATACATACTGTATACTGCTTTACATAGTCCCACTTCCCTTTCTGATTTTTTCAAGTTCTGTCACATAATCTGCAGTTTTTCTATGGGAAGCAGTACTTTGGTATCCATGTCCCATCTTTCTTCAGACACTGCTTTTATTTTTGGGATTATATCTAAGGCATAAAACAGGATGAGCACGGTTCTGCTGGTAGCACTTGATCTTTGAATTTCAGACTTAAATTTTAATTTGCTGTTTCGACCTTACTCTAAACCTTACACAGGGCTGTGTGAACTGTGAATACATAAAAGCAGAATCAATGATCCTGCAACACAAACTGACCTCAAGTATAGCTTTAGGACCTTCAGGTACTCTTTTAACAAAGGAAGGTAAGCAAGAACTAATCAACAGCTTATTAAATAATAATGTACTTACGCATCTTTAAATTATGACTATATGGTTTTCTCACTGCAACCTAATGACTGTTACACAGATATCCCATAGACAGCTCTTCAGAACTCGCCATCAGTTCAGCTGCATAGCAGCTCCCAATTTCAGACAGTGTTACTCCTGAAACACCCATCATGCTCTGAGTGCACTACACTTTTATGAAATAAAAGAATGATTGCTAAAGGCAATGCCAAGAAATGGAGTAAACTGCCTTAGCAAAAACTTAGATTCATATACTGATCTTTCCCCCTGTGTACTCCTAAGCACACTGTACTTAATAGGTGCTAAATCCACTGAAATTTACCTGTTTCAGAAGAGTAACACAGAAGCAAAGTGTTATCTTTAGCTGACAGGTATAAATGAATTGTTTAGCTGAAGTTTTGAAAATACTTCAAACTCAAATGGAATACTGCCATACAGAAATTACTGGATGACCAAAGCCTTACAACTCCTGCAACAGTTTCATGAAAGGTGTACTTTACTTAGGAAGCATCACTAGGTTTTATCTCTTTCCTGTTAAAAATCAGTGATACGCTTTCAGATTCATACCCTTGAGCTCTTACTACATAGTAAAATACAGGAATCTGCATTTCTATACTAACTGTCCAACTATCTCAGCTCACATATGCAACATATGCAAAGCTGTGCAACTGCAGAACTGAGCTGTTAAAGGTGACAGCAATCCAGAAACAAAAGCCTGAAAGACTACACACGTATGAGAATGCCATGGCATGTATGACTAATAAAGCAGTGCATTACAGAATAACAGAATGCACTACAGATATCCACTGGCATAGCTAACACACTTACGGGAAAATTACATTTAATTATCTGAAGTATTAGAAAACATAGCCATCGAAGGGAAACTAAACAGATATGCTCAGTTGCTTGTGTAGCAACTAGAAAGTCCTTGGTTGGAGGTACACAGTGGCCAGATACTCCAATTTCATGCGGCCAGAGAAAGACGAAACTGAAAATCTGAGCCAAGCAAGGGGACACTTTCCATTCTGCCATTTCCATTTCCACTTCTGCCATTTTGTCCATAAATGGAAAGCCCTTAGTGTCATACTCGAGAAAAATGGTGATGAATCTTCAAAAATTCCAATTGCAACCCAAATTCTCTAACACAGAAGACTATTGCCTCTCCTTTCCTTAGGCTTTGTAAAGGTATTATACAATCAAACTGACAGGTAATCTTTTTACATTTGGGTTACGGTCTTGGCAACCAGTACCGTATATTCTGAATGATCTCATCTCACCTCACACAGCTACTACTTAGGGCAATTCTCCATGTTATCAGTTTACATCTGTCTCCCACTGTGGGACAGCATCTTAAAGGGAAGTAATTTAGTGGTAATTAATTGGCTAAGTCACTCTGTAATGTGCATGGAAAGCAAATAACCTCTATTTATCTGATGTGCTCTTGATTTTGCTACAGAGAAGTCTACAAGTTAATTTTAAAACCACACAAACATCCAAGCTTTAGAGCATTCAGTGGTCAGGGAAGAGACCAGAAGGTATTTGTTAAGCCTCCAAGAAGTTCAAATCAACTCCCATAATGCAAGGAATTTTCTTTCTTAGACACTACTTTCAGTAAACATACGTTGGATGTATTCTTCCAGAGTACAAGCACTGGCTATAAAAACATCAAAAGTGCAACCAACGATGACAAAAGAATGACAAAGCAGGTCAAAAGATGGCAGAAAGTGGAAGTATTATTTTATACAGAACATACTAGAAACCTGAAACATAATTTAGAAACAATAAAATAACAGGAAGAAGGCTATGTGTAATTGGAGAATAATTTAGGTTGCAAAAGACCTCAAAGATCAATGAGTTCAACACTTGATCAATCACCACCTTGTCGTTTAGACCATAGTACCAAGTACCACATCCAATTACTTCTTGAACAACTCTAAGGATGGTGACTCCACCACTTCCCTGGGCAGTCTGCTTCAATGCTTAACTCTTTCCAAAAAGAAATTATTCTTGATGCTCAAAAAAATGAGCCTCAGCTGGTGCAGCTTGAGGCTATGCCCTCTCATTCCATCTCTTGCTAACCTGGAGAAGAGTCTGACCCCCACCCGGCTACGCCCTCCTTTCAAGGCAGTTGTAGAGAGCGGTAAGCTCACCCCTGAACCTCCTTTTCTCCAGGTCGAACACACCCAGCTCCCTCAGCTGCTCCTCACAGGACTCGTGCTCCAGACCCTTCACCAGCTCTGCTGCCCTTCTCTGGACGTGTTCCAGCCCCTCGAAGTCTGTCCTGCAGTGAGGGGGCCAGAACTGGGCATAGGATTTGAGGTGTGGCCTCACCAGTGCTGCGTGCAGGGGGATGAACGCTTCCACACTCTTCCTGATACAAGAAATATCAGATGTGGTCCTGCCGACCACACTATTTCTGATCCAAGCCAGGATGCCATTGGCCTTCTTGGCCACAAGCTGGCTCACGTTCAGCTGCTGTCAACCAGCATCCTGAAGTCATCTTCTGCTGGGTAGCTTTCCAGCTACTCTGCCCCAGCCTGTATCACTGCCTTGGTCTGCTGTGACCCAAGGGCAGGACTCAGCACTTAGCCTTGTTGAAGACTACTGGCAGAAAAAAGCAATATAGGCAGTAGACTGAAAATACTACTATTACTACTACTACTACTACTGTAAAAACACAGTGGAAAACTACCGAGAAGATGAGAGGCTTGTACAAGGGATGAAAGAAGAACACGTCTGACATTGACACATACACGTATCAGACACTGGCACATATGCTTACAAGAGATTTGGTGGATAACAAACCATTTTGGTTGATACATCAAGTCAGAAGACAATGAGCACTAAGTGCTTGTTCCTGTCTTACTGCCTTGTGAATCCCAGAAGTAACTTTTAAGCTTCTTTCCTTTGTGACAGGGATATAATGCTAACAAATTTGTTTGGGTGTTTTACTGATAAACACACATACTGTATTTTCGAAACAATGTTTCTTCTGTTTCTGCTGGTTTTTTACTTAGTGGACTTCCATACCTGGAAAAAACTCTACTTGCAAGCATAAGTATACATAGAGGCTTTTCTAAAGACTCAAATACAGTGATTAACAAGTCTAATTTAAAAGATTTTGCAGAAATCCATAGTATGAACTATAATAAAGTCACCAAATCTGCAAAAACTCACGGTAAACTGCTAAACATGCTGAGCTTGAGAAATAAACAACTAGCACACGCACCTTTTGCAAGACAATATACTACGAATTTGTTTTTACAGCTACTAAATGATTATTCCCTACTACTTTTAATGCTACTCAGAAGATCCACTATGGTGACAATTTAACTAAAAGTAGGTCAAAACTATGGTATTCAGCACAATCTGATCTGAAGTAGCATCAGATCATTACTTCCTACTTAGGAGAGTAATTCTATTTTTAGCCTCTAAGGTAGAGCACACAAAATACATACATTTATTTCAACTTTAAAACCAGTATCAGATCTGTTGTGGAAACAAAGTTAGGACCTACAAATACAAGAAATTCAAAATATGAATTTTCTACTAAACTTTGCCACTCATTTCAGTACAGAAACAATGTGAAAATATATTGTTAGTAATGCTGTCTCTGAAGTTTTCTTTTCACCATTTATGTATCCTGAAATTTTTCTCTTTATGCAATATTCTATTTGTTTTCTTACCACCTAAAACCAAAACACAGTATGGTATCTTTGCAGACAGTGAGAATCTAAACAATACAAGAGAGATGCCACTGTGCTTTGCACCACTCTACACCAAAATACATGTGCAAAAATGATGGGTTGGGAAGGTAACCAGGACAGAGAACTGCACAGGACAACAGAAATCCCACACATAGGGCAAAGAGAAGTCATGGTATGGTGATAATATTCCAATGAATCTGAGGAGACCTGATGTCATGCATCCATAGGTCTTCGGCTGCCTAAATTGTGTCAGTAAGATCCTAGTAAGTTTATCTTGACTAATTCACTTAAAAAGGGCTGTGCTAGATAAGGATGCTCAGACAATTGTGCAGATAAATGTCATTCCACACCTGTCATATCTAATGTCCTGAGCCTGTACAGTGAGTTTAATGGAAGCTTCATGGTGCACTTTCGTAAGTAAGAGGCTTCCATTCACATACACATACCAAATGGAGACTGGAATTATATCACTGGAATAATTTTTTTTCATAGCTAATACAAAAAATTTATGTAGAATTCATGTAGAATCCATGGAGGTTTTTGCCATGGCTTTAACAACCAGCTATACTGTGTTCTGTAGCACTGGTCAACATCAAAAGGCCATCATCTGTTTCTTTGACAGCAGATGAGAAATTTTACCTGAGCTGTATGCTACATCAGTCAAAAATAACTAAGATTCGTGGAGTAAACCTTCAGGCCGACATCACATTCCAGTGACAAATTTCATGGTTTTTAAATCAGATTCTGGTCCCAAGAAACTAAAGGCGTAACATTTCAGACATTTTTAGCCACATATACATTTTTATTATTGTTGATCTAGAACAAACAATTTAACTTGAAGTGCTTTCCTGATGTGTTCCTGGCAGCCATGTTCTTTAGGCTTTGTTTCCATAATAGAAAGGCAGCTCACTATGAAACAAATCTCTTTGTTTAGGACTGTTTACCTCACCACTAAGACTCCAGATGCCAGGGAGGGAAAACAGAAAACCTGGAAAATCGGAGTTCTTGGACATTTCAACTTTTTAAAATTGTACGGAGATCTACTTTGATTGCACTTCCCAGTATTCACGACTGTCACACTATATGAAATTATTTTTTCCCATCCTGCATTTGTAACTGTATGTTGGAAGAGAGTAGGTTGAATAGGTTTAACAAAAAATCACCCCCCAATTAACCATCTCTAGCTAGAATCTTAAATTAAAAGACTTTGAATGATCACAGACTGTCATTTTGTGAAGTAAGTGCAGATATAATCCTAAAATAGATGTATGCCACTCCTTAAATCAATTTGGTATGTGTATATTCAGCTATGTTTGGGCTGCACATGCATACAAACATGTACAGAGACATGTACAATAAGCTAAAAAAGTAAAAATTATTTTGTTAGAAACAGAGAGTTACAGATAGTTATTCATCACTAGCATGTACTTACTATTTAGTTGAATCTGATAATTGGTATTCCCGTCGTCTATCGTAACACTCCTGAATTCCAGGGTCATTCCATAAGCTTCTTATTGCATCTACATATGGGTTCTCAAAACTTGACACCTTCTCTACATCAACTTCTCGAACTAACAGTGCATGAACCTAATTCAAAACAAACAAAACAGGAGAATTTACCTCATCTTCTACGTTTGCAGACAACTCATATACAATGAGCAAGATCAATAACTCTTCACATTGGTCATATCTATGTTCAATCTGAAAAATCAAATACCACGAAGATGATTGTGAAGATGAAAGAAGGAGGTAAAACTTTTAAGCTAACATCACAGGGAGTGAAGCTGCTCTTGGAAAAACTGTATCTTCTTAGGCTTCTTTCTTTTGGGACACCAGTAACTGTTACCAAAACATTGAAACAAAGGAAAAATCGACATGACAGACAAAAGCGAAGGATTCTGTAAGTATCACCAAATTCAAACTGGTCATAAAGATCTAAGTACTGCTAGTTCAGCTCTATTGTTCCACATGCAAAATCTGGATGGTGTAGGTGACTGTTCAGTTCAATACATTTTTGACAACAGCAGACAACATTTTCCATGGGCTTTTGGGAATGTAACAATTTTCCCTTTATTTACCAGAAATCTTGTAAAGACTTATCCTTTTGGCAAACCATGTCCCTTACATTTAGGATCTTCTTCATGGGTTTCTACAAGTATTTAAAAAAATATTCCAGAATAAGAAAACTGGAAGTTTTGGGAATAGTAATCATGTCATCTGCACCTGAGAAAATACTGAAATAGCTACCACGTCTCCTCCTTTATTCTCCTTAGAAAACTATGGACTAAGAACTGATTCTGAGCTTCAGCAGAGTTACAGCTTTATGCTGGTTTTCCTCACAATACTCTTTTTTGCTATAATCCATTATCTACTTTAAAAAGTGTACTTTTTTTATATCTAGGCTTCATCACCTCAGTCTTCTACTTATTATCTCTATTATCTCTTATTTTTATGGTAACAGGAAAACAATGGAATTCCCAAGTTACTAGGAGATACCTGACCCTACCCAACCTACTTCAAAAGAGCTGAAAAAGTTCTAGTAAGTCAGCACTATTATTAAGAAAAATGTTCATATTTTCTCTGTTCTTTGGCATTGTAGGACTACGTTAATGGTGGTTAGATTTAAACAAGACCAATGAGTTGACACTTCACTACTGTAAAGCACTTGCTTTCTTTGGCTATTTGTGTGCATTTAAATTAAGCTAGGTTTTACCAAAATGCTCTATATATTTTCCTGAACTACCACAGTGGCTATGTCAACAATAGCAGTTACCTGAATAAACGGAGTAAATAAAAATGTTTAATACCAAATATGTATGTCACTTTTCTAGGTATAGGAGGAACTGAATCAGTCATCTTTGTTTGGGTTTTTTTTTGTAAATCAGTGTAAATCTTCAGAATGAAACATTAGCCAAATCTCTGAGGAAAAGCTTCATGCATCAAAAAAGCTTCTCTCTTCTGTAGCTTTTGTATGGAGCAAAAATGCCCAGAGATCAACCCAACTATCAGAAGTCAGAAGACTGGCCTGTCATGTTCTCCTGGACAATTCATGATCCCATTGAAAATGGAAGGGTTAAGCAACCAAAAAGCACAGCATGTTTTCCAAATGCCTGATTTGTAATAAACATGTCAGGCAAGCCTCCCCATAAATATGCTACAGGAAAAGCCACAGACCCTTTTTCTCTTTGCTTTTTGATTTTATTCATATGTTTGTCTCTTTTGAAAAGCAGGTACCACTTAAGGACTGGAGGGGATAACCACCCCAGAAATCTGATGTTGCCACAGACTACTGTAGTCCTGTGACTGAACTGGAATATGAACCAGAAACTGCCATCAAGCCTGAATTTTTTCTCAAAAAACCTCTGCAACAGGATTTCAGACCTAGCAGACAGACAGATAAAGAAAACCACTGATTGAACAGGAGAAATTAAGAAATAAATCATCTGCTTGTTGCCAAATGTCTGCCAATGGTGGTTTTCTTGTAAAACTCCCCCATATCTGAATTAATTTTAACGGATTGATGGACAATAAAAGCAAAGTACAGTGAAGAGCTACTTAATTGTTTCCTAACACATTATTTATTTTTATTGCTAAAAACCGTTCACTGCCTAGCCTTGCTTGAGATAAAGTCACGAGACAAAGTAGGAAAAAGAGAACACTATTGACACAGTTGGAACGGAAAATGTAATAAAATAAATATAATAGTATCACTTTCCTTAAGCAATGTCTTTGGCTTCTGGATCATACTACATGATATAAAAAATATGAATGAAAGCTAAGGTTTCAATTTCATGCATGAAGCAAGTTCAAATTTTTAGAGCAGTGAAGCTGGGACCTACCCAGACAGCATATTTAGTAAGTTCATTTCTAAGGACTGTATGTGCTAACATCCAAAATTATAACATCCAAGAATTTATGGGAGATCTCAGAGATCTGATGTCGCTTCTGATCCAAAATGTTTATAATTTAATGGATAACTAAACAGTTCCCTGCCCATTCTACCATGCAATTTTCTTGTATTTGTATTATTATATTAAAATGCTGATCTGACTTTAGGTGTTCATGAATAAAGACTTATATGTTCCTGTCTAAAAATCATGCCACAATTTTCATTAAACATCTCTACTTTTGAATGTTCTACATTTTGTTAAAACATACTAAGACAAAGAATCATAGAATATCCTGAATTGGAAGGGACCCACAAGGATCATCGAGTCCAGCTCCTGGCCTTGTGCAGAATACCCTAAGAGTCACATCATGTGCCTGAGAGCATTGTCCAAACACTTCTTTAACTCTGTCAGACTGCTGCTGTGACCACTGCCCTGGGGAGCCCCTTCCAGTGCCCAGCCACCCACTGGGTGAAGAACCTTTTCCTAATATCCAGCATAAAACTCCCCTGGTAGGGAGTTTCACGCCATTCCTTCGGGTCCTCTCACTGGCCACCCCAGAGAAGAGATCAGTGCCTGCTCTTCCTCTTCCCTCTCATGAGGAAGTTGTAACTGCAATGAGGTCTGTCCTCAGTCTCCTCCAGGGTGAACACAACAAGTGACCTCAGCTGCCCCCTCACAGCTTCCTCTCAAGGCCCTTCACTGTCCTCATGGCCCTCCTTTGGACACTCTCTAGTAGTTTAATATTCTTCTTGTATTCTGGCACTCAAAACTGCACACTGGACTCAAGGTAAGGCTGCCACAGTGCAGAGCAGAGCAGGACAATCACCATATTCTAAAATCCCAGCTGCAGACAGACAATGCCAGCCAACTTTGGATGATCCCAACACTTTCTGGTAGGTTGAATTTAAATGCAACTACGGACGTGTATTGTCACACTTAAACACTGAGAATGCTGCTGTCAATCAGCCAGTATGTGCTTTACAGTCATTTACATATAAGGCTGCCAAACCCTCACAAAACCTGTGAGAGCAGCATCTTCCTCACCATGGCTCCACTTGCAACACAAAGATATAAACAACTATGAAGGCACAAAGAGAGAAATAAGGGTGTATAGTAGCTTCTTTGTTCCTTCACAGTGAAAGGGTGAAATCTCAGCTGGGTGAACTGAATTTCTTCAGAATTTCAATATAATATACACAGAGCCTGTGTAAACTAATCTGTGGACTCTTTGATCGCCTAAGTAATGCCATTACAAGACTCCTCAAATGTTTAAAATACTACACAAGCATGCACATGAAAACGGTGCATACATTTTGCACTCCAAGTATTACACAATGCTCATGACTTCTCATAATTAAATCATACTTTAATGACCCTATGACCGAATTTGTTATTTGCAAAACTTCCCCAAGAATTAAGACATGGAATACGCAGATGTACACTGTGCAGGTAAACTCTTCCATGAAGGTAGGAAACTGTATGCCATTTCTGAGGAACTGCTCAAAAATCTTACATCTCCAGGTTACCTAACATAATTGTAGTATGGTGGGGCATTTTTTCACCTCCACAGAAGTCTTAGTTACCAAAGTATTTCCAACGTTTTGTCTGTGTCTGGCATATAAGGCAATCTGCCAGGGATATAGTACCATTGCAGATATATTGGCATTTCAGAGACTTTAGGCTTAAAGTAAATTACAAATGCAAGTTTGTTTTTCAAAAGCAAAATGAAATTGAAATGTATTCTAAGATCTGAAATTATTTGACTACATTTATTTAGTAACATTATGGTAATTTCTAATGATTTTTTATTCCCTGTGCTGTGCTGCTGGAATATGAGGAAAGAACAGCTGAAACAAAAGATACCTGTTATTGGAAAAGAGGCAGGGGAATATCTCACTCCCTCTCTTTGCTACGCAAGATTTAGCTAAACAGAGATAATGCAATAATCTCCTCAACTGCAGTGATGACAGAGGCGAAAGAGCAAAATTTCACCTTCAGATTTTAGTTATTAATTCTCCTACTGTATTTTTCACTAGATCTAGTTGTTTCAACTGTAGATATAAAATAAAATATGTAGATTTGTTAAAGAAAAAATTATAGGCTCTTTTATCCTCTCTTTTAAAAAATAAATTAAATTAAAATTAAATATTTCTAACTCTCCAGGCAGATCCTCAAGACTTTTGGCTACTTTCCTTCTTAGAAGGTGTGATTATTAAGTACTACAACTTTTAAACACTACAGCTTTGCTTGTTAATGACTGCATAGGCTGTCACACTCTTGAAACACTGGCATGGCTATAAAGCTAAGCTGGAAGAAGACATCACTGTGCAAAAACTGAACAGCAGGTTGCAAAAACCTACTACAGAAAAATCCTAACTAATATTTACTTTTGTGTGTGTGCCATGTTACATTTGCAATGGATTATAAATTAGGCACTTTCATATCTCCCACTGGTAATAAATATAGCACCTTAGCTGAAATTTTCATACACTGGTCCTAAAATAGTGCAGCTAGTGAATATTTTCCTGATGTGTGCTGTAAAAATGTGTCATTTTTGCTGTTGAGGATCCTAGAAACAGAAACAGCTTTATTCTCTGGGAAACATTTCTGCTTTGTAGAGTTGGGGAAATTCTACTGCTGACTTTCTGAAATATCTTTATGGATCAGCCGACTGCCACCTCCTTTCCACTGCTTTAGTAACATACCTCCAAAGAGCTGGTTTTGTCTTGTTAGGAGACTAGGTATTCTGCCCTAAAATTACTCAAGTCTGCCTAAACATCCTACTTGTTTAACATTAATTTCTAAAATACTTTTAAAAACCCAAACAAACCCCACACACGCAATTTTAATCTAATTGTAAACAATAGCTTCAATTACAGGATTTATGTATATTTAACAGCTTGATTAGGACTGTATGACATCAATTCACAAGTCCAACTTGTTTTCCAGGCTTTGCTGAATCCCTTTTGAAAGAGATCTTTGCAACAAGTAAAACACAGTCCATGTAAGCAAAGAGATTCAGAGCACTGGATCACAAAGTTATTTTGCTAAGTTACTACTGGGTTTAAAAAGTAAACAGACTCATTAAGTCATGTTTTGACCTGTTTTCCAAATGTTACTTTTACGGACAAATTTTCAGAGGTTTTCAGCAGCTGATGAAATTCTGGGATTAACACTCTGGTTCAGATAAATCCTTAAGACTCCCAAGGATACAATGGAATATACCTACTAAAGTTTTTATATAATTAAAAATGAATTGTAGCATTTGAGTTATCTAACATTGATAATTTGAACATAAAACTAAATCAAATGTTTTTCTTTTAGACATAGTCACTTAGCAACAAATTACATCCTCATCAAGTCCTCACAATTAATAACTGGTAAGGCCAAATAGGTAAAATCTTTTTCTAGCAATGAAACCTATTTACAAATTTAATTCAAATCTTCAATGACAGTAACAAAAAACATTTCAGATTTGAACCAGCATAAGCAAGAATTGGCAACAAGATCTCTCCTCACAACAGTTTTTGTAGCTAACATGAATAATCCAAATTACTGCTCTACCTATAAAAATATAGTATTATCACCAAATGTTTACAAAAATACATTCAAGCATGGAGCTCTAAGCAACCTCGTCTAGTGGAAGATGTTCTTGTCCACAGCAAGGGAGTTGAAACTAGATGATCTTTAAGGTCCCTTTCGTGCCATTCTACGTATATACGATCACATTTTCAGAAAAAAAATCAATGTTCTAAGGGTTTTTTTCCGTATTTTTTCTTTTTTTTTGGTGTGTTTTTTGTCTCTTTTTTCTCCTGAAGACAACTTTTAAGCTGAGATCATCAAACAATTATTGTGCTATAATAATCCTACACATAATTACTGTACACACAACATATAAGAAAATAATTCTCCTACTTTATAAACACCACAAGTTTTTAGAGTTTTATAACAGGCTTCACAGCTTTTGAAGAACAGTGCTCAATAAGTCTTGCAAATGGTAAATTTTTCCGCATATTTTTTTATAGTGGTTCAGTTGAATTTACGGAAGAAAATGTTACGGAAACATGGACATGCTGAAATTTTCATTCCATTTGCAAGCAAAATAACTGGCTGTACTTCAGAAGGCCCCAAGAATCTGCTACCTCACTCAACCACTGCAGTACACGACTAAGTGCCTTAAAAAAAAATAGAAGGACAATGTTTCAGTACTAGAATTCTCACTTAAGAAGCGTACCATTGAACCGAACTCCCAAGAGCCTCACTCCTGTACTCACTCCTGTGCTTTGTTCCTGCACTACAGTTTTTTTAAGAGTAAGAGCAACAACAGCTTTGCTTGGTCTCATGGATTCAAATAACTAGAACTGAGAAGACTATATGCCTCTTCACAGAGTGCAGGTCATGGCCAGTTGATTCAGGCAGTTCAGTATCTACTTGCATACACAAAGAAACTGCAGGAACTGCGCTGCACTTAAGACATAGAGAAGAACCTATGGTGAACATAGAACGGGCATAGGGAAACAAACAGCAGGCTCTTTTTAATGGAATGTCCTGGTTTTGGCTGCGATAGAATTAGTTTTCTTCTTAGCAGCTGGTACAGTTTTGGATTTAGTATGAGAATAATGTTGACACACTGATGTTTTAGCTGCTGCTAAGTATGCTTACTCTTAAGTCAAGTTTCCCATGCTCTGCGAGCCAGCAGGTGCACAAGAAACCAGGAGGGAGCCAGGACAGGTGATGTGAGCTGCCAACACCAGACATGTCACACCACAGAATGTCATGCCCGGTATATTAACCAGGGAGAGTCAGCTGAGAGGCACCCATAACTGCTGTGGAATGGGCTATGCATTCTTCAGCAGGTGCTGGGCAGTTCTCCGGGCATGTCTTGTTTCTCTTGGGTTTTAGTCCTCTCTCGCTCTCTTTTCATTCCTATTATTCTTACTATGATATTTTATTTTGTTTCAATTATCAAACTGTTCTTATGTCAGCCCATCAGTTTTAGTATTTTTTTTCCTGACTCTCCTCCCCAACATGGATGTAGTGATCGAGTGGATTTGCGGTACTTAGCACTAGGCTGGGATTAGACCAGGACAAGGAATCCTGTAATCATATCTGTGTTTCAATTCAGGAGAGGAAGTGTTACATGGAAAAATAATCCTCTACACAACTTATACTACTTAGAATTGTCAGCTGTGATGATCAATTTAAAAAAAAAAAGGGCATATAAAAGAAAAGCATTTTGCCTCCCTATTTTTAAGCCACACTTTTTTGTCTTTTAAGGAAGACAGTGCCCTCTGCTGACTAATACATAACAGCAAAGGCAGTTATTTCAAACTGGTATTTCTAGAAATATCAGAGAACTGGGAGGGTTCCTTTCAAAATAATGAATGATTCCAGCAGGAATTTTCCTCTGTAAAAATTGCAACTAACTTAAATGGTTGCATTTGTGTGCTGTCCAACCAAGAAGATTGTCTTTCTAAACAATTACCTCACTTCTTGGACATAAACTCTGAAAATGAGCTTCAGACTTACCCTAGGCATGCAAAGATACATGACACACTATCACCTACTTATTTTGAGTATGTTCATTAATCCTTTGATGTTTAGAGCAATGAGTTGGCAAGACTGAAGTAAGGGGGGAAAATGTAATCTCAGATGAAAAGCCATTGTTTAGAACAGGGTCACACAAGAATGAATTTTGCCCAAAGATGTTAAACATAGCAACCCAACATTATTTTCCCTAGAGAAACCACAGACATATTATACCATAGTGATGAGTAACTATTTGAAACATGCCTTGAGGGAAAATTAAAATAAAGTTTTATGCCATGTGTGACCTAAAAAAGTGATAGTTTCCTTATAAATTAGGTACTATCTTCTCCATTCCTAGAAATAGACTGTATTTGTGCTGGCTGGTATCAGATGCCAAGAAGAGCTTATTTAAAGGAGGATGGCAAAACACTGTTGACTCCCCTTTCTAGGCTTCAAGCAAAATACCAGTCTCCTGAAACATGGTGCCAGCTAATATCATTAGGAACGCAGAAGAAAAAACGCAGAAGAAAAAACAATAAAACACAGAATCAAGTATTCTGTTATTAAGAGCTTGAAAAACTACTAAATTTGCTGCCTAATATGTTGATTCATATGTATTTTTCAATTATTAACTTTGCTTATTAACTATTCAGTATTTACGGTGAGAGGTCACAGTAGCCTTTTTTAACAACCATTTGGGAAGACTTATTTATCCGTCAAAGCACAATTGGATGAGACTCCCAGGAGAAATAAAGCATGTTCTTTATAAATGTACCATTAGTCATCACATGAGAGGAAATAGATTTCTGAAGGGTTATGTTTGCTTCCCTACAGTACATTTTAATAATCTACATGGTTTATAAGAGCCTGTGCTTTCAATAAGACTGACATCTATGTGAAGGTAAACAAAATTGAGGGCTTTTTTGAATTAATTTTGATTAAATTGTATCTGGAAGAAGCTTGTGGGAACTGAGTAACACAGGTAGAAAAGTCACAGTCTGTTGAGAAAAACTGTCTCCTCATTACTAGTATAGCTAAATTTCTAAATTCAGTCACCTAAGCCTGCTCTTCAATATACTCTGGAGATTCTCCAAGCAAGGAGATGAATATCTACAAATGAAGTAAACAGTCACATAGTGACGATCACATAGAGTCTCCTGGAGTCAACAGGTTCTACTTAGCTACAAATATCTAAATTTACCCTCTTAATTCTAGGGGTTTTTTTGGTTGTTTGTTAGTTTCAGAAATGTCCAAGCAATTTCCCAGAAAATCTTCAAAACAAATTTATCAAGTTAATTTAGGGAAGCTGTTGATGTAGAAAAGACAGGCTGTTTGAGTTATATCCTGCTATCCAGAGAGAACATTTATTAATGGGCCTTATCTACCCTGTTCAAAAGTATTATCAGAGACAGGCAGCTACTTCGGAAATCAGTATGCAACTACAACATCCATGCAAACAAACATTTTTAGCTGGAATTACAGTATTAATGCAGATGATGGTTGTAAGGCTGAACTGCATGGCTAACATAAATAACCTGTAATTAGTCTTTAGAACAAAATAATTAGTCCACTGTAAGAAAAAAGAGGAAGGATTTTGTAAAAAAAGCTAGCAAAGCACTCTTGCTCTGACCTAGTATCACCTGATGCACTAAACTTTGTTTTCTCAGTGGGCTTTAAACTCTCTCTCAATATGAAAATAACCCTAATTACTTTTTAGACAGGGTAGATAAGTATTTTGTTTCAGACTTCTGGCATAAAATGAATCACAAATTGGATTAAACATTAATGACATTTAGCTTCACTGGATAATTACAGTACTTTGATTTCATGTAATCCTCCACCTGCAGAATGCATCTCCAACTAGGAACACTTTTGCATGTTTACAGGTAGGTCAGGACATTATTAGTCAAATAAAAGAGAGCATTGCTGGAGGGGAGGAAGCAGAAGAAGCTTTACGCTGGTTTTGCAGCTACCCAACACTTTGGAAGTGCTGATCATTAAATCTGCAAAGCACCACAGCCCCACAATCACTCAAATTTGCAATGATGGTGAATGACCTGACAGCCCATGCCACAGTCAGCACCTGGCAGTTTGTGCATCCAGGTATGTGACCACTGCTGTCCTTCAACAGTCTCCGAAATGTGACATACAAAGCAGCAGGAGACTCGCACAGGGCAAAACACTCTTCCATAACTGTCATCACAAATCCTAACATGGAAATGCTATCAGAGGAGGGCAGAAGTTTAAAAGGCTAGAAAGCTGGAGAATACATGATACGGACATGGCTTTGCCACCTCCTTTGTATGCTGATGCGCTCTCCTTCACACTATTATTTTTATGCTATTAATAATATATATTTAAATGACTGATTTAAAGGATAGATTTAATTAAAAAGGTCAACACTGAACAGACAGAGAGGACACTTGATGCATGATACTTGGGTAACTATGGAGTGTAGCACGGAATGCCCTTTGTAATAAAGTCTAAATTTTATTATTTAAATGCAAGTATGTATTGGTTCAGGCATCAACATAACAATGTTAGAACACCTCCTATTCCATAAAAGTACTCTCAGTTGCAATCTGTCATACCACCAAATGTGGGTTTTAACAAAAATCGACTGGCTGTGGATTATAGCAGATTTAGAGCAGCTGAATAATTCACTACACTGGCGTCACACTGGTGACATTATTTTTGATTGTATAATAAAACAATAAAAATCAATTGATGGAAAGCTAGAGCATTCACAGTACAGTTCTAAGAAAATACTAAATTTTCTCTTATTTGTGTCGTGGGACAAAGGAACCACAGAACTTATGTTTTCCAGAAAATTTCAGTGCTATTTCCCCTGCATCTTCTTCATACCAGTAACTTCCTTCTATAGCATATTAGTTGCTGTAGCTGTTAAACTGCAGCATATTGAATGTTTAAAATTTTAGAATATGGCTTTAAATATCCAGCAAAAACCACAACAAAAACTCCTTAGAAAACAGGATATCCACTGTAAAATTCTACTGTAAGATGTTTCTACGTAGTAATCAGTCCTCTTCTTTGATGACAAATAGTCTTTTTATTGTTTCTCAAAATTCAGCTTTTCACAGTACAGAAAAGCCCTCCTCATGCAGGGGGGACCTGTGACAGAGAAAGTTACCAGTATATCCAGAGGTCCCACTAATTCACCACCAAGAGAAGTATTTATTCAAAAGTAAATTTGGATCAGCAATCACATTTACCTTTCATAAAACACTAATCATAGAACAGTAAAATCATTCCATTCTATAAAGGAAAAAAGTTACCATTTTGAGGTCAGCAATTCTCTTGAACTTGGTAGGCCATATTCTTTTCAGTGTAAGCAGCAAAAAGCTGGAAGTGTCTGCAGTGTTTCCTCCTGAGGGTCAGCACATGACTCAAGTTTGATGGAGGGAAAATATCACAAAAAAACCGAAACAGTTTGGACAAGAACAAGATGTTCTGCCTGTGCACACTAGTGTGGCTGCTGGTCTGCAGAAGTCATCTCAGCCTTGTGCATCACAGTATCACAAGTATTGCATAGTGCTGAGAGGTCCCAAATACTGCCTCAGCTCTGACAAGACACTTGGAAAACACTTCAGCAAAGAAAAAAGTTCACTGGGTTTCTTAAAATGCAGGCTCTTGAGAAGGAAACACAAGTCTAATTAGAATTCAACTCTGAGTCAATGAAGACCAAGGATTTGAAGACCAAGATTTGAAGACCAAGGGTCATCAAATTAAGAGTGTTTATATACATTTGTGGTTGGTGTCTCAATGCTTTCAGAGATGTATTACTGTTTGTTCTTCTCACACATAATTTATTGTCTAACAGGAATCCACAAATTCTGTCATGCTTCCTTGCAACTCCATTGCTGTAACTGTAAGCAAAGCCTTTAATCACAAAAAAAGAAATAAACAAAGTGCTCAATCATTATCAACCTTCAAACATACACAACGTTCTTCACCTTTACAACTTACAGGATCTATGGCAATGTGTTTGGTCTGGCACTAATGCTTCCATGTCAAGAAAAAAATTAGAACAGAAAAAGAAAGGGAATAAACAACAAAATATAATTCTCTAACTTTTCAGCAGTTTAGCAGCCTCGTCTTCTGTCCACTGAAATCTAAAGGCAAATAACTCCTGCAATTCTTACTGAATGAGCACTTCAGGAATCACTGTCCCTGCAAGAACCTGATAAATTGAGCAAACTTCATCAGGGTCTTACAAAGATCTGGAAGTTGGGTTGTTCTCCTTGCCTCATCTCAGATCAGACCATACTGGAAATCTATCAACCATATATATTTGACGAACAACAGTAAGTAGCTTGAAAGGCTGTGTTGCCTAATTACAGGTTTTACGTGTTAAAAATGCCCTGCAATCCTTCTGTGAGCATTACTGTGAATTTAGTGGCCTTAATTTACAAGTCTTACTTCTGTTCATACAAAGTACAGCTCCTCAGTGCACTTTCCTGTTGCGTGTGCCGCAAAAAAGCCCAAAAGACCAACACTGGCCAACTGATCAAACAAAAAAAAGCCAAACCAAAACAATGGCAACAAGAAAGAAGAGATGAGAAAGGAAATAACATCTTTAAAGATGGTATCCTGTGGGCTGTGTCAACTCCTACTCTCATAAGATCATCGGATTATAATTATAAAAGCAAGACTGAATACCCTGAAGCCAGAGAAATAGTAAATACTCCTAGACTATTATTTTATAAGCATATTTAAACTGCTGCTGCTATACTGGTCTCCGCACTTTCATAAAGAGATTCAGTAGGTGAGGTGAAGAATTTATTATTTCATAAAAATACCAGAGAAATACAGCTCTAACCATATAACTATAGATTTTTTACCATTATTTTCATGGTAAATGCACCACCATATTGTCTTGTTTCATGTTCAGCCATCTAAAGCTTCTTATTACAGGTAAGGACAGCTCAGTATTAAATGTTCAAGTGATGTACCTGCAGTACCCAAACCAACACAGAAACTTAACTGTTGAACCTTAGAGACAAAAAGCCCAAAAAACCTGAAGACAGATGATGTAGGTAGCCCTTTTTACCATGAGGCCTTGTCTATATTAATGCTGGTCTTTCCTCCCAACATGAATAAAGAAAGATGTTGGAACAAGCAGCAAGCAGAATTAGAACTCAGAGAAACCAAATTACTCATTCAAGTGTGACACTGACAGCCTGCCATGAGCTTGTGAACCATAGGCAAGTGCCACCAAACAAAGCAGGACACAGCTTCTTCTCCTAAACTGTGTCACGATGAAGATGCCTTATGGCTTCTAGAAAATAGAAGAAGCTGGGCATGCCTAGTGATTATACACTTTCATAATTAAAATGTGAATTGCATTTGCAGAATACCAGGGACTGAATTTGACTGTGTACTATATTTGGTAATCCCTGAAGTATGTTGTCTGAGTCAGGCTGCAAAAGAAAAGCTGAAACTGAAGAATCTGGTGAGGTTAATAACTGCAGATAAACCAGGAAGGAGGCTGATAGAAGAAAATATAATTCATGAATGAGAAGAAATCTCCCTTCTTCCATTCCTGCTTCCATTGCCTTTAGATAACATTTCAAAGAAGGCTGACGCCAATCCTAAACCCCCAAAAATGTCACCACTACAATTCCCATTTCAACACCTAAACTTTGACAATAATACTGTACACCCTAGATCTTTACTTTTTGTACCAACATTGACCTAATCCTAAATAAAACTTACAAAGCTGCGTGCCAGAGAGATGATAAATCCACACAGCTGATCCTTCTGACACAAGCATCATCTCTTTGGTTACAGTTATAGGCAAACATCAGACACAGTAACATGACTATGTGAGAAACCAGTAACACACTATGACCTAAAATAAATTGCAGAACCTTTTTAAACAAAAAGTACTATAGGAATGTATTTTACAAAAAGGTAATTCACATCTACACCAATTCTAACAAGTCATTGTGTTAGGTATACCACAGGTAACAAAACCCTCTGTTCAAGCTACAACACTGTGGTCTGTTCTCCAAATTTAGAACAAACTGATCCTTCTGTGTTTGTACAAATCTTGATTTTTAATTTTCAGAAGCCACACACTGTTGAAATCACCTACTCTGGACCACATTTGTCCGAATGAGCCTAGAGGTTTTATCTGAATGCTAAGGGTTTTTTGGTACAATCTCTATCATCAGAAAAGCCAGTACTGGATCAGTGACTCTGGAAGAGAAAACAAGGCTTTGGGGAGGGCTGAACATAGAGGAACAGAACAGACATAAGAAGAAGCAGAAGAGCAAGGCTTAATAGTGTGAATAAATGCCAGATATAGCATATGTGTTTCACTACTTTTAAATGGTGTGGCTGGAAATAGTTCAATATTCTTACTGCAAATGAAAACATGGAGCTACGTTAGAAAACAGCAAATAGAGGAAATAGTGTGACAGAGGACCTGAGACTGCCATTTCTCAACTCTGCACTAGAGTTTCTCCAAAATGCTAAGAGAAAGCAGCTCCAGTGCCTTGAATCAGGACCCTACAGTGAACTATACCTATTGACTTACCTGAAAAAATGCGTATTTATAGACTAAAGAGGGTGATTAAAAAAGAAAACAAGAAAAAAGAGCCAAGCAAAAACCTTTGATATAAAAATCGGTTTCCTTGGCATCATGTGAAATGTCCAGAGTAGGTGATTTCAACAGTGTGTGGCTTCTGAAAATTAAAAATCAAGATTTGTACAAACACAGAAGGATCAGTTTGTTCTAAATGAAAGGGTCTTCTCCATCTTCCAACTAAAATCTATGATTTCACTCTTCTGATCAATAGAGAAAAAAAAATTGCCTTTAATTAAAACCTGAAATCACACTTTCAGAATAGATCACCTTGCCTATACCACCCTGAAGAGTAATGTCTCAGCTATCATTAACATAACTGGCAAAAAGAAGACTTTGACATAAAAAACAATCAAGCATATGTAACTGTGTTAATGCAGTGGTAAGCTGCTGGAGAGGAAGACAAACTTCTAGTGACTTTGTAGCCAGACAGCAACCCTCTGAAATCACAACTATTAAGCAGACCAACCACTGAAAGTGAAAACTGTGCAGTAAAAAACCCCCACCAAACCACAAACACACTCACGTACTTTTCACTACTGCATCCTTACCAGTATTCTTCACCTTTTCCACCCATGCCATACTCTTATTTGTTTCTTCAGACAACCACTAGCCATTACTTATTTATTTTATCCCACATTAAGCTCTTAAAATTAACCAGATACACACAAATAATTGTATATGAACATCTCTGATTAACACTCTGCAATTTTAAACAGTTTTGTTTGATGAAGGCCTTGCAGGTTAAGTCAATAACCTAGCCCCGCTTTGAGGAAAACACCCAACAACAAGTTGTTGTTAGGTAAGTAACATCACTTGTTACTGCACCGAATAACTAACACCCTTTCACATTCTGCTGGAACACAGTTCAGGAGCCAGACATGTAGGCCTTAACTTCCTTTAAAGATGTTAAACTGTTGTGGGTCCTTTCAGAAAGCTTGTAAGCCATCTAGCTTTTATGTTCCTGAACATCTGTTTATCATATTAAAAAGAGAAGATCAAACAAGATACACTGTCTACTGAAACCTAGAAGCAAGTAACTCCCGTAATTCTGTACTGAATTCTGTACTGTAGATGGGAACAGCCACCTTATTTTCTGGACGTAAAACCATGATATTTAAATTGAGTTCACTCTTTGGCAGTATGAGAGCTTTTAATGAATCCTAAGCTTTACTGGATCCCAAAGCGACACACATTTATCATGCAGTTCTTGAGGAACTGAGTTTGAAATAATTGCTTTGGGTTTCCTCTTTGATACATTACACAGATATATATATTTACATCACAGCTATGGCTCCAGTAAAGTGCTATGCTTGTTGCAGTTATATTTACTGATGAATTTTTATATTAACTTAGGATATTGCTTATGGAACATACTTTGTCTTTTTTCTTTTAATTTCTCTGCACACTTTTCTGAACAATGAGAAATAAAATACTGGAACCTAATTTTTAATATATCTATTTCAAGAATAAATTAAGAGGTTCCTACATTTTTCTTTCCTCCATATGTAAACATGTAAACCCTCAGAAAAACTAAATCAAGTGCAGACATACTAATTCAGTAAACAGTCCTTCATTCAGATTAGGCTGATTATGGAAAAAAAAGAGGGAACTGTATTAGAATGAAGACTTGGCTTTTATCTGGCCCTCCTGCTCATCTGTGAGTTCTGCCCTAGTTTGAACCCTGAGTGTGGGACATTTTATATGTTCACAGACGGCATATTTTAATGGAGATTGTTAGTTATTGTTTTCTCAATTTCTTGGCCCAGGAATGAGGGTTTGGAAAAGACTTCTGAGTGATTTTTGGTCTCTTGAAAGTAAGGTGAGCTACTGCAATTTTCAAGGTGCTAGATTTATTTCTGTAGAGATCCACGTTACAATAAATGTTCGTGAAATTGTAGCAAATTACAACATTTAGATTCATCACTCCTGGGACTGTATAAACTACTGAATTAAGATTTTCTGCAAGAAGAATCCACCAGACAGAAGGAATCATGTAGGCAGTTTGTAAGTAAGATGGCAAATGGCACAAAGCACCCTTAAATAGGTTTCACTGTGGAAAATTATGAGAGGGATGGGTAACCAGGAATATCTGGTGTACAGCAAGCCCCTGCAGCCACCTCCATTGCAGCAATCCTCACCCACCCAATAACAAAGAAGGAAAGATGCAAAAATTATTGTATGGAACATAAATGAGGTAAACACCAAGAAACTTCTGCGGTGTACATAGCCTTAAATTGGCTTTACTCATGAGATATCTACTAGAAATGCTGCCTTTAAAGGGCAACAGCTAAAACCTAAAGGTTTTAAAAACCTACATTTTCAGAAATGTAACTGTTCTGCTGACATGAAATATTTTACAGTATTTTAATACAGACAGGAAATGTATTCAAACTGAAATGTATTCAAAATGTGTAATCCTTTGCCAAATTTCCTAAGTGTTCTGATTTCTAACACCTATACTACAATAGTATCTGAATGAAGGCACTTATCACACATCCTTTCCGGTATGCATAATATAAACTCTTTCTAAAGCTGATGGAGGCTAAGACTTGCTGTATATAAAGAAATCTCAGTTATTGTGCTTGCAACTCTTTCAGTGAAATCCATTGTTATATCAATATTGCTCCTCTTTCACTTAACAAAGAATGGTTATGTATTTATTCCACTTCTATAAATATCTTTGAAAAACTGAAATCTTTAAATGGCGGTTCATTGGTTCATTGTATTAAAAGATTATAGCCTAAGTTATAGTTCCATAGAATGGTTTTTGTTAGAATCAAAATATACCGATTCAAGACAAATTTTCCCCTTTTTTTTTGAGAACAGGTATGAGAAATTTAAAAACTCTCATTCTTTCTTCAACATGTTATTTACTGAAGAAAATTAAGTAGAAGTGTTCATAGTCAGGAGTTCTAAAAAATTCTGCAACTGAAAGAGATCCTGCCCCTACATATGACATATACACCTTTCATGACACATTAAAGAATAAAGAAAGAAGGTGATGAAGTCATTTTTTGCTTCCTGTAACCATTCAGCAGTATTTAGATTTGACCACGTATGTGTTATCTCACTAAAATACAACTGAAAAACATCTACTGCTGGATGAGTTGAAGTTTCTCTTCACACTAGTCTCATTTTTCCAGTACTGCTTCTTTCCTTCTTAGATAACCCTATTTTGTGAGTTCTGAATATATTAAAATATTTTCAAGACAGAACATACTAGTCCTATAACCAAAGTGCAAAATGGAAGTTTAACTCTGGAACCACCTCCCTAGAAAGCAAGTCTTCGGTGGCAACATTTGACTTCTTTCATCACATTACCAATCACAAGGGACATTTTAGTCACTCTTGTGTGGTTTGAGTGAGATAAATAAACAGTAGTGCTATACTGTTTATATGCATTACAACAGCTGTTATGATGTAAACATCATTAGCACCAAATATATTCTAACAATGAAAATAGAATGCTAAATAGAAAAATACATTTTAAAATGAAAAGGTTTCTTTTCACTGAAAAGTTGCAAATCTGTATAAACTTGGGACAATCAAAGAAAAATAGTTATCTGCAATTGTTGAACATGGACTGCAACTGGTGTGATCAGTGTAGATTCACAGAAATCACTGTGGCTCTGCCAGGATCTTCCAATCTTCAGCAGCCTCTTACACAGCATCTTGTATTCCATCATCAAACAAGCACTGCTTTTGATGAATACTGCTTCAGGCCAGTAAATGGCAGAAACGTGATTGGTATGAATCCAGACTCTCCTCTGTCAAATGGATTCTAAGGGTTCACAGTCATTCTGGAGATACAAAGTATCTACCATGTATCTGAAGCTAGAAGTTAAAAAGAGATGTCATTACATATAACATAAATCTTTCCCATTAAGGCAATCTGCTCTGCTATTGATCTATCTAATTTCTCCTGGGTATGAAATATATGCCAAATAAGAGGCTGGTATTCAACATAGTTAACATCTGTGATATTTATGACTGACTTCATATTAGGTCAAGAAAAATACATAATGTAATACATAAAAATGGATTCTGGATAACTTTGTAAAATGATTAAATTGGGATGATGTGTAAAAATATAGCTACTCAAATTTTCAGCTTCCTCTTGGATGGAATACTCAGTAAAACACCAAGAAATTACATAAAAAAGTAACATGACTTCAGCAGAATACTACATCACAAAGAAAAAAAATTTTCAAGACATAAAAAATTATTTTTTCCTTGGGAAAACATGATACATGTAGAAAGGAGCAAAATACATGAAACTACTTCCTAGTTGTATTAAACTCTTTAAAGTGCAAGGAAAGTGTTAAATATAACTGAAATTGCAAACAGGTAAGAATATATCTGCTTTGTTATAAAATACTGTATTTATTATTAGAGCTAGGAAAAAAGCATAGTGTAGCTTTTGCTTCTCATCATTTATCTATAGCAAGAGAAAGTAAAAAATGTTGGCAAAAGATCACTACTTTTGGATTGATAAATTAAGAGGACAACAACCACAAGCCTCAGAAACAGCAAATCAACAAAAATTAAATGTCATTTGCATATAAGGAGAAAATAGTATTTTTATGAAAAGTCTAGAAAGTGAACATGCTGTAATGTGCTTAATACAGCTATAACAACCAGCTTATTTGAACTATAAGGGCTGAACATTATTTCAAAACAGGTAAATCCATTCAAATTGCACATCAGTCATCTTCTACAGGTTGCAATATGTAATAAGAGTTTAAACCCACTAAAAAAGGCATAGATGGCATCATCTTAAGAGAACACAGAATTCAAAGCTTTTGAAAAACTTCAAGGTCTCCCATATAGAACTGTTTTAAGCATTACTTGTCTGCAAGTTTGTGGGCAAGAGTTATTTCTACAGCCTCATATTTCGTAATATGCAGCTTAAAATCATTGGCAGAGGACATATACAGTGTCTGAGATAATGATATTTAAGCTTCAGTTTTCAGTATTATCAACAGTTGAATTGAAATACGAATAATTAATTAAGTTATCTATTTACTATGTATTTTGAGTTATTTCACTAAGAGAACAACAAGAAATAGCATGCATCGGGAGTTTTCTTAATTCTGGTCTGGTTCAGTTACATTTTTTTCTCTCAGAAGAAGGCAGGCAGATCCTTCACTACTTGAGAAGAAAAAACTGCAGGTGGATAAAGAAAAATTTACAGAACCAAGTTTTCAAACAGACACAGCTTCCTCATAAGCAAGGACAGATTTTCTCAGCTGGAAGCTGAAGGAAATATGGACTTCCTTACATAATTCCTTGCACACTTCTCAGTTTATTCTTTCAGTAGCTGTGTGCTCCTGTATAAATCATCTAATCCCTTTGAAAAATTCTTAAATAGGAGACAGAATTAAAATGAGAAACGTAAACAACCAAAGCAGTTTTTTGCTAGTCTAGGCTACATACAACATGATGGAGAAGCTCCACTAAAAACTCCCATTTAAGGAGCAGAACTCCTCCCTACTTTCCTGTAAGCTAGTAAGAAAAGTGCTCTCAATGAACTATTTTCTGGCTCCAAGCTAGATAATCAGCAAGATTATCAGAAAAGAAAAACAATTTTGAGAGATCAAGTCCTTTTGTCTTCTAAGTCTGCACGTTCCTGCATGCATGTCAAACCTCAACTTGGAGAACACAACAAGTTTGACAGAAGGTTTGTGGCTTAAAGAGAAAACAAAGGGGCAGCAGGGTGAAAGCACAAAAGAGGTGGCTTGGAAAGAACTGCTTGAGAATTTTGAGCACAAAAAGATGCCCGTTTTGGCTAGCATTATACAAAATTAGGTGCATTTGACTTCCTTTTTGATTAATCTGTGATTGTTGGGTCTGACAGTCCATCTCCCCCATATCCTTGTCTTCACTCCAAATCTCATGCCCTCAGGTCTTCCCTCCAAACTTATTTGCAAATAACACAAAAAAATTTGCTAGCCTGGACAAGGAGTAGAGTAAAACTCAAACCACAAAACCCAACCAAAACAACCAGAAAAGATGCAGAATACAACTAAGCAAAGAACAAGACAAAGACAGTAGTTTCTTTATAATTAAGGCTGAAACAAACTTTCCACTAACTTCACCAAGACAAAGTTTCCTTTTAAGTTTTTTACTCATTGTAATCTGACAGACGATTCTTCGGGAGACAGTGAAGGTTTCAGAAGAAATTAACTAATTACATGAACATTTGTTTTCTTGAAAACATTCAGTGAAGATTTTTAACAACTTAAGAGTTAATGAGCTGTCCTTTGTTCTCCTTTGTCAAAAAACATACTCAGCTAGTTTATGAAACCAGAATACAAAACTCCACGTGAAAAACAGGAAAAGAAGTAACTAAAATTTTCTATGATTCCCACGGGTTGCCTTCTAGCCTCTGGTCGGTGAGAAAAACAAATCCACTTCCACTCCTCCAGATCCTCCTGTCCAAAAGAGTACGGACAATCCATTCAGGAGTGCACTCCCCAAGAACATTCAGGCATAAAACTCAAGCGCATTATGTAAGATTGTGAAGGCAAGATTTTTTTTTTCCCCTGAGATGCAGTTTCCACATAAATTCTGAGTTCCAAGGTTCTTGGCAGGGTAGGCATCCTATGGCTGACATTATATTGCCTCATCAGCCCCACGGAGGACCATCTCAATCCCATCCAGGCCCAGAAGAAAGGCCCTAAAGGACATATTATAACCACATGGGAACTGAAAAAAAATGAAAGCAAAGTGTAACCATGAAGCATTAGGGACCCTCAGGAACGCAGGCAACCAGGAAGACATCTAGGGCAGAAGGACAAATGGGGCTGTTCTGGGAATTACAAGGTAAGTCTCAAATTGTTCTCATGATCAATGATTGTTAAAGAAAATTTCTTAATAAATTAGGAGAAAGGAGCTTTGAAGCATGAAAATATATGAAGCCTTTTAAAAATATGATTTTTTCCAATATCTCCAAATTATCTAAAGGAAGAAATATCTGAGGTATAAGATATTTTTCCTGAACAACACAGAACTTGGGAATCCTCATCCCTTCCTCTGTATGTTAAAAATATGCATAAATGAAGTATTAAAAATATGCTCCAGAAAGAGCATGAAATATAATATAATGGACCTACTACCCCAACTAAGGGCAGCAAACATGAAAATATCTTTATCCCATCAAGATTCTGAAATTAGACCAATTATCTGAGAAAGAGTAAGTTTGCTTATCTGATCCTATAGCAGATCACTCCAAACTGAGAATCTAAGCAGGAAAAAGAAGGTTATCTAAATGTTCTCATCAAGCAGATATCAAAACTGCCAAATAGACCCATTTCCCTAGGCCTGTGAAGTTACAGAAGTGTTGCTGATCCACTGCAGATCTTCAAACATAGAAGTAACTGGAAGTATTAGCACTCACGTACATGTACAGCACAGCTATAAAAACATGTTCAGCACCATGTCACCATTTTTTAAGTGTTGCTACAGAATTAGCTCCCTTTCAGGAAAAAATATGTAGATTTTGAATTGTGCTAGTGATTTAATTTTTTCAAATATAAGGGAAATAATGGTCCATCATGTGACATCCTGCCCAATGTTCTGTTTACTGAGAAAGCAATACCAAAACCAGCAATAACAGAACCAGTTTCCCTATTTATGGCTTTCTCTGTAAGTACTCAAAACTTAATTGAAGCTCAGCAAAAAAGGGTGTGTGTGCACATGCACCAAAGTCACATAAATGGGACAGGATTCAATGGCATAAATATTGCTACTTTTGGTTTCCTGAATTACATTTTTTGGCTGAACACACTCTGCTGTTGAAACTGCAAGTGTTTGCTGTTTCTTTACTATCAAATTTAGATTCCCCAGAAGAGATAAAATGTGTTTGCTTTCTTTTTCTTCTTCAAGCAATGACCATTTAAAGCAATGTTTTATTTCTAATTATCTTCAAATCCCTCCCTACTTTCACATTCATGATACAAACTCTACGGTTTCGCACTTAGAAATATGTAGCTATTTCAGCAGTTATACCAGTAACTGAAAATAAGTTAAATTCAAAGTAGGTGAAAAAACAAATTACACAGAATATCACTCCTTTGGTGTTTGTTGCATTGTATCACAATTTCAGAAACACAGAAAAACGGCTATATAACTTAGTGCTCATCACGTTCCTAAGTGTCAATAGCAATTAGCCTTTCTGAACAGTAAAACATCAGGCAATCCTATGAAGACTTTATTTTTACAGTTCCAGTTATTTGTTACTTGTTATTCCTGCTGAAGGCAGACACTAAACCTGTACAGTTAAATATAATAGCACAAAGAGAAGCTTATATAGCATATTAGGTATGATCTAAACAACTTCCGAACATTGGAAAACTGCAAGTTTTACAGTCCTAAAATAAACCATAGTGCTTTTTCCCCCCTGAGATTTAATTTTCTGAAGCATTGGTGGAAGACTAAAACTAGGTATAAATTAATAATTAAAATGAAAGCCCTCATACGGAACAGCAGAAGATCGAAACTGAATCTAAACTAAGCTAAACTGGTTTTGATGGGGAGAAAGGTGCTGTGGGTAGGGAACAAAATCTAAAGCAATTGGTTGATTTTGTTAATTCAGCATATGAAATGGGACAGAGGAACCTGTTAGAACAACACAGTTCGGAAACATTTAATTCTGGCAGTAGGCACAGAATTATTTTTTTAATAGAATCCTTCCTTACTGTGGAAGTGTGTCTTCTGCCAGCAATAGAAAAAAAATGAGAGAAACTCACTGATTCCAAAACTGTGTACAGACTAATTATTCTTGCATTAAAGTCTCTGGAGACACATGAAGTCTGCTGTCAACAAGAGATATCTGCAACAGCGACACCTTGACAGGTTGAAAGCAGAACATTAAAAGTCTCGCAGGAGAACTAGGAGACCCTGGCTGCTGAAACAAAACAAAAAAACAAAACCCCAAACAAAACACGAGCCCCCCCCACAAATCCAAAAAAACCCACCAAAAAAAAAGGGAACAAAAACACACAAGCCCAAAAACTTCTATGAGATTTCTAATTATACCCTTGATAGTCTTTTTTGGTTTTCCAGCAGCATTTCAAAACAGAGCAATACATACTGCACTTACTTTCATAAGGCTCTGAACTGAAGGAGTGAGTTTAGTGCATACAGCTACTGAATTGTGCAGGAGTTAACAAAGTTTGAACTTTTCTCCCAAATATTATGCTTTTATTAACATGAACTAATGGGTTTTTTTTCCTTTTATTTCCTCATCATTTACTAGTAAGTTCCTAAGCACTATTACAAATCATGGATATCCTAACATATGAAGATTTTGGTACGAAATTTTCCTATGTAGCCAACATTGTTTTTTACATCAACTAGAATCTGTTTCTAACTTTATTTTATTATTGTCTTTCTTATACAGCATATGGTGCTGAATGCTTTCTCTATGCTTTTAACTGATATCACCCAGGATGTTAGATTTTTTTATTTAATAGTGAAACGAGTTAAGCACAGATAATTTAGGGTTTGCATGGTTTATCCAGTCTGTTCCAAAATTACTGTAATCAAAAAGAATTAAAAGCAGCATTGAAAAAGAATTTCCCACAAATATGTTTGTCAGAAGATATATAAACATTGAGATAGAACTTAATACCAGTTTTTCAAATTGCTTCGAACTTTTTCTGAAAGAACTGTGGTATGACAGTCTCTTTTAAAAAGCACATGAGTATGTATACTAATAAAGCCAAGCACTATGAAACTAAGAGCACTATTAATCAGTGCTATTTAATCACTATTAAACAAGATAATCGAAGAACAGAATAGTTCTCCAGATCCACGGAGACAAACCTTACCCTAGCAGGAGACTACATGACAATCCACCTCATTACAAACACAGCTATGTTATTATAGCCTGGTCACCTGTACAGAACCTTTTCTGACCTCTGCCTAACTGTTTGCTGTGACTCATGTTGGTGTCAAGCTAAGAGGTAAAAAACAAGACTGCAGCAGTGAAGCCCTTCAGTGCTGTGTCACACCTGGTGCTAACACAGCTCACTGCCTTCTCCTCTTCCGGGCCTCTCACATCAGCATCACAAATACCATAGCCCAGATTCAAAACACTGCTTCTGACTTCTACAGGGTTCCCTACTTCTCACTGAAATGAGAAGAACCTGGTGTCTAAAGGCTTGTTTGAATCTAAAACACAGCACATGCAGAGCTTATAGAAAGGCAGATGGAGTTTATGAACTAAAGAGATAACTGATAAACCATCTGCATACTGTGCTTATAGTGAGGGGAAAATATCAAGAAGAGAAGCAGTTTCATTGACACAACAACACATTAGGCAGACACAGCTGCACTGACTTGTTCCATTCTAAAAGTAATTCAATTAGAGCAGCAATGAAATGGCCTCCTGGCCCCAACCCCTGAACTGAATCTTACAATTTATGTAACTTCTCATGTAGCAAGGTGAAAACCTGCTTGCTTTATAACAACTATCAGCCCCTTTCGTAACTCCCTTGATATGCTTGTTTTGTTCCAGTTTTCAAGGCTATTTCATTAATAACCTAAGCTCTAAGTAAAGTATTACTACTTTGCTTGCCTCCTCCTTTTGTATTTACAGAGATAACAAGCATGACTCACATGCATATTGAAACGGTGCTGTCTTCTTGAGTTACTGGCCAAAAAGCTGAATTGCTTGTGCTGTTGTTCATAACTTCTGCACCAGCAGAATGTATTAATGAGTTTACTATCAGCCTCACTATTATTTTTTTCAGCATTATTGACAATTAAAATACTATGCAAATTTTATTCTGCCGCTAGTGCTTGAGGGAAGTTATGAAATGCAGACTTGTTGTTCTTCTAGCCTTGAGTTCTTAAGGAGGACAAAAACCTAAAATGCAGCCTGAGATAGTCATCAAGGGAAACATACACATGGAGGTTTTCATAAATAAAGGCTCCTTTCTACCTTGAGCAGGAGTGACAATGCCATTACCTTGTAATCAGTTTAATACAAAAGGGAGCTTCAGAAATTCCAGTCTAGGACCTTTAAGATACATAACAAATAACTAAGAGAATACTACCTTCTCTTCCCCAGCAGATATTCAGTGGGTGTCACCAAGACTTTAAAACAAAAAGTATTGCCAAGTGTAGATTTGTGTTTGTTTGGTTGATATGGGGGGGTTTGTGGACTTTTTCTTTTTTTTGTAACCATTATTCTGTTTAATTCTTGTACATTAGGTTTAGTCTTCCTGGTAAGTGGAATAGGAGTGAAAAGTCTCTAAAGAAAAGAGTCAAATGAAATGACAGATGAATGACTGCGACATGGTATTTACATCAACTTTCAAAAAATGTGTGACTTTGCCAGGTAACTAGCAAATTCCTCCCATTTACTTCAGCTACTGCCTCAGGCGCTACAACAGAAAAAACCCTCAAACACAACAACATACTGAAATTATAAAATTTACTCATCATTATAGGATTTATGTCAATGAAGGTCTGCAATAAATATTCGTTTCACAGTTAGGAGAGGGAAAATAATGAATGAAGCAGATTAAAAAGAACACAATTAACTAGACAGTGAATCATCCAACAACACAACTAACTCTGCATTAAGTAACATGCTATTCCTACTTTGCTTGCCATCAAGCATCCAAGCCTAAACCCAAGGAGTTGAGTATTGTTCCTGAACAATGCATTTCTGGAGAAGGATTACCATAAAGAGTTGCTGTCTATACAGACTGAGAACACCTTCATCCCATTAGTAACCACCTATTCCTTCTCTTTTTTTTTAGCCCCTTAATTAAAAAGGAAACAGTATTCCAGCAGTTAGATCTTCAGAAGAGGTCTAAAATGAGTCAGTTCAGGCAGTATGATTTGAGGTGTAGTTTTTTTTCACCACCCCCACAGATAGCAGAGCTAAGCGGAAAGAGTGACTAAGGTAGCACAAGGACCATGCCATAGATTCACATGATTAAGGAAAAACAGTATTAAATATATCAATTTAAAAAAAAAAATCACAGCATATTCCACAGGCAAAAACAACAGTAACTGAATTTCAGTTACTTACTACTGCAATTTTTCTCTACATGTTTTCCCTGTATTCTTCATTTCAGTGAGGTAATCAGTAATATTAACACTTGTCTGTCAGGGGCTTAAGAAAGAAAAGCTTCAGGAAAAAGGAAAACTGTATCTTACAAAAACTGTGTTCATGTTGCTCACCAAATGACTTACTGACCACAGTCACAAGCCTAATTTTAACTGGGTCCTATATAATAAATACAGAGCATAGAAATAAATCTGCAATGTGCTTGAACAGAGATTTTATTACTGGCAGCACTCTGCATATCATGTATTGTAACAGCCTTTACATCAAAAATAGAAAAGATGCAGTAGTCCCCTAAGAAGGAATCTGGTAAGTCCCATACTTTGGGAGAGGAAGGCAGTCAGCTAGAGACCTGCCGTTTGACATTTCAAATATACTGAGCCAAATTATGCAACCTTTGTTCATGCCTATGAAGCCTTTCATGAATAATCTGGTATTAGTTTGAGGAAGTACTTATCAACATGATTATGAGGAAAACCACTGGACTCATCACAATTAATGTTGAGCTTTAAGTGCCCTTGGATAAGATAAAGAAAAATGTTTATGGGCCAGATCTAGTTCAATTTTTACTAAAACATGTAAAGATTTCTTTGAATACTTGTTTAATGTACTTTTTTCCAGAAGGTTTTTACATGAAGATTTCCACTAGACTTGTGAAACATGCTTGGAAGGATGCTTGATGTCAAGAGGCAGATGCCTTGTAGAATGAATAAATGGAAAGAACACATTTTTGGTTATAATTTCAACTACATCTTTCATCTTCATTACTTTGCTGAGGAAAATTTGTAGGAAAGCCTTTTACCATCTGTGTGTAATCTGAAATGCAGGTACTGTGGCTCCTGAATAGAATAAATACTGCTTAACTGCCAAGAATAACTCCTCCTACTGATAATCTGTGTAAAATCTGAGGCAAATAGGTTTCCATGAGAAAAAGAGCTCTGGGGTGAACTACCCATTCCTGCTAACTGCACGTAAAACACATGGCACATAAAACACTGGTTCAGGCTGCTGGTCTGCAGTGGTAGTGGGGTGCTGGTTAAATAAATGATGAGAAAGTTACTGTAGGTCAAAGATGTAACACTTGGTGTTCCTTGAGCCAGGTTTTTTTATTCTGTAAGTGTCTTGCTTTGCTTGCCTTGTGCACCCTGCTGTCAGTACACCCAACTCAGCTGCCCTGTGGACTACAGATGATGATTGTTCAAGTGCACTATGTGTATGGCAGTCACAGGCCCCACCAATACAGGCTATGAACCCACACGGACAAGACAGAGTGGGAGGAGGAAAACACTGCTTGGTTGAGTCAGACTCCTTCTGGATTCTGAATTCTTAATTGCTGGCAGTGCAATTAAGAAGTATCTTCTCAGAAATCTCACTGTGCTTTCACAGCTCATCTACTAGGCAGAAATCACTTCTGTTAACAGCATCCGACTAGAAGACCTGCAACAGGAGGAAAATAAGCTTTGCCTTCCTAATGGTTATGTCTGATTTCTACTCAGTTGTAAATACCTATCCCTACTGTTTTCATGTACTTGAAACAGTGATAGTGGAAAGGTCAAAAAACTAGTGTGTATATTAAAAAGGTGGTAATGCAAGGAAAAACCAGGGTAGTGACAGAAAGCATTAGCATTTACTTACTACAAATTGACTATGCAGCTTAGATATCAAAAGCCCTTCCTTGTGTTTAGAAACTGCTAGTACAATTAGAAAACTATTGAAAATGCTCTAAAATGGTGCTCAACATGTTTTAGCAAGGAGCAGATTTTGGTTTTAACTGTTTAAAAAAAACCTGATGCCAGAATAAGGCAGCTTTAGTTCTGTCCCATTAAAAGAAATTTACTGGAGCTTGTCTTAAACTGTGTTTGTTTAAGATAGATTCTCTTTTTCCTGCTTGTTACATAGCCAGTATTAAAACATAAGTATTTTTGATGATAATTTCTTTATAAATTGCCTTACTTACAAGCTAAATGGTAGTTAAATCACTGCTGTTTCATACTCACAATACAGAATCTCACTTCTTGAAAGTAAGTTTTCCACCACTGAACACTCAAAACAAACCAAAATCCCTAAAAATCTGTGAAATTCACATTCAGAAGCCAATAAAGGGAGAAAAATTTGACAAGCAACAGTTCACACATTCAATCACAAAATAAAGATGAAAACTTTTTTTTTTTTAACCAGCAAAAATACTTTCCATCTTGGTTTTGCTGGTAAATGAATAGTATCAACCTCTATAAATTAAAATGCAAAAAGATCTTCAGCAAACAAATCAGGTTGGCAAGAAATGAAATCTGGTAGCAAAACTTCAGTTGCTTACTTTAGCTTCAGGTAGATCATTTAATTTACCTCAGGGAAGTAGTCTGTTTCTTGTTTTAATCAGTGGAAGGCATATTCCATTAACTGCACGATCCTATAAGCCAGTATAAACATATATTAAAAATTACTCCCAAAAGGATCTGGCATGGACTTACTGACATTTTTCAGAATGTTCTATGGTTGCATGTGAGGTCTGAGGTCAAACTCAGAACATCAGTCAAGCAATACTTATTTAAAGGGGGTGGGGGGAGGGAAGGAGATTGTAAAGAAAGAGTTAAGCATAAGATAGTGATAAATCATCTTTATACCCGCCTGACAGTTGATGCTTTTAGCTTCAGGCACTACTCCAACTTAAGCTAGAACATCCTCCTTGCTGACCTAACTTTCAGCAGTAGCTAATGGATCTCGCAGACACTGCTCTGCTTTCTCTACTTCACCAAAGCCCATGGTGGTCAAGTCACATCTCTGTACATGAATACTGCAGGGGAATGGAGGTAAGTGTGGGGATCCCAAGGTTGGGCATAGGTAACACGTATCCAAAACCACTGCAGTCCATTTTCTGAACCAGCTCTCTATACTATAGAACATGTACTTCCGTATGCCTGCACAGTTGCCCAAGACACTGACACAATTCCAGCATTCACTTCTGCAGTCATACAGGTTTTGAAGCAACACCAAACTAGCAATCATTAATACTTTGGTAAAATGATGTCATAAAGGGAGGAAACAGTTTTGTTTCATTCATAGGTCAGAAAGGGGAAGAAGAAACTGGCATATGGCAATTGCCATAACCAAACTAGTTTGCTTGAAGTTTTCTATCTTTGCATTAACTAACATTAATATTAATTTACATGTCGTGGGATACCACCAAAGATCCATATTTAGGCTCTTAGCTATGCTGCTTGTGGTAAACCTGACATTTTCAGGGTCATGAGCCAGTGAAAGCGATAGGGACCTAAGAAAGGATCCCTACAGCCTACTGCAGTTCACCAGGTATGTGAGAGAACTTAGCTCAAAGCGACTACGTAGTTCATGGTGATCCAAGGCAGCACGTACTGAGCATGCTGTTGCTGCTGCTCTCCATTTATGAATCCGTGCTGCAAACTGGATGTGGGGTCATCCTGGGACTGCTCAGGTCAAGAGTACTACCGCAAGTAGGGCGAAGGGCACAGAGTCTGGGGCACTGGATGGACTCATAGTTAAAGATGCTGGAAAGGAGGGAGGGAGGAAAAGCTCTACCTCTTAAGAGTCTCCCCACAACAGCTCTGAACACTTTTTCAGCACTGGTCTTCATTTTAAGGTCTAATTATTAATATTTCAGGTATAACCACTGGTCTCAATAGAGTACAGGTCTCCATATAACAAGATGTTTTGGATGAGAGTAGAGACTAACACTCAGAATGGCAAGATTCCCACACAACAGAAAAATTATTTTAAGGGATGTGAGCCTTTCCTGTATTCTATAATTTGTTGTGCTGAGGAAAAAAAATTCTACGAAGTGCAGAGGAGAATACTTAGCTCACTTACTGATTTTATTTATAAATGGTAACCATGATGGCACCCGTAGCATACTGTAACAGTGGAGATTTATCGTTGTTTCTTTCATTAGACTCATCTGCTGATGTAGTGAGGCATAACTACGAGACTGAGATGAATACACGTGTCTGAATTTTGCATGCAGTAGGATTCTTGTTATGCACATTTTTATTCAGCCTTTCAAAATATCTACAAACTCAAGTTTCTAAGACAAAACTACTTCACAGTGAAAGCATGCATTACATTTCTGCTCATTGTAAGGATGAGATAGTTACTGTCTCTTCTTTTCTTGTATTGTACAGCAGGGATGTTATGTATTTTGTGCTGTGCTACCAACTGCAGACCCAAAGTTATGGCATTGTTTTCTGTTTAATTCCTCAGCCACTTGGAAATACTTATCTTTAACAAGAACTGTAGCAAAATTCCCTGGAACTCTGCAGCTGGTGTAAATCTGTATCTGCAAAGCAGGTGATGGAAAACGCAACTACATCAGGAAGTCTGTGTTCTACAGTCATCTCAACCACATTTTTCCAACTCTATGAAGCTGTGTCAAATACTGATTCACGTGACTACTTCCATTACCCTTGCTGCTAGAGAAAACTAAGACTGTCCTGAGAAACTCACTGAATTCCAAGAAGTCTTAAAGTTCAAAAGGAGTATGGGAACCAGGCGCAAAGCACAGCAGTGTAAGAGCTCTCATTTAGTATCCTCACTTACACTCTTCAGCCAAACACAACTGCACAAAATCTGAAAATACCCGAAGTGAAGGGGAAAAAAAATCCCACAAACCTTAACACAAGGAGATAGATCTAACTGCCAAATATAAAATAAAAAACTCAGCTGTCTAAGGAAAAACCTTATTTGATACCCTTTTGAGAAATAACTGTGTCATGTTCAAAGATTAGTGACTTAATGAGATCATCTAAATACTGGAAAAACATTACTAAACAAATTCCCTTCAGGGACTAACTCTTGCTTTACAAGCAGCATCTTGACAACTCAACCTACCTATCAACTATATTCTTCCCTTCATCCATGTCTCTACCAACCCCCTCTCTCCAAGGCATATTTATTCAAATTTCCTCTCACTGTAGTAGCTTCATATAAGAAATCTAATTTTCATCCATTTCCAAAGAGGAAAGAATTTTTAAAATCTAATTCTTGTGTAGTTTAGACCAGTAATGAAGGACACAATGAAAAATTGCATTAAAATGTAGAAAAGCCAGAATTTGATTGCATTTTGTGTTGGCAAGGATTCTGTCTGTTCCAGTACATCCAGACATTTACAACACCTGCCTGGGATGCACTCATTAGAGGTTGTTTTCTATGCATATCCTAGCCAGTAGATGATAAATCAGAGAAGACCTACTGGATCACAGAAGTAGTGATCCCAGTGTGCCTTAAGAAAGTAACTCTGAATAGTACTGACTTCAAAGTAGATAAACTAAAAACATTACTGTTGCAGTTCCCTTATTTGTGAGATAGGCAAAACACTACCCACATTGCTGATTCATATGGTATCATCAGACAGCAGTGCACAGGAAGCTCTGCAGGAAGACCACAAAAGCTGACAAGTGTCCAAAAAGGGACAGATAGGCAGAAACACACCAGTAAGAACATACACACCCCACTGGAATCAGGAAACGACAAAGCTAGTGAGTGAACTATGGCTCCTCCCAATCATTAATCCTCAAAAAACTACTTCTTCAGAAGGTACCCTTCTTTTCTGAAAGAAATGAGGAAAATTTAAGTATTTTTTAATAGGAGGGTGCTGCTATTTAAAACATTTTGCAATGCAGTGAATTAGTACACCACTATAGCAACAGCAGCCAGTGCAAGTCATTGTTTATCACACAAGAAGGACATGAGCTACAAGGCTTTACTAGCATGCCCTTCTCTGATTAGGATGGTTTTTTTATAAAATTTGCCCCAGAAAGGGAACTTTTTATTTAAAACAGGGCCTTTCACAATGAATCTAATAATAAAGTCACACAATTTCTTTTCCCTATCAGAAGCACAAGGATATCCCACAGGTGAAATTAAAAAAACTCCAAGACTCAGCTTGGAAAAATGACTGGTGCTTAGACATTTTTCATAAAACGGGATTTTCAAGCAGTAAATGAACTATACACAATAGCATTACAAAAATTCTACAAGAGCTTCTAAAAATTAACAAGCCTGCAAAAATAGATATATCCCCTCTATCACAATCACAAAAGGGTCCTTAGAACCTTCCTGACCATACTTTAAATACCACCTGCAAGGTCTATGTTCTCTCTTTCAGAAGTGCACCATTTATCTCAGTGTGCACGCTCCTCTGCAGCCTCTGAGAAGATGTGTCCATTCATGCATTCCTCAATCTTTTCATATACAAACACCTTCCCTTATGAGCAAGTTTGAATCAGATGCAAGCAACTCCAACTTTCTTTAATAAAAGTCCATTTCATATTGCACATGTAACAGTAGATACATGTACCTGTCAAATATTTTCATGTCTTTTAGTGATGTCTCAGTTCAATACCAACAGCTCCGCCATGGCTCATTATCAAAGTACCACTTAACTTGTTTTACTGCAAAAGAGTTTTTAAAACCTGCTTACAAAGTGGCAAGTGGTTGGAAAAACTCCATCTATTTCAAAACCAAAACTAAGTATTGAGGTTAATTTCTTCCCCAAACTCCTACTGCACAGCTAAATTAAAATATCCATAAACTATTTTTGAAAAATGCCATCACATTTCATTTTATCCTGTGCCCTTCTTTTCCTTGTAGACTACTGGCTACAGCAGAATTTACAATATCTGATAAGTTTTTGCACTGTTTTGAACGGCTTTATTTTCAATCCTCCATCATTACTCTTTCAACTTTTCAAAGGTCAAGGCAGTATTTAAGAGTGACAGACAAAGTAAAAGAAAGAAAAGTGAAAAAAATAACTAAAGAAAATTCATAAAGTTCTAGGGTTATATTTCACCTTTCAAGAAATCCTTTTTCAATCCAGACTTTGAATAAAAGCAGCTTTAAAAAATGCATAGGGTCAAAGGAATAACAAAAACACACATTAAAAGTGTCTCAAAAATATTCTATCAGAGATCAGTTTTACCCAATTCCATTGGTCTGTGACTGAGGGTAAAGCCTATTAGTACACTGTATCTACAAATTGGCTTAGAAGATTAACAACTAAACAGTAAGGCAAATTTTAACTCTGGCCAGTAGGTCACATTAAGAAAAATGGCAAGTCATCATCAGAAACAACCTTAATTACTAATCTAACTGTAACAGCTTTTCAACAGTATCATTTGTCCCAGGGAAGTGCTCAGAAACTCCTAGGAATGACAGGACTAATGACAAGAAGAGACACATGACAGTTAGAGAAATGTTAGGAAGCAACTCTTGGTAGTTACTATCCCTACAACCCAATATTCAGCTTTCTTTGTCACCTTTATGCAATCACCCTAAGTGAATATAAAGTCTAAGAGTGGAGCTACATGGGCCCATAGCCTGAAAACAGGTAGGCATGTGATTGGACTGATGATGTGTGAATATCTAATCACCTCTTCATGTGCAGACTTTAAGCCTACTTTAACCATGGGGGAAAGAAGAGCAAAGTAACTTTTCAGAAAAAGTAGAGGTCAAAGGAATGATGTCAATACCTCTAGTGGGCGATCCATCCCACAATACACAACAAATTATACTTCAGAAACAAACAAAAAGGGGGGTGGGGGAGGAAGGAGGGCAGGGGTGAGTTGTGTTTTGGGTTTTTTGTGGATTTTTTTAACAACTCTTCTGTCAAGCCAAAGCTGAATTTTATTTTAAGACAAAACCTGCTTGCATCTCAGACACTGTAATTTTTACCATCTAGAAAAAGCACACTGGACAAGGGACTGAAAAAATCTGTGGAAAAGTACTGTCCATTTAATCTGAGGAACTATTAATTGATTGCAGTAAACCTTATTTCAAGGATCTTGTGTGTTACTAGAAATTACAATGAAGAAACAAGTAACTTCTAGTCATTGTACATAGTATAACTAGAACACAACAGGATCTGAATTCCCAAAAAAAGTTTACTGTGAGAAGGAAATAGTCTCATAAATTTTCAGTGGAAAATATGACAAAGATACTTCAATCTGAAACTAATTTAGAAATAAGTATTAGACAACCTTAGTCTATCTCCTGTAGAAATGAATTAAGTAACTGTGAAAGTATTACTTTTAAATATTTCCTTCTTGAAAATACTTATATGTGATTATGTTTACCCATTATCTCTATAAAACTGCATTATATAAATACCTGTGTTTATATAATGGTTGTTAAACATGAAGAAAGTCAGAACCATTCCAAGAGTACACAATCTCACTACCTTAAAATATATGCCAAATTCCTACTACATACAAAAGTTGCCCTGAGCACATTTCACATTTTCATTGTGAGAAAACACACTTATGTGAACATTTCCTTCCAGACACGCAACATGGTCTGCAAGCAAAATAATTAAATAACAAACATATCTAAAATAACATAGTCAGAAAGGAAGGGAAAAAAAAAAAATTAGAAGCATGCTTTCCTACATTTATGGCCCTTTATCCAGTGTGTGAGTGATCACAAAACCTACAAGAATATGCCAGCATTATTACCACCCATTCGTTCTTCACTCTATCAGGAACCGCAAAACAATGGAACTGTAAAGATAAAACATGACCATAAGGCCTCATGTGAGTGTTTTTGTATGACTTACTACACCTCATTACTGAAAGGCAGTTAATCACTTAAAATGCTATATTTAAAAAAACAAAGAGCTTCGTGTAAAATGAAATATTAAAAAAGGAAGGAAGAAATCTTGTTGCTCTGCAAAAAGAGTAGCTAAAATTTAGTTTTCAAATATGTTGAACTGCAAGCTGACAATTTCCTCATTTCATATCAGTAAAATTAACTGCTGTTTTACTGGAGAGAGGAAGAG
>VYXC01009442.1:138998-155835 GCA_013397175.1 Platysteira castanea | reverse complement strand
TACTCTAAAATTCAAAAGCCATACAGTAACTTCACAACTTCTAGTTAAAAAAGAAGTAATGGAAGCACAGTAAAATTTACTCAAAAGAAAAGTAAAGTTTATGGCAACCATTTCCTACGACAGATAATTCCTAAGAGAGGAGATCACACTCACCCATTATCTTAAACCTCAGAAGAGCTCACATTTTGAAGTTTAAACACATAAAAATAAATGTCTTTCAGCATATAATGCTCTGCCATCAGGTCTGAGATACTAGCTTCTAAATACAGTTACACTTCTCAGTTGGCTTTCACTACTCTGATAATGAATCTCTCAAAACAGTTTAGGTTATTATAATATAGGACAATGCATTTCACTCTCTGCCTCTTCAGTTACATTGGTGACTATGAAGCCAAACACAATCCCACAAGAACTAACTTGCCAAACTTAGAACTTGCCTCTTGCTACGTTGATTATACTATAATAATCCAAGTGTTGTGATGTTGTGCACCACACAAAGAACATAGCCTACTTAACTGACTACTAGGTATAAGGGCACTTCAAATTCCAGCAGCATTCAGAGATTCAAAACTTCAATTTTAACAAATCACAGTTAAAGGTATGAAAATTGGTACAGTAACAGAAAACCATTTATACTATAGCCCCAAAGTCTATTGCAGAACATGAAGAATTTGACCAAAAAAATGGGTAATTTCTCTTTAGGCCCAACCACATCAATACCAGTTTGACCTGCAATTTTCTAAACTACTGTGTACAACAGCTACTGTGCTAAAAATATGCTGTTACTCAAACTTTGAGATATTCTCTCCAGAGATAGGACTTCCTGATAGGAGATTCAAATTAATAGGAAGTGCCCTTCCTGTGTTTTCTAGACTGCTAGACTAATGAGTTTGTTTTCAACAGCCTGTAAAAAAAGAAGGAGCAGATTTATCTGTTGACTGGTGTTCAGTGCTTTAAAGTGAAGTGACCTTGTATACAAAGCCAAAGCATAGTAGACCACAGTCATGTCTATTTAGGCACAATGCTGTAGCATGTTTGGTTTTTCCTGTATTCCTGACAGAATTCATACAGGAATTGCCTTGAGAGCCTGGTAGTTGGTGACTTATTTTATACTGCAAGTAGTCCTGTTATAAACTGATGGGAATGCTTGTGAAGGACCTGAGCACAGACAGACTCCTACTTTCAGCAAAGTAATTTTTATGTAGAGAAAGTAAACAGTTCTGGCCATGTCTATACAGCTATGCCAAGCCCATTTGACTCACTCAGCCATATAAAAACACTACGAAAAGTCAGCACGTCTGAAAAATAACTACAGAACGCATACTCTGCAATATAATACGGGGAAAAAACAATCCTAATCTACCATTAGGATTTTCAGATACTAAAGCAAATTGACAATCAACATCAATTTTGAAGAAAAAATGTGCTTTAGGATCAACTAATTTTTCAGGCCAGTACTCTTCATGCTTTGCACACAGCAAAAACATGGAGCCAAAAGGCTGAAATGCAAATGAAAATGTATTTTTAATACAAATTAGACATTTGATTTTGATTCACATAGGATCTGGGGAAAACAGACAGCTCCAGCATGCAGTTAGACTAGGAAATTTAACCACCAAGAGTCTTACCAATTACAAATTTTTCAGTCTTTTTCATGTGCACAGAAAACCCCACCCACCACTGAAGAAGGTTAACAATATTGATTCTGTCAGATAGGATCCTCCTGACTTCCTACTGCATGAAGTCATGCTCCTGTAAGACTCTAGTTATTGCAACATTACATCACCAACAAAGTGATGACCATCTGCAATGACTTCAGCAAATGCAAATGAAAAAACAACTCATCTTTAGCCTGGTAATAAGCTTTATCTTTCGTACTTCTAAATTAGCTTCTTAAAACACATACAGCAGTTCAATTCTAATAATTAAACTTCATACGTTTAGCCACAAAAGATTTTCATATTAAGCCAAGTTTATTTCATTTTCTCTTTCCCAGTTAATGGAAGCTTTTTTTTAAATTGTAAATGTTGCTGCTCTTTGATAGTTTTTCTTAATAAAAAAAAAATCAGAATGAAAGAACTTTCAAGTAATTTATCAAAGAAAGTATTACTTTCATCCAGGACTACTAGATAATCATTAAATACTCTTTCACAAGATGGAAAGAAAGGTGAGCCATCCACTTTGTGACAGATCCTAAATTCTCAATTTGACAAAGTTGCTAATAATGGATCAACAGTAAAAATGCAAACAAGTTCTCAGGAACTTATCACACAGAGTCTGCTTGGGCAGGGAGGCTGGACCAGATTACCCACTGTGGTCCCTTCCAATCCAACGCATTCTGTGATTCTGTGATGTTGAGAGATACAGACATGTAATTCTGTGGCTTACCATGAATTTTAAGTAAATATTAAGCATTTCATTCCTATTCACAGAATGAGACAAACTATTGTAGTTATCATACTATTAAAATCTGAATATTAAAAAAAATTGGAAAAACAACAAGCTAGTCAGAGATCAACCTTAGAAACATTTCAAATGTATTCTGGCCTTTTAAACTGCAGTAACAGCATCAGTCTCAGAAGAATCTGACTCTTTTATGGTCTTGTGTAGAAAATTTTAATTTAATAATCTGTTCACACACAGGTATCCCCATCTATTTTTCTAATAATTTGAATTTTTTCCACTTGCAACGTAATAGCAACCCTTAAGCAGTAAAGTTTTGCTACACATCACAAGAATGGTTTAACTGCGCTCTAACCAGAGCACGACCTCATAGTAAAAGACAAAGGTTACTGAAATCGAATGGCAGCCTGCCATTAAACCTCTGTTCTATGACAATCCCCCTCAGGCATCTTAAGAGAGGTCTCTTGTTTAAAAGCAGCACATTTGTGTTGTAAAAGTAGAAAGAAAAGACAGAGAACTAAATGCAGGACAGGAAACGCCCTTTTCTTCTTTTAGTATCACTTCTGTGATGTGTCATTTTTTTTAAGACCTTCGGTATATTTCCAAAAATAAAAAGAGGAAAAACTTCAGCTACAGAAATAAACAAAAATCTCACCTTGTTATTTTCACACTTGTATGGGATTTTGAGGGTATCCATGGCCTTGATCATGGCCTGCATTGCTGTAAATATATTCTGGTACACCAGTTTTGTAAAGCCCCTTTTGTCTTCATCAGAGTAACCTGATCCATGAATGATTCTCATCTGCTTGATAAATGTGCTTTTGCCACTCTCTCCTGTGCCTGCAAGACAAATAAGAAGGATATGCTTTATCCACTGGACACAAACATGACTTTTTTTGCACAATGCTGACAGCTTGCTTACTGCAGGGCTGAAAAGTGTCAAGTGGTGCTTGGAAGGTAACTACAAGGAGCAGCTTGGGGTCAAACAGCAGCATCAGTAGCAACTGAAGAATAACTGAATTAAAATTTGCATTTTGATTTAACAACTAAACTAATAAGCAAAACGTAACTCCAAAATACACATATTATATATGACTGCATATTTGAAAATCTTCTCTTCCTAAAGATGTAGTTATCCAAAACTCTAACTTCATATAACTACCATGAGACATTTAATCACAAAAATTCAGAGAGTAAGAAAAAAATCTTCCTAGGCTAGTGCTCAGGACATTACAGTAATCTTTTGGTATTACAAGCAACAGATATATCTGTGTTTTGACTTCTTGGGGTTTTACTGCAGGAGTGTCAGCTTTTTGGGGGTGTTTGGTTTTTTGCTTGTTTGTTTGAGGGGGTGTGGTTGGGTTGTGGTTTTTTGGTTTAAACTAGTATATATTACCTCATCAGATAGTAAGTAGCAGAGTAACTCCTAGGAGGAGTAAGACCTAAAGGAGTAATAGAGAGGTAACACAGGAGAAGAAAAATACTTGATTTCAATTATTAAATTTATGTTTCACTTGGAAGAGAGTAAATTTGTATTTAAGCTAGTTTTTGGTTTAAGCTAGTTTAAGCTATATAATCAGAGCGCATTAAACTTCAATCTCAGAACCACGTGAAATCACTGTTAATTAAAATTTGGTTCATATTTATTACTGAGCAGTCATTCCCTCCACTAATTTTTTTTCATGTCTTTTTATACTTCATACTAAAAGAGTTTATTGATGAAATACGACTATTTGTCAACTTAAAGTTAAGATCTGTGTGTTGAAAACTTCACACAGGTTACAACACACAATATTTTTCCTTTGCTCCAATTCTGCAAGCTCATCTGTGACTACAAGTGCTTATCTATATTATCCCTGTGTTTGCTTGTAAGGAGGAGTTGAATCCGCACAGCTACATAAGCCCTGTGCTCACACAGGTACTCAGCCCTGCAGAAAACAAAACGCATTGCTCAGTGCTGTGTTTTTCAGACTTTCAGCCTGGGCTTTATTTTAATCATTTCTGTAAAGCTTTCATGGCTCATGGCCAGGACAAAGGCAGCCTTATAGGCTTCTTATATAATGTTTTAGGTGTTTTCTCAGAAGAGTGTATTTCACAGTAGTACAGTTTATAGGAGTAACCCTAAAGTATTTCTTAGATATTTCTGCAGTGTGCACACACTGCAAAATCTAAGCCTTAAAAACTTCTGCCCTTACCACAAGCATACTTTTGAAACTTTCACTCCCATTTCCTGCACACATATAAGGAACTTGTAATGCAGGTTTTCCTTACACATTCCCAGAAAATCAAACATGATGTTACATACTACAGAATCAGAATGGTTTGGGTTGTAAGAGACCTTAGAGATCATCTAGTGACAACACCCCCTTGCCATCAACAGGGACATCTTCCACTAGACCAGTTTGCTCAAAGCCCCATCTAACCTGGCCTTGAATACTTCCAGGGATGGAGCATCCACAACTTCTCTGAGCAACCTGTGTCAGTGCCTCACCACCTCCACATGTAAAGAATTTCTTCCAATATCTAATCTAAACCTGCCCTCTTTCAGTTTAAAGCCATTTCTCCTTGTCCAATCACTACATGCCCTCGTAAAAGTCCCTCTCCAGCTTTCTTGTAGGTTCCTTTTAGGTAACCAAGTGCTGCTAGATCATCTCCCTAGAGATCAAGACATTGACTGATAACAGCTTGTGCTTTCTACTGCCTCATCCATTCATTACAGAACAAGTTAAGAAATACATCTTGGCAATACGTTCCTAAAATTTTACCTATTTACCATAATAAACAAAAACAACACTGAGTAATAGCCTGAACAGGACTGAGGGGGCCTGTTTCAACTGGTGAAAACAAGAAAACCTGAAATACATAAGAAAAAAATCAACATGTTCTTCTGAGAGGGCATGAATTGTTATGGGCTCTGCTAGCAACTGCTTCCACCACCATCATCCTACAAACACCTCTAGCTGATACAAGGCGAGAGCAAAGGTGAAACGGCAGTGCAGTGGATCAGCAAAATGGACCAGTGGGGGATAAAACCATACTGAGACCAATTTTCCTCTGGCTACCCCTGCACATTTAAATTAGTCAAGTCAGTCCTCTGCAGCCAGATGAGTAGTATCTTCTCATCTGTCAGAAGACTACTGAGGCCACACAATGTACCTGAATCTCCATCATAATCAGAATACTACCACCACACTCCCTTATCTTTTAAAAAATATGACCCTTAATCTCTCCCTTCACCCCTCCAAACATAGTATAATTCTTTGTCTAGTACTTAGGAAAGAATTGAATATTGTGACTGAAAAAAACTCCCACACCCCTGATTCAAGCACATAGCTTGGCTGGTGATCTGACTTTGATAACTTTTTCCCAGACAAAATCGACCTAACAAATGAATGAAAAAGATTACCTGTCTTCTAAAAATAATAAAGAAATGTCTGTAACAGTGATGAACTCCCATTCAATCATGGCATAGAGAACTATGGAATTTGTAAGAGCTTAGCATCTTAAAAACGGAAAATTTCTGAAAACCTCTTCTCTATTTTTTTTCCTTGACCTGTTGATAGCAACAAGTATTACTGCATCATAACAGATTTTACAACCAGAGATCTGAAAGTACTTCTAGCAGCATCCAAAAACAGAACCAGGAAAGAAGTCAGGTTGCTTAAATGCACAGTAGATCCTTATACATGCACTTGCACCCACATATACACATACCATGTACAATTTATTGTATTGTTGCTATTTCTCCTGGTGCATATGCTGCAAAAATCAAGCCACAGAATGTTGAAATGCAACATTCTGTGGTCTGTGAAACTTATGGAAAAACCTTAAACAAGGTTAATTTTAAATAGGTGACAATGCAGCTACTGGCAGAGTGATTTCAGAACTTGTAATGACTGACAAAGAAGATACAGGAGACTGATTTAAAAGTAAGACAACTATAGAAGCCTAGAATAACCAGCCTTTCTTTCATGTGGTTGTGCTATGCATATCTGTACTTTTTTTTGCATTTCTCTGCATTGCAACCTTAAAAAAATCTCAGGTATAGTATCTTCAGATCAAATATGAGACTGTTTTTTAACTAAAACAACAAACATGCCATTCTCTAAGCAAAATTCACACTGGCATCTGTTAAACAGAAATACTGCTAAACTATACCTGATGGTGGTTTTTTTCCCAAATTTGACCTATGAAAGCACAAGAAAAAACCGCTATTTTATTGTTTGCAATTTTATATTTAAATTAGATAGAAGAGGACATTTATCATTTGTAAGGACAAAGGAGAAAGTCACTGAAATCCACTACCATTAGTCACTGTACGCACACATTTACTAGGAACTGTCAAACCAACAGTGTGTACATTTGCAGAAAACTGGCTTTCATCTTGGGGCTTGGATGCAGAAAGAAGCCTAGAAGTACCTAGAAAGTGAAGATTCATGGGTCAGAGTAGAATCAACATCCTACACAGATGAGCAGAACTGTATTACAACCACAGTTTCATCAAACATTTACTCAGATAAAGCAGCTGGTTGTATGCTGCCTCACAGATTTACAGAAAAGTGGAGCAATCAACCTCATCAGATAGTAAATAGCAGAGTAACTCCTAGGAGGAGTAAGACTTAAAGGAGTAATAGAGAGGTAACACAGGAGAAGAAAAATACTTGATTTCAATTATTAAATTTATGTTTCACTTGGAAGAGAGTGAAATCTATGCTACTACTTATTCAGTGATAGAGAAAACAAAAAATATTGTTCAGTCTGTTGCTGTTCCAGCAGTGGAATGCAGCAGGATCACATTTCCGCTGAAACCAAGTACGACTAAATGAAAACATAAAACTGTGCAGAATTCAGGCCTTGCACCAGCCTGGCTTTCCAGGTGACAAATCAGTTGAAATGTATTATGGAATGCATGACATCATCCTGGGAGCTGAAGCAAAGAAGCCAGTCTATCCTACCACTTAGAACAGCAGCTTTCAGGCTCACAATTGAAGGCTACTGTTGGGATGGATATTTGGTTCCTAAGACTGTAACAAAACTCCGTGATGCGGAGATGAAGCTCCTTAGCTCACCCTGTAACATATATCTGGGCAAGTTCTGGAGCACAACTGGAGTACCTCCTCCACCAAAAGAAGGCAGCAAGGCTAGTGAAACAAGCAGGCTTCCACACAAACAGCTCAGTCCATCTGATGTGGTCATGCACCTAGGCAGACTGTGTTCTCATCCTGACATCTTATCTCATGACATCTTATCTACAACAGCCTTGACCATCATCTCTGTCAACAGATGCCACAACTGAGTTGTCCTTCTTCAAGCTGGTACAGGCACTCCTTCCTAACTGAAGGCTGCTAGTACTCTAAGGAACTTTTTTCTCTATTGCTTAAAAAGTATTATGTCCGTGACACTGTATCAGTGTATCGTATCTCTTGAAAGATACGTTAAGTACCAACTTACATCTCCAACCAGTTTTTACTATTGCAAGTTAATAACTGAAACTGACCATTTTCATCTTGGTCATAAAAACACCAAAGAGTTTAAGTGACAACTCATCCAGAGACATGAACAGAATTCCTGTAAGGAATTACCAGTCTTGATAAAGAATATAGTAGGCATATTCATATTTTTCATAACATGAACAGTAGTACCACTGCATCTTCCTTGTGTGATTATCTAACTCCTTAACTGATATTAATAGATCAAGCCTTGCAAGAGTTGCTTGATGTTAGGAAACATTTCAATGGCATTTAATTTAGAGTTACAGAAAAGCCTATGAAACAGGAAAGCATCTCAAATTTCAAGCAACAAAAGACAGAAAGAGAGCTAAGGTGTCCTGAGGTCTGTTTCTACATCAATAGCACCATGTCTTGCAGTTATGTTAAAAACTGAATGGAATAACTACAAAAAGCCAAGTTAGGTGAGAACCCCAGCCATGGCTTTTTGAGATTTAACAAGGCACAGGTTTACGTTAAGAACCACTTAGGAAAAAATGGGAGAGGGGTACATGTTTTTCTACTGTGAAGTGTTTGCTTCACTGATAGAGTATCTTTAATTTAAGATCACTACATAATTGTCTCACTTGTTTTGCTTACAAACCACATCTGCATATTCCACTTCTTTTTTTTAAAAAAGGAAGCATATAATCATTTCACCATTCATTAAATTATCTCCCCTGTATTCTTCTAGTAATTTATAAACATCTCATTAAGATGACTGTCGATATGCTAACCAACATTATTTCATGAACTACTAATGTAACAACAAAAAAAGAGCCTGGCAAGATGAGAAATGATCTCCTCCAAGAAAGGATGGCTATAATTTTATGAAGTAGCTCATGAAGTAGATAATTACCTCATATAAGGAACATGAAACATCTACATTCATGCAGAGCAATTTGTTTCAAGAATAATCTTGAATATCTTAAATATTTATGAAAAACTCAGCAAATGTTATCCATTACAAATATTACTAAAGTTGTTCCACTGTTTCCTTACTTATAAAAAGAAATTTTATATTATAAAAAATAATTTACTAATCATCTTCCTTAAAAAGGGGAAAGAATACCTCCTCGTATGTGGACAGCTACTCTGAGTGCTTTCTACAGGAGAAAAATCCTCTTACAAATTTAATCTGGTTGTGTTTGAGAAGATAATAAAGTTATGATTTTGCTTGTCATTCTACTGCAGCCACAAAACTTACAGAAACAAAACTAATACTTATCCTCAGTGTACGAGTGACGCAATTAAAACAGTTCAATTGACTACTACAATAAAGCCTAAGACAGATACTGAATTACCGACAAAAAAATGGAAGGAAATGGAGGATAGAATTAAAACCTAAAATTCAGATGATATTCTGTAGCTTCTTAAATAATGTTAATGCAAGCTTTTTCATGAACCAGAACCTCAAACTCCTTTACAAGAAATGTATTTAATCAAATACAGCTTTGTGCCACATAATCAAAACTACACTGCAAAACTAGTATTATGCAGCTAGACACAACTCATTACTGAAAGTCAGCACCCTCTTCTCTACACCTTCAATTCAGAAAAAAACCCCAAACCAAATCAATTAATCAAAAAAGCTCAAACCAGCAATACCCCTTAAATCAAAACAACCAGACAAATCCACAACAACAAAAAAATACCACGACCCCCTACGCACCCCCCAACAACACAGAACCTCCTCCTCATCTTTTATAGCTACAAACAGGTAATTTTCACCATTTTAGAGGTATCTTATTATGGTTTATATGTAACTCAGAGGCAAGAAAGTGAGAGAAGAGATAAACTGGCTGCCTTCACAGAGGACAAGTAATTCCGCAAGAATTCTCAGAGTTTTATAAATGGGTTCAAAGCAGGACAGGATCCCACCTTGTGTGACCTTCTCCTCCCTTCTCTTGAAAGGATCCTTCTGATAAATCAGGGACTCCCTAAAGAGAAACAACTCCTTCCAGTCTGTGCTTAATTTTCCATTTTATACGGTTTGGAGTAACTTCGACAAATTCTGCCTAAAGAAAGTGTATGTGTGGAAAAACCGCCACAAATTAAATTTCACCCTCAAAAATATTTTCATGATGCGACTCACAACTCAGCTGCACAACAAACTGTTTAAAATCAGTTTGTTGGCTGCTATTTTTCCATGGAAATGTTATAAACAAAACCAGAAGGAAACATCAGCATACATAAAAAAAGATGTACAAACTCTTACCTTCCTTGCACAGTGGAAAGGCAAAATCTGTCTTTAGAAACTTGCGCATGATTAATTTCAAATTAATGCTGAAATGAGGGTGTTGGAAAGCAGACTGGAGTAGATTCCAAAGCATTAAGTGTGTCAGAATTGATCATTTACTATCTTTGAGATCATTATAGTACACAACTATCTATAAATTACCATGTATGTTTTCTGTAAGCTATTTATTAAAAGAAAATGGTAATAATATGCTAACCCCTGCCTGATTTTCTGTGAAAACTGGATAAAGATTGCGTTTAGGGCTTAAATCTTTTATGTTTCCTTCACATTCCACCTACAGCTCTTCACCTCTGCACCTAAGGTGGACTGAAAATGACGGGGGCTGAGACAAGCCATACAACCCTGTCATGCAGGTCTCCAGGAGGACTCCCCAGGAACTGCAGTATGAGACCTGTTTCCCTGCATTGCAAGATAAAGCTTGACTTAGCTCTAAATTTCTATTAAGGAAGATACATAAAATGTACTTACCTAATGATAAAGTCTTTCAAGTGTCTTTCACCTTCTGTTACTCAGAGGGATTATGAACAGATAAACATAACTCGTGTGTGTTCCTAACTCTGAGTGACACCATTTCACGGACAGTATAAACTACTGTGATTAATCAAAAGCAAAGATAAACACTGGTAGCATTCAAAATTGCAACAGTTTTCCTTTATTTTTCTCATGGAAGGGAATAATATACCTTTACTACTTTAAATCCTATGTCTTCAGAAAAAAGTGATCTTCATGTCTAAGATACAGCAACAGAGTCTGATTGGCCATCTGTGTTTCCCCCATGTCATGGGCTAACATTCTTCTACCCTACTGAAAACTGCAGAAGGTGAATTATTTCTCTCTTGATATGTTCTATCATCAAACATAATTATCATGCACAGGAACATATCAACAAAACAACAGCTGTATTTACCATGCACACAAAGCCTTGTATTTTGCATGTTCTGCTTTAATAAGTATAGTTAGAAATTCTGTGACCTGTTTTCTAATCTGTTTTAAAGAAGTAGTGTAGTACTCAGAGTATACTGGATGTGCATTTGTGGCCATCTGAAATACTAATACAAACCAGTATATTATGTAATTTGTTCATTTTTAACAACATGTTAGCAACAACTAAGTGCAAAAACATGAAAACACCCTTTCCAAAGGGTTGGTTTTTTAAAAATATTTACTCTATTCTATGTTTGTGAGATCTATTTCAAAAGCCTGATATAAATCTTTGACCTACCACTCATACAAAAAGGCTCCATCCAGGAGATGGAAGTATACAGTACAGCATTTTCTTTCTTAGAATGTGAAAATGCTTACAAGTTAATTGCTTTGCTATACCAAAAGTAGTAGAAATATGAATTTACTGAAAACAACTCATATGAATAATAGCACATTTGTTATGATTAAGTATTTATGTCAAGTAACATTTCTTATGGTAAATACTATTATCTGAAAATAAAGACTAAAACCAGCAACTGCTTTGTAGCGTTTTGGTACATTTTTTCCTCAAAAATGGTTGGCCACTGCTTCCAGGAATGATATTCACTCCAGTTCCGAGCTTTACTCTAGATATCACGAAGCACTCCTTTCAGGAGAAAAATCCAAATGAATGAACACATAACCCCTTTGCTTTTCAACCCTTTATATGTCCTTCATTCATACCAAAGAAAGACCATTTTCATGTAGATTGAGATGATTTTAAAAGAAGAAAGAAAAGCGAATCATGCTAGTTCTTCTTACACATGAAGAAAATAACTTTTTTCCCACAAAGCTATTTGAAGTCTTTCTGTGTTAGGTTATGTACTCCTGAGGAAGACATTCAAGCTGTTTCCTTGGTCTCTTCTGCTTGTGCTTTTTTGCCATTCATGTTTCAGAGCTCTCTATGACCTCTGTACTAATAAGATAACATGACAGCTGTTCCTGAACACGTAATTAGACAAAAGTCAACTTACCAGTATAATTAGTTTGATAATATTATCAAACTTACACTACAAACATAAAGGAACTATATATCAAATGCTGGTATGCATATACCTGTCAGACAGCTTCCCTGGTTCAGTGACAGGCAGCACTAGACATGAGACAGAGGTTTCTTTCAAGCCTCAAATATACCCCTAGCTAAAATAGTGAAGTAATTTTTGCTTCAGTCTAACTACATACAAAAAAATACAAACAAAGTGCAGGATCTTTCAAGCAGAGCCCTAAGCTGACTGCAGTAAGGAATCAGCTGGGGTAATTAGTTTTTTTAATAATACACCTTACAACTGTTTTACACATTGTGTATCTTTCTGGTTTCCTAGGGGAACACATCTCAAGAGCACCACAAAGACAATATACTTACTGGTATAGCTAAAGTCTCACAGTAAATATTTTTCTCTAGTATTTAACCCCTTCCTCTCATGCCTCCACACTCCTCCTTCCGCAGGGAGACTGAAGAGATGGTGGTAACTGAAATCCACGCCCACCTGGTTTCAGGCCCTCTCACTGAATCAGCATCCATTTCACCTCCACAGACCACCAACCCAGTTACTCCATTTGGGGCCTCAGTGTCATTACAGCTCATCATAGCCTTAAAGTGGAAGGAGGGTGGGGTGGGGGGAGCTCAGGCATTTTATAAGTAACAAAGAAACCTCCTAACAGAAAATAGATCAGGGTAGGCAACTACAGCAGACAATTGCTGCTGGGAGAGCAAAAAAAAGTGAACTGGGGAGCACAAAGACAAGTCCAATGCAGACACTGCTTTCAAATCAGCAGCTGTGAGTAGTCCTAGAAAGAACTTTTGCCTTCCCCTACAAGGCAAAGCTCCTCCTGGCTGGCCTTGGCCCCATGGACATGAACACTCCAGGGCTGCAGAGCCCAGGGCTGTTCCTCTTGCCAGCCTCCTTACATGTGCAAGTTTCTCAGAGACTATTAAGCAATCATTAGAGAGACTCTGTCCCCAAAAGACCCATCCCTTACTACAGGCAGGGTTCCTTCATCTCCTCACCCGCAAGGCACACACAGAGCCCAGCAGAGCTGACAGACCGTGATAAGCAGGTCTGGCACAGCAGCTATACAGTAAAAACACGACTCCATTTTTATTTTCAACCCTCAAATACAGTGAGAGGCTCAAGTGCTGGGTTTGTGTTCCCCTCGTTCCTACACTCAGATTGTTGCTCACAACTTTGATGTGTTTCTCGGCGCACACTGGCAGGGGTGTGCACATACGCTGTGAAATCCAGGCAGGTTCCAAGGCCGAGCCCGTTATAAATCCACCCAGAGGGAAGCACAGTTCCAGATACTGTGGCACATTTCCTGCAGCTTATGGCAGATCATCCTTAGCTTCAGAGTGCTTTTTAACTGCTAGTTCCCCTGGAGAGTCACTGGTTTTTGAGGGTTTTTGCTGTCCTCCTGCATTTTATCTCTTCACAGGCACTGCAAGAAGCCATATACTAATTAAGCAGCTCCTCCAAAACAAAGGTAGACCCCTTGCACACTTTTTCTTACCGCAAGGAGAGGGGACCTGGGCAAGTCAGCTCATTAGCGGGATAGGAGTGACACAACTGCTGTATTATCATAGCTCTTATTTCAACCATTTCAAATCTAGCAAGTTTGGAATAATATTGGTAAAGATTGAATAAATTAGATTTTAATTATGTTCCTTGTTTATTTTAACATAAATACCACCTATGCACATACTTTCATGTGCATACATACAGAGTGACGAAGTCTCTAAAGACATAAATACACCACTGGCACTCTCTGAATTTAAGAAATCAGGTCAAGGGTAATATTACCAAAGAACAATGTTATAATTAAAAAAATTATAATTAGATTCTCCACCTCCCCTTCCCCCCGAAAATCCCTGCTTTTTATTAAGGGGAAAAAAAAAGTAAATCAAATAGCGAAGTTCTGAGAGGACATCCTTGCTAGCTTTACAAACTATATCATACAGGTATTTCCATGCTTAGTACATGATAGAAATGCAGCATTCTTTTCAGATACTACATTTGCTCATGAAAATAGACGAATAAGTGAAAAAAATTTTAAGGTTGGGGAAAGTGAGGGATGAAAACTACTACTGAGTCAGTAAGAACATGTCACAGTCAGTAGGAATTTAGACAAGCAGGCAGGTTTTATGGTCAAAGCATCTGGTGCCATAACTTTGCATATGCATTTTTAACAGCACAGTGTCCTAGCATGCATACCACTCAAAGCATTGCTTTGGTATGGCTGAACAGAGTAACATTTTAATGTTCTGCTTCTCCAGCAGAGAAAGTCAGGAGGCAGCACTCTGGAGCGCCACACTGCCACATGGACAGCATCCGTGGCTTGTGCCCCTTCAGACTGCCCAGACAGGGCCCAGCTCCCATGCCACTGACCTGCTCAGCTGAGCAACTTCAGTAGCTAAAAGGAAGTTTCCAGTCACATCCCTCTGACATGCCAAAACTGACAGCTACAGGACCCTTGCTGTCTTCAAGAGAAACTTCCGATCCTCCTTATACTGACCTTGTTGCTTAAATTACATGTTTATTTAGACCTGATTATATAATTTGATTCTATACCAGATTATTACCTACTCAAAGTCTTTAGTTTTTTGTACTTTTATTTACTTTACATATGCACTATAAACAAAGAATGCATAGATTAATAAATAACTACTTTTTACTTATAAAGGTAATAAAACTCGTAAGATAGTATCAATCAGAACTCAGTTAAAATTGTGGATAAGCAACATGCCTTCCTGAGTCTCTGAAAAGTATCCTTTTGCTGGATACTCTTACACTATTACAAGAAATCTCCAGAAACGCATGAACTGGATGTGGTCTGAGTTCCAACTAGCGTTTCACTCAAACATCAGTTACTCTAGCCAATAGCACACATCAGCCAGATGCAGATATGTAACTTAGGAAGTGCTGCCTCCTTTCTCTCCTACTGTCACCTCACTGCTCTCACCTCTTCTGAAATTACATGTGGCTTTCTGTTTAATTAAAGTCCACATGCTGTTCATTAGCATTTAAGTAAGTTATTTGCATTGTAAATCCTGGTTCATCTGAGAGGAAGTTCTAAATTCACTTAATATCCTTAGTAATCAGGCTTTCTGTGGTGATGGGGTTTTGTTTTATGAACATTCACATAATTCTGGTTTTCACTTGTTCTACTTGCATCTGGTTCCACAAAGATAACACTGAACATACTTCTAGCCCCTTTCAGTGCTATGGAGAAAGATACCGAAGAGCATGATAACATTAAGAATCTGTTTCTGTTCTTTTCTTGTACACCAAAGTAGAAATAAATTTAACTGTCAGGGCAAAGAACTGTAACACAACTGCAGTTCACACAAGCACAAGGTGGAGGGGTGAAGGACTAGTTTCTGTTAGCCATTATTTTTCTTTCTGGAGGAAACTTTTACTTCCAGGAAGTAAACATTTATTTAACACGTCATTCCTTTGCACAATAGTCGAATGAGAAGTATTCTAGCCCAAATTTTTAGTTTATGTTTTAGGCTATTAAAATGTTATCCACACAAGTCAACATTCTTTATAATTTTTTTTAATTATAATTTCAGTTCAGCTAAAAAAACCCACAACAAAACAACCAAGGGCATATCCAGTTGTCAGCACAAACCACAGAGTTAACCATCAAGAACTAAACAAAGATTTACTTCCAACAACCACAATGGCATGATGCTGAAAGGTGATTATATTTGGCACCTCTGTATTTACTCCTACTCTTGCATCATTCTTTTTATACCCTTGCAGGAACAATAAAAACCAAAACAGAACAAAAAAACCACCCCACCTATTTTAGACTTACACAGGCCTGCAAATGTAATGAGTCCCTGTCTGTTAAGGTGTGGCGGAAACATGATGTGAAATTCCATCAATTTCTCAAAATTTTAAAAAGACTTTTCTTTGATAAACTGTAGTCTTTGATTCCTTTTTATATAGGATGGGACTGTCTGAAAATGTATCATGAAAAACTCTCGCAAATGCAACAGAAGATATTAAAATTTTTTCTTTTTATTATCAGGTTTGTTTTAGGAGAAAGAAAGGCAGAAAGTAACTACATGCAATAGCTTACATGACTGAAAAACAGCCCATATTTTTTACATGTATAAAAAAAATCCACAGTGTAACACCCCTATTGATCTGACGGATTNCTTCCAGGAAGTAAACATTTATTTAACACGTCATTCCTTTGCACAATAGTCGAATGAGAAGTATTCTAGCCCAAATTTTTAGTTTATGTTTTAGGCTATTAAAATGTTATCCACACAAGTCAACATTCTTTATAATTTTTTTTAATTATAATTTCAGTTCAGCTAAAAAAACCCACAACAAAACAACCAAGGGCATATCCAGTTGTCAGCACAAACCACAGAGTTAACCATCAAGAACTAAACAAAGATTTACTTCCAACAACCACAATGGCATGATGCTGAAAGGTGATTATATTTGGCACCTCTGTATTTACTCCTACTCTTGCATCATTCTTTTTATACCCTTGCAGGAACAATAAAAACCAAAACAGAACAAAAAAACCACCCCACCTATTTTAGACTTACACAGGCCTGCAAATGTAATGAGTCCCTGTCTGTTAAGGTGTGGCGGAAACATGATGTGAAATTCCATCAATTTCTCAAAATTTTAAAAAGACTTTTCTTTGATAAACTGTAGTCTTTGATTCCTTTTTATATAGGATGGGACTGTCTGAAAATGTA
>VYXC01009442.1:128580-138983 GCA_013397175.1 Platysteira castanea | reverse complement strand
AAAAACTCTCGCAAATGCAACAGAAGATATTAAAATTTTTTCTTTTTATTATCAGGTTTGTTTTAGGAGAAAGAAAGGCAGAAAGTAACTACATGCAATAGCTTACATGACTGAAAAACAGCCCATATTTTTTACATGTATAAAAAAAATCCACAGTGTAACACCCCTATTGCTCTGAAGGTTTTAAATCTTGTGTAAAGAAGTTGATTTTACGGAGAATACAAATGCTGAAAACACTAGTACTTTTCAAAACAAGGAAATGTATTGAGACGAACACTGTGGAGGTGCCCCGCTGAGGGATGGGCCCTGGGAGTTGAGGCATGGTTACACGGGGTTTCCAGGCTCCCTGATGTTATCCTGTTCCTTATTGGTTATAGGCGTTTTCCCCGCCCCAAAAACTGTGGTTGTCCCATGATTCCTGGGTCTTTGGAGCAGAGTCCGCGCCTGACCTGGTGGCCATGTGCCTGGTCTGGGCCCTACCTGGCTGCCACGTGGTCAGAGAAATAAAACACCCATAAATATCTACCAAAAACACTGTTCCTGATTCTTTCTACGTATAAAGCTGTCTTTAGGGAGGGTTGTAGGCTTTACCTGACTTCAACAGAACACCACTTTCTTACACTAACATCACAATCTCTAACCAACAGACCTCTCCATGCAGTTTTTGCTATTGTTCTCCATAATTTGCAAAATCACCACCAAGCACACAGGTGCATGTCTTCTCCTAAACCCTCCAGCAGCTGTCCAGCCTCACCCTGCAGGTTTCTGCACTGTGCAAGCCTGAAGAGGAGAGCTGTGTGTGGCAGAAACAACCTCTGCCTGGGACATGATGGTGGGAGCTGCCAGCCAGCTCTCTCCAGTCAGGCACAGCTTGGCATTTGGGGAGGGAGTACCAGGAAAGAGCCCTTCCTCCACTCACTGACTAGAAGCTGACAAGGCAGTTCCCTATAGAGGTCATGGTGCAGAGTTTATTTCTGGAGAGTTTTAAGCTCCCTCTCCAGCCTTCAAGTACAAGCAACCTGGAGCCATTTGGCTGGTCACACTGGTGAGTGAGAGGTGGCTGAAAAAGGAGAAGGTTGACACTCTCAGCACCAGCAGCCAACGCTTAGTCCATGCTTCACAATATTTTTGTTTTCAAGATGATGGGAAGCATAAGACAGTAAGATAGCCAAAGAGTTCTGAACTATCCTTCTTTTTTCCTCTGGTCAATGGTCAGGTTTTGGAATATTTTGCTGACTCCAGCTGTCTCATCTGTCATTAAAAAATGAAAGAAAAAGCCCAGCTGCTTCAACAGTATTCCCCTACAGATCCAACTACCACTGGAAGCCTTTGAGCATTAGTAAACGGTTAACCACCGCACCCTCCCAGGCTGCTGAATCACAGGTACACATCCAGTATAATCAACACCTCATGCTAATTACCAAATACCTAAAACACTTAAAACACTTTAAAAGTGTTTGCCATGAAGAAGCTGCACTCAATTGTCTCTTTTAACATGATCTCCAAAACCGTGTAAGCATTCTGACATTTACTGCTGGAGGAAAGATGCTGGTCCTCTAATCTCTGCCACACTGGAAAAAATCCCAGAGAAGACAATTGAAGTGTTTTGGGGATGGTCTTTAATTTGTAGCAGTTCAGGAAAATGTTATCTACTAAACTCTGATAATGCAATTTAGTTGGCTAAAATACACAGTTAAAGACTACTTTCTCACTATGGCTGACAAAAAATAAAGCTATGGAAATGGTGTTTTAGACAACAGATCAGTGAATCCCAGATGCCCTGTGTTATTCCCTGACACAAAATCTAAAATGACTGTTTCTGTTCAAATAAATATGAATCCTTTTTGACTGTCATCTGAGATTACCTATTTTGTTGGTCAAGTTTTCTCATGCCATCTTAATAGCTTTCTATATTTCTAAAGATGAAGAAAAAACAAATTTTAAATGCTTCTGCCCAAGTTTTCAGAAACTAGCACTTTTGTCAGGTACCATATAGCTTCACTTCAAGTACTTTTCTTTTCCCAACCAAAAAACTTGGTAAGTCAGAAAATTAAGAGAGATTTTCCTACACTTTAATAAGAAACTTCCAGACTGTGAAAATCACAAGACAAATTTCAGAGTTGCGAGTGCAAAATTATTTCTGGAATCTAAGTTTGCAGCAGAAAACAGGAGGAAATGCACACTGTTTGCATAAAAATACGGATTTTTACACTGTGCAGCTTACGGTCAATAACTGAATTTCAACCACAAAAAATTGCAAACCTTGTTGCAACTAAGAGGACCAAAGGTAAGTTCAGGGTATTTGCAGGGAAAAAACCCCAAACAACTCACTACCCCTCCCCAACTTTGCAACTGTTCCTTCCTTCTATCCTGACTCCTCTGATGTCAGCAGTAAAGAAAAACCAGTCATATTTCAAAGAAATTAAGGTACTGAGTAGTTTGGAAAAAGAAATTTTTAAAAGTGGTAATGACCTCAGGAAAAGTTAATCATACCCTTCCGCTCCTTTTTTTTCCTGTGATCCTTATTAAGAATTTTTTTTCTACCATCCTTACTCTTTAAGTAGTCCCAACAGATTACTGCAAACTAGGGCCTTATTAGTATGAATGAGGGTAAAAAATGGAGAGTAGACATAAAGTATACTGCATATCCATTTAAATAATTTTAGAAGTATTCTTGAAAAATAAGGAATAGGAATAAAGAGCATCAAATGCTTTCCAAAATTCTCTGCCTATCACTTAGTAGACAAAGTACCTAAAAAAATTTCTTAAGATGGGAGAGAAGAGCCTAAGAACAGAGTTAACCATGGTGTGATCAGTTATGACACATCAGATGCTCCACAGTGGTTTTTGCATGGATAGCTTCAGTTATGTGCAAATGTAAAGTTTCATCAAACTGATTTGTTAGTCCTTTTTTATTTCAGTAAATCCTGCTGCACTCAATAATGAGAAGATTAAATACCCTTAAACACTGTCCTAAAAGGTGACTTCACCTATGTTATACCATATTACCAACTGAAGAAAAGTGTTTAAAAAGTGAACTCTCTAATTTTATAATAACCACTTTATTTTTAAACTAAAGTATCAGATCAAAGCAGCAGAAGATATAACTTTTTGCTAATTCTCTGATTTTATTCTACTGCAGCTCTGCTGTTACGAGTATTACTAACCTGCTTTTAAACTTCTACTTGAGAAACAATTCTTTGGCAAGGTATTTCATTACATCACACAACCAGGTGTACAGGTCCCATTTCTTCTCAACACAGAGGTGAAACACATATTTACCTGAATGAGAACATTTGAGCACAGCATGGTTACACCTGTTGTGTGTGATGTACCAGTCCTCTAAACAGTTCCTTACGAATGTGTTTATATTAGCTGTTAACTCTTATTACAAAAAAAGCACTTACTTACTCTAAACAATCAAACTGAACAGTTATCAATGACCTTTTTCTGCATTACTTTTAAAGGCTACTGGTACCTAACCAATAAGCACCAATTAGCACAAATTTCACAACTATTTTTTCCTACCTATAAATCTCATCTGCATGCTAGATTTTACTGTAACTTAGAAAAAAAAATCCACAGATCTGTTTTCTACATGAGCTATCCATTTCAAATCAGTTATTAAAATGTTACCTTTGTTGTTGCTTTGCATATTTATGATTTTTAAAACAAAAGCCACTATCAAGAACAATGTCAGTGCAGAGAAGCTGCTCCATTCAAACTACATCTCCACACACTGTCATCTGGATTTATTAAAAACTCTGCTTACAGGCATTCCATGATCACACACATTCCTTTTTGACCCCATACACTCCACTAGAAGGTGTGTTAGGCTATCTTCAGGAAAACACAGATGCCGTGTCAACAACCTGGGATGAAGTAAGTGCAGATGCAGTGATTTTTACCTTATACTGTATATCAACTTCCAATAACACAAACACTTTCCCTCAAACAATACCTGACTGCAGGTAATCTAGTATTTGCTAAACTCTGGAAGGCATGAGAAACTTGAAAAAAAAGTTCTACATTTTTATAGCCCTAAATACTGTGGCCTAAAGCCTAAATTAGGTATCCTAAATTCTTCTCTTCCCTTGCATAGGTATTTTCTGAACTACCAAGACTGAAATGCAACCATTTCTATCTTTGTAGAATGGTACACAAACTTTATGCTGGAAGACACCTGTAGCACTGGGTTTCAGACTGCAACTACTGACAGCTACTCCATCACCAAGGTAACTTCCTAGGACAGGGAGACAGCTCCTTTATGCATGGCTGTTGATTCATATGCAATACTTACTGTACATATGATTTAAGACTGTGGAATCACAAAACAGAGCGTTATTAAACAAAAATACTGACTCGACTTTTGCAAGGAAGGACTGCTAACATAATGCTATATGAACAAATGTGTCTTTTCCTTTTACCAGCAATTTCAGTTAGAATCTACTGCATCATATAATTACACTATGATTTCTTTGCTTGAACTGATCATTTATCTAATGAAATATGCTTTCCAAAAAAGCAAATTTATACATTTATTAGTTTGCTGCAAAGCCATGACAGAGAGCCTGTAATTCTCTGTATTTGTAAAGCTGAACATTAATGTCTTGTATTTCCATGTCCCATAAATTCAGCTAGCAGACTATCTAGCTCCAGATCCAATACTACCAAATGAGTTTTTTTACATATTATGCTTTCTCATTTTTATTTTATTTAAGAAACAACGATTTTTCTTCTTACCAAGAATAGTACAAGGTCCATGGTGGTGAACTGTAGTCTACATAGGGTCAAAGCTCCTGCTTTCAGTACCATCACCATGCAGTACTTGACTCCTATAACATTATGGGTTGCTCCCATAAAAATGCAACTAATGGACTAAGATTAATTTTTCCTATTTACTGTACGATAATTTCTGAGACATACTTCCTGAAGACTTCAAACATACTCTATCGACCACCTGATCAGAAGCTTCCTGTCTCTTTATTAAATTAAAATTTTCTTTTCCACTTTTATTGGTAGCCAAAAATCTTGTGAGGAATGTGTAAAAGATAATTGTACATCAAGTTAAAGGCATCTAGCTCACTTTAAAGCATGAAAACGTTCCATACGGAGCAATTTTGTAGACATAAAACTGACACACGGAAAAGCCAGCATCAAACCTCTCATTCTAATGGCACTGCTGTGCAGCTACATAAACTCTACAGGTCAAAATGATTTTAAAGATTGCATGAATATACTTGCACATGCAAAGAGAGGCGGAAGGACAGCTGTCTTTTTTTCCCTGACAAAAAGACAGCCTGAATACTGTCAATTCCTTATTTTTAAGATCAAAAACATCTGTTAACATCTGTTTTTCTGATGCTTCTGTTGAAGAATATTGGTATGAATTGACAGTAGCTCTTACCATTAACTGAAACAAAAAGTCAAATCAAACAAAAAAGACTGGTAATTTAGATGTTAACAAAGACACTGCCTAATCAAAGAATAAACATTTCTCTGATCAATTACATATGTTGCAATATAAACTTACTGCAGGGTCCAATGCTGAAAGCAAAGCAAAGGGGGAGTGAAACGTCATTAGTGATTCAGACAATTTTAAATAAAAAAAGACCATAAAGAGGACAACTTAATCCAAATTTTTTCACATAATGGACTAATTACTAATTACTACTGGCACTGAAACACAGAAAAAGAGAGTAAGTAGCTCATGCTCCTCATGAAAACCTGACTTGATCAGAAGACATTTCTCAACATAAATCAACCTACTTCAAAGAATTAGTATTTCATTACCTCTCAGCAGTTATAGGGAAAGGAAAACTCACAAGGTGAAATGCAAGTTCCATCACTTCTATGCAGATTAGCAGACAATTGATAAGACCAGTTTTTTTTTCATGTATATAAAATGCTATTTGGCGATGCTCTGCAAACACAAAGTGCCATTAGCAGTGCTGAAAATCACAGAAGCATACAATCATTTAGGTTGGAAGAGACCTTGAAGATCATCAAGTCCAACCACTAACCTAGCATTGCTGGGTTCACCAGTAAACCACATTCCTAAGCACCCTCCAAGGATGCTGACTTGACTCCTTCCCTGAGCATCCTGTTTTAATGTCTGACAACCCTTCCCATGAAGAAATTTTTCCTGATACCCAATCTAAATCTCCTCCAGTACAGCTTGAGGCCATTTCCTCTTGTCCTGTCACTTGTTACTTGATAGATTAATCCCCACCTTGCTAAACCCACTTTCGGGTAGTTGTAAAGAACCCCTGAGCCTCCAGGCTAAACAACTAACCTGGTAAATACATTGAAGCTCCCACCTGAAACCATTTGCCAGAGTGTCTCTGTGGGTAGACATGCACTAGTGTTTACTTCAAAAGTGTTCTCCTGACCCTAGCTTAAACGTCCTCAACTCCTTTGCTGACTGTGCTCTTTCCCATTGCTATCGAAGTATCCCTGAGTGAGAACACTGATTTCTTTAGAAAAAAACCAGTAAAAATTGAAGTTAAGAACCACAACTCATGCACTCTAACCACAAACAGGCATTTAGTCTCTAGGATCAGATTAGACCTGGTTAAAGCAAAAAAACCCCAAACCCTTGACCATGAACATTGGGTTCTCCACACCTACTGTTTGCCCTACAGACCCACTCTCATTCACAGTATTTGCTAACTTAGAAATAGCCTTTGTCTGCACTCCCCCACCTATAATCACAGGGATAATAATTATTAACTATATGGAGGTGACAGAGTGACTGATTAGCTAGTGGGTAAGCAGCATTTTGAAAATCTGCAGTGCTATGTAGCTATTTCCTCTTATTACGAATACTCTTGAGCTCGTACCATCCAAAGAGACAGCAGTGTATAAACAAGAATCAATCTGGAACATCCTTGGTTTCTCCAAAGTACAACCGCTCCACTTGCTGAAGCCACTCTGGTGACAGCAGGTTTACTTCATGAAACTTAACAATGATCTTGACATGTCCACTCAGAGTACATGCCCTGATTATAGTCAGGATGCTGTTCAGTTCAGCAGACGTCTGCCCGTGGTAATACAAGTCTGTCCATATAGTTTAAGCTTTTCTATGTCATAAAAGGTCATTCAGTATTTATCAGTCAGGATCCAAAAACCCATGAACTTCCAAATAACTCCTCAATACCACTGCTATACACAACAGAAGCAACAAGTACCTGCTGCTGTTCTCACAAATCCCCTACTTACTTATTGTAGCTTAATAAAACCAAAGACAATGTACAGAATTTATTAGTAAGTACTTTTAAGATCGCCATTTTGTTAATTACTATTTTTCATGTTTCATTTTGACATTGTACTTACACTTTCAGAGTTCCTTACCTCCCAGGCTTTGCAGTATGGCAATAGCCCCTCTAGAGGGGCTCACCTGAGGAGTCAGTCTACCAGAGCAAGCCTGGCATAAAGTGTGAGGACATTTTCTCTGCTTCAAAATGCAACTAAAGGGGAAAATAACCCCTTCTACTTCAAACAGCTTTCTGTTTACCTTAGTCATAGAGTACACAGAAGACCTTTAATAACCTTCTCTTGTATGGCAAAATCAGTTCAAACTCCCAGTTTCAACCCCTCAAGAAAGATAGCTTGCTCATTGCCATGTATCATGCATCCATGTGTTGAAAAGCAGGATGCATCGCCAGATGAAGGAAGGAAAGTGGTCACATTCTCACCCTTGATCAAAAGTTAGTCTCCGCTTCTGATCCTGCCAGTTCTACCTATTTACACACACGCTTACTCATTCACCCTATTCTCTCAGGGCTTCTAAATCAGGTCAAAGGGCTAATAAGTACTTCAGTGCTCGCTAGCAGAGGTCACAGCTCTCTCCAGGAATCCTGCAATCTCTCTAAATAGATTCTTCACCTCCACAGTATGTCACGATGAACATACACAATCAGGTGTCCAAGCATGCCAAAAGCTGCAGTGTGAGAAACCAGTAACTAAAGAAACTAGATGTACAGCAAATAAATTACTGAATTTCAGTGCCCTTAGACAGATGTTTAGAGGAGTAAAAGGACTTTTCATGTACACATTCAAAAATATTAATCAAAATTATTTCCAAATACCGGTATGTTCAGACCAAGTAAAAGAGAATGTTAGAATACATTTCACAGTAAGGTTTTTCAGAAAAAAATGAATGACTAGTGCCATCAAAAACATAAGTACCTGATTGTACACGATAGAAAGAATGAAAAGGAACTTCTATTAATAGTCACTTTTTATGGAATTGTAACAAGATGTTCCCAAGATATCTAAATGTGAAGTTTAGTTCAGACATTTAGGCAACATTGGCTGAGACATGAAAATCTTATTACTCCTAGCAAGTATTTCCAGTCCAATGTAAACTAAAATCTGCCTCCTTAATAGCATTGCTACCTCAGTCTCTTTTCCATCTCAGTGTATAAACTGGGTGATGTGCTAGAGGGGGAAACAGCATCACCTATGAAAGTAACAACTACTGCCTTTCTACTTTCCTTGCTTGAAAATTCAGTTTCAGTATGACACTTTTCCAAATAGAAGAGCTATTGCATCAAAGTGAGATAATGATCCATGAAGCCCTGAGTTAAAGCCTTATCATTTAGGAAAGAATCATGCAGCATGATCCAAACTGTAATGATTATTTTAAGGGGATCATGGAAAACCAGCAAACTTGGCAACATACTGTGCTTCCCTGGTAATTTACAGGGTCAGAAGCACTACAAAGTAAATGTAAAGAAAGAAATGAAAAAACCCAACCAAACCCAACCCTAGATCAGTCTGAATCATGATTTTGTTTGAGAAATGATGGTATAGATTCAATAATTGATCCAGGAATAAAGCCTGGTGTCATTTGCAGCATCATTCTGAAATGTAATTCATAACACTTTAATTACAAAGAGATTACTGGGAAGAGCAAGCAGCTCCAGATACTTCATTACAGAGATACCATTAACTTAAGAGAAGGAGGAAATACTCCTAGGCTACTTTTATGTCACAACATAAAATCACAAAAATAATCTACCTTGCTCGCTGATGGACTTAAAGGGCTGCCTGAAATTGATAAAAAGATTACTGTGGAAGAAATAAACTTCAGAATTTGCATTATGAGTTGTTCAGGGAGGTTTTCTGCTTCAAGAAAACTTCATCAGAGAATCATATTCCCCCTCTCTGTGAAAGGGGATTCATTAATAAGGCAACTGAGTCCAAAGGAGAATGGCAGAAAGGTTTATGTTTTCCTCTACAATTTATTTACATTTGCAAAACTGTAAATTTCATTTACAATTCATTTACAATTGCAAACCTGAGATATTTCAAGATACCTCCATGGAAGAGGGTTGGTTTGTTTTGTTTTCTGGGGTTTGTTTGTTTTTTCTGAGGATGTATTCTTTTTTCCTTCTTTTCGGTTTCGTTGGCTTTTTTTTAAAACATTCCTTATTCTCATGGGGTGTGGTTAAGACCAAAAGACAAATCTTTGTGGGAAGCAAAGGCTTTTGTACACTTAAAGCAGGCTATTAAGAAAGGACAGGGAACAAGATAATCCAGAATTCAAATTGCTTTTGCATTCCTTTCATTTATTGGTTTTCACAAGGAAGGAAAAGAAAATAGTATATCACCAAACAGCTGAGTCATTACTGGAATAATCTCAGGAGAGTGTGGAAAACAACTTGCCATCATTTGATTTTCCAGGTTAAGAGGCAAAGAAATTCTACAGGTTGAGAGCTCCAGAGACAACCAAAATCCAACATCAAACAAACAAAACCCCAACACTACACAGTGTTATGACAAGAGGAAAATAAACCCAGGAGTCCATTTTTAGAAAATAACATCGAAAGTAACAGATTTAGAAAGTAACAGCAAAGAGCCAAGTGCAGCTACATACTCATTTGCTGAAGTCCAGCCCTCTTCAAGGATTTCACTGCCTAGTTTCCATAGGAGCACTGAGCACCAGTCTTTAAAACAGAGACCTATGGATGGGCCAAGGTTCCCACTCTAGTGCAGCCTGACAAATGTCCCACGTCTCCCTAACTGCACTGAATGAGATGTTTTACCATAAGACCCTGCCAGTTGTTATATATAAAATAAAATGAGTTAGCTTTTGCATAATTAGTATGTTTAAAAATTACATAATTAGTTAATTAAAGTTCTTAGGAAGCAGTTAGCCAAGTTACAAAAAGTTCACACATATGCTTAAACCTTGTTATGGATTGTTAAAGATGCTTATGTATCCCAGTTGTAAGTATAACTCTGACCCCTGTTCTTATGTTTCAAATACCAGGTTAAAACAACTACATTAGATGTTGTTAGTAATGTACATGATTAATGTAATTGATTGAAGCACTCTTTTATTGAATTGACTGTTGTTTGAATGTTTTATTAGAAGTTAATAATTATTTTAAAGC
>VYXC01009442.1:111147-128460 GCA_013397175.1 Platysteira castanea | reverse complement strand
CAATATTTCCATTTCTCCCTGCAGCACAGCCAAGGCAGACAGAACTAAGGTGTGCTTCACAGCCTCCCTCACGCTTCACGATCCCAGGTATCACAGTCATCAGTGGACATCAAGATAGCAGATGCTTTAAGGTACTGGGGATGGGACACTGGAGATGTGATGTACAGCATCACTCAACTGTATGGTACAGGCTTATCTTCAAACACTAGCTAGGAGGCGTGTTCTTAAGGAAAGCAATAAGGGCGTGGGAGAGGACTGTTGCTTTAGAAGTTGGTGCCTCTCTGCATACAAGCCTCTATCCTGCCCCACCATTCCCACAAATCCCCCAAGGGAAGCCACCAGGCCCTCTAGCAGGCATCCACTAAAGTGTAAAGTACTGTCGGCTTAGACAGTAAAGATCTGCCAAGAGCCAAGACAGGTGCTGGTTGCTCTGCTACTCCAGTACCTGGCCTGAGCATGGCAGGGCTACAGACTGGCAGTACATGCACTTCTTCCTTACTCCCAGTCTTGTCAACCTCGACTGCACAGACTGGTTATTTTAAAAAGTTATTTATATGTATTTTAGATTACATATATTTAGTGCACAGTACCTTTGTAGAGAATCACAAGTCTTATCCATTTCTTTCTTTCACGAATGTACACACTGAGAATGAACATTCATCTTTGCAAATAATCTCCTGACTTTGAAGCACACTTCTACCAATGAAAAGTATTGTGAGGGTAAGAGAAGAAACTATTTTTCCTTCTGCTACTTTATCTAGAAATCATTTGCCTTGTGCAAAAGGAATTTGCTGACAGGAGACAGAGCATCTTTTTGAGTACCACCAAAGTAGCTGACCTTGCGATCACATTCACGTGCCACTTATCAGGATGTTTTGGTACTGACCTGGGCTTACATGCACAGTTAGCATCATGCACCTAGTTCACGCGTGGTGTCAGGACATTGCCAATGTGTGTGAATCGGAGTTGGAGGGTTTCAATCCTGCTGTGTCTACTTAGTTTATAACACTGTGTCAAACCCCTAAATCCGCAACTACCCTACATAAGGATGCATAATGATGTGACATTACCAGGAGCACTGACACTGGATCAGGCCCAGAGGCCCCTCAGCCTACAATCAACTGCTTGAAGCTACAGCCTGTGTCAGTCCTGTAGCTATTCAGAGATCAGCTGAAAGACAGCCCTATATCTGCCCATAATTCAGGGTAATGAGCTACCTTGCTGGCTTCCCAGACAGACTGAAGCCGCAAAGGTGGCTGCTCTGGGAAAAGCAAGCTGGCATACTGCCACTGGAAGACTTCTGAACTGCAAAACTAACATTTTCACTGATTTCCCCTTAGGCAACTGGTCACAGTCCTCCACAACTACCTATAAAACGATTCTTTGTACATGTATAAGCACTGCTAAGTGAGTGCAGCATAACGGAATGTAAATCCCATAGGATTTCCCCCACATTTTATGATTAAAGGTCAGGGTGAACTGTTGACTCAGCTGATCCGTATCTGCAAGATGATGCTGCAGCACAGTCACTGTATTTCACAGAATCACAAATTGGTTGAGAGCAGAAGGGATCTCAAGCAGGGCCACAACAAGCTGCCCAGGACCATGCACAGATGTTTTTTTAATACCTCTTCAGACGGGACATGCTACAACTGCCCTGGGTAACTGGTGCCAATGCACAGTCATCCTCACAGTGAAAAAGTGTTTCCTGATGTTCAGAACCTCCTGTGTTTCAGCCTCTGCCCATCGCCTCTTGCCCTTATCACTGGGCATCACTGAAAACAGCCTAGCTCTGTCCTCTCTGCACCTTCCCTTTGGGTACTTACATAAATTGGTAAGATCCCTCCCCCGAGTCTTCTCCTGGCTGAACAGTCCTAGCTCTTAGAGTAGCATTTCTTAGCATTTCCTTACAGCAGAGTATTCAAGTCCCTTCTAATGAAGGGACACTTCTTAGACACTCCTTGCTTGAATCTCCCAAAAAGTTCCTCACCTGGCTCTCTTGTACTGGCAAGCTTAACCTCAAACTCACTGCCCACCAGGCAGAAGGACAACAAGGCTAAGTGCTCTCTCTACCAGATAAGGAAACTTTTTCTCCAGAGTGTTCAGGCTGCATCTGTGTCAGTATAGTGTCAAGTCCTAACTGTGCTTCATCTGTGTTAACGCACATGAGAAAATTATGTAAAAACTTTCTGGGCTCCTTATGTACACAGGAAAACACAGTCTGACAGGTAAGCAGTGGTCCTACTGGCCTCAAATTCTCATTTTTGTAAGATTTAATTTACTCATGAAAGTTTGACACCTAGATGAGGGTAAGTGGAAGAAAGTCCCCTTAAGCATCTCAGACTATTCCAACTGCAGTTAAGTCCTGGAACATCCAGTTCTTCCTTGATAACAAGAAGTACTCACTTTCTAAGGATAAATCCGATTCCTCTGCAGAAGATGCAGAACTCTTTAGAGCAGGCCTGTAGAACAAGTGTTCCTCAAGGTGGAACCTAAAGCTGTTTTCATATTTCACACAAGAGCTAAGCAGCTGCTACCAGCATTCACCAATAACTGACCCTTACACAAAAGCACTGGTGTATAGTCTGGAAAGTTATACAGTGCTCCCAAGGTGGATGAGCCATGACCACTGTGCCTGCGGTACACAGGAGAAGCCTGCAGGTACCCTGAGGCGTAGGCACAGGCGGCTGGGATTGTTATGTCATTACTCAAAGGAATTGCTCAACACTATTTAATAGAAATAATGACAGCAATATGGTACATGTGCCTGAACCACACTCCATCAGACTAATTACTCTGAGTCTTGTAAATTATAAATACCTAAATACCCAACATTTATCATCCTGAGACCCAGTTTCAAGATTTCTGTGCTATACCAGAAGAAAACAGAAAAACCTGGGGGTGAACTCCTGGACAGGCAAAGAATACAAAACAGATTTCTGTGCTGGGGGCTAGTCACTGGACTTCTGTGGAAGATGGAAGTTGCAGAATTTGGGCAATTTTCATTGTTAGAAGAGGAAGTAAAGCATTCTGAAAGGCAAGCTGGCCAGAGAGGCCAGAGTATCCTTGCACTTCTGAAGATGAAGGGGAGGATTGGGAGGGGAGTGTGCTTATTTAGCAGAAAAATCAAAGAAAGATTAAAATTAAATGAATAATCAAATAAAATGGAGAGGTTGAACTGTTTGTACAAACATTCTAGACAGGTGATAAACCTACAGAATTCCTGATATATTGATGTATATTTGAAGAAGGAAGTGTAACTAAAGAAAAGATTTACGCAAGTTGAAGTTCAGTAGTTGGCTTTATTTTATACTTCAGAATTGGCTGGCAGCCAGCAATCTTTATATTTTTGGTTTAAATTTTAATAAGGAAAAATTGAAACAAAAGCTGATGGCATAGCAGATGACAGTTACAGCTAATGTGACAGACAAGTGGGGCTCCTCTAACACTTTCATGAAAAGGGAAAATTATACTCTCCTAAGGCCATGTAACTGATGCTAAAGGTCTCAAGCAAATTACCTTGGTATTTCTGCAAGTTTAAAAATTGTGATTCCTAAACCAGAAAAGCACCATACATAAATACCTCTTAAGAAAAGAAGCATGTGTCAGAACCACAGTCAAAAGTAACTGCAGGAACATATGATTACAACTGTACTCGATTTGCTACATGTAAACGAAAGAAGTTCAACACCAGTACCAGATACATGTTATAAGTGCATTGTGTTCATGAGAGCAAAAACCTGACAGAATTAGATGTGTAAATAACTGGATTTAGATTTAAAACAAGAACAACTGGTAGTCATTTCAGAACATTTTATGAGGTAGCCTAGACAGCCACACTTATACAAAGAAAAAAGAAAAATGAAAAACAACAAAACCAGCCTGGATAAGAGAAGAGCTAAAAGAAGAAAACTGAACTAGGTAAGCCAAAAACATGGGAAATCAGAACCATTTTTAAGAGAAAAAGTCAGATGATAACCTCTGGGGCTCCACAAAAGACCTCACTTTTTTTTTTTTTTTAATGACAGACCACACTGGTTCCTCACAAAACTATTGCTGTAGAATACTTAATATTCATTAACACAGAAAAAGAACCACATAATTTTCAGGGGTTTTTTTGCTTGTTTTTAGGGAAGCACAGACCACATTTGCAACAACAATGAAAGAATACCCACTGAAGACAAACAACACAGAGGATTTATTGAAGTTAGAATGTTAGTCAGAGGGTCCAAAGGTTTTAGAAGGACTGGCTAAGAAGACATACTGACTTGAAACTCTTGAACTGTCACCCAAAAAACCCCAAAGGGTGAAAAACAGTGAGGGAAAAAGACTGTGTACCAAGACCCATGGAGTTACAATACAGATGGTATGCTGTACAATGTCAGTGGTTTTGAAGAACTAGGCATCTGCTACGCAACTCATCATACAACAAACCAACACACCATGCATTAAGTAACAGTTGTTTAAACAGTTAAGTAGTAAACTACACAGGCAAAAGTCCTGAACAGACAACTGTCTTCCAAACAGGATCCCAACAATATCAAGACTTAAAAAAACCTTAAAAATCTTCACCCGTGAGATAAAATAAAAACATGAAATTATTACTGACAGTACTCGTAGGTGATGCAGAAGCTGTGAACTGGTAAACAATGACGATGATACAATGCTGAGAAGTATGTTAGACTAACCTTCTTTCTGTAAAACAGAAAGAAGCAAACATTGTGCATCTAAAGGCTGTTAAATATAAACTTGCCAAACAATGACTAAACCCACCCTGAAAAGCAGTTATTTAGAACAGCATTTAAGTTACAGCAGCCATCTAAACATGAGTAGTTTAATATCCTGGTTCAGTAGGCTGTTACACTCCTTGAACACACCTCAACAGTGGTATTTCAACCAGCGGTACTCATATACTCATCATAAAAGAATATACACATCACTATTCAATTCTCATGATCTGTACTTCACTACTGACCTTGAATTGGAAAGAAGTCAAAAAATAGCTACAAAAACAATTAAAGGATCATAAAATCCACTCTACAGTTACAAAGTTAGAATTGAACTATGGACCCGTCCAGACTGAGCACCAAGATACTGGAGTATTTTCTTTCTGTCCTCAAAGTTGATAATCAATGTAATGTAATTTTCATGATTATGATGAACTTAAAAAAATGAGTAGTGCAGTTATTTTACTTCTTACGCTTTATCTAATATCAGAAAATTAAATCCACAATAAATAAAGAAAGAGCTTATCAGACAGGTTGCTGTCATTTTGTGCAACCATGTATTCTGGTTCAAAAAACCACATACCACCCTTTCAAAGGACACACACACACAAAAGAAAACCCCATCAAAAATACCCACAAAAAGAAAGCTTTCCAAATCCACAAACAAGCCTGAGTTATTGAGCACAGCGATATATACAATTAATGTCACTATACCTAAACTACAGTCTAGATTGGTAGGATGAAATACTGTTTTAAGTAAGACAGTTATACCCAATCAACAAATAAACATTTGTCTTGCTTATGGGTCTCTTTTGACCACTTCCCCAGAGTTTTGATCCTCTGTGCACATAAAAAAAAAGTTGCAAAGAAATGGAAGGTATTAGAAAATTCCGTATCACTAAGCAGAAGTAGCTGAGTATCACGTAAACAAGACAAAACAAACAGACACAGGCGGTGATGACATCTTTCTCCAGCTATAGATTATTCCAGAAAATACTGTCACTCCTTGAAAATAAAAATAACTAAAATATAAAGCAAAAGCCTTACAAAGTATTTTCATGATAGTTTTTCCCCCTTGCTTTAAGCCATTCTAACAAAAGACTATATCCCAGGAGCCTGACAAGTCACTTAGTCATATATAGTAACTTTGCATAATTACCAGTTAAAAAGAATCCCACCATATTCTGTCGTTTTAAACAAAAGAAGACTATCTCCTCCTGCTTTACTGATTTTATATTCTCTAATGGGGAATCTCCATAGACAAAAAATGCAATGTAAATATTTAGATCTATCCTTCTCACTTTACTACATGAAACTGTAGACCAAAACAGTCTGTAAATCAAAACATTCAAAGTATTTTCTGAGAATAACCAAATGAAAACTGCACTAATAAAATGAAAGTGAGTGTAAATTTACAAAACAAAACAAACAAAAAAAACCCAAGCACAAGAATGTCATTACCTAGAGAATGTTAGTATCATAAATTTCTCCAAGAAAACAATTTAAACGCACACATATTAACTTCACTGTTCAGCATCAGAGGTTTGCATTTTGTGTAGGGAAGACAGCCACAATTAAGCTATTAGCAAATTCTGCTCACGTTGTTTATCTAGTTCAAAGGCTAAAATATTCAGAGATTACCATGAGTCTAGTTCTTAACCCTAATTAAATCTAATAATTAATAGGAGTGTGTTATTATGTTGTGGAGCCAAACAGAGAAGAAAATCACAGTGAATTCAAATTCATGATTATCTTGTCTCGCAGGTAAGAGGCAAGGAGGAATGCACTTAAGTAAATAAACCCCAAGAGAACAAGAACTGTTCTGGGCAGAGAATGTTTCTGGATTTCTGTGAACACCAGTGGTATTAAAATCCAAGCTTGAAGGATTGCAAAACAAGCCATTTTACTGATGCTAACTGTGGCCGTGGTGGGACACTGGCTCAGGTTGCTTGGAGAATCAGTGAATGATCCATCCCCGGCAGTGTTCAAGGCCAGGCTGCATGGGGCGCTGAGCAATCTGGGCAGGAGGGCTTTAAGATCCTTTCCCACTCAAACCATTCTGCGATTCTATGAAGCATGCTGTTAGTCAATTTAATGAAATACAGTAATTTCAGTGAATCTTCGTTTGTAGAAAACATCCAGTTCTATGCTTAGACGAAAGCAAATTTACTCCTAAATTGTCCGTTCTGCCTTTCTATGAACTAAGTTGTTAAACCAGGAGAGACAGTCACCTAAATGAAATCCATCTTTGCATCAGTCAGAGTACATGTTTATTATCTCCTTTAATTTATTTACCAATTCAATGCTGAGATAAACAGAGACAAAGAGGAAACTGAACATAGTACAAAAAAAATCATGTTGTTTCTTCTCAATATGCTCTTCTTATGAAGAAAAAACAAAATATGTTTAGGTGCCTTTTGTGTTTTCAGAGGGGGGAAAAACCCCATATATAAAGCATTGTTCTTACAGCTATCTAGTTTGGAAGATGTACAACAGTTTTTAACTCCAGGAAATTACTTATTACCAAAGCAGTCCAACCATAGCATCACAGAGCAGTCTGGGTTGGAAGGCACCCTGAAAAATCATCCATGCCACCCACTACACCAGGTTGCTCAAAGACCCCTCCAGTCTGGCCTTGTACACTTTCAAGAATAGGGCACCCACAGCCTCTCCGGGAAGCCTGTTCCAATGTCCCACCTGCCTCCCTGTAAAAGATTTCTTCTGTGAGTCCAATCTAAATCTACTCACTTTCAGTTCAAAACCATTGCTCCCCATCCTCTTACTGACAGACCCACGTAAAAAGTCTTTCTATGGCTTTCTTATATACACTCCTTGTATATCGAAGGACTGCTCCAAGGTATCTCTGGCATCTTCTTTTCTCCTGGCTGAAAACTCCACACTATCTCAGCCTCTCTTCATAGGAGAGGTGCTTCATCCCTCTGATCATTTTTGTGGCTCTTTTCTAAGCTCTTTTTGCTCTGAAAGGTCCATGTCCTTCTTGTGCTGAGGACCACAGAGACAGATGCAGTATTCCAGGTCCCACGAAACAAGAATCACCTCCCTTGACCTCTCGGCCAGACTTCTGATGCAGCCCTGGCTTTCCAGGCTCCAGGTGCACACTGCTGTCTCAAGCCCAATTTTTCATTCACCAGTATCCCTAAATCTTCCTGCACAGGGCTACTCTCAATCCATTCATCCCCCACACTGTACTGGAGTCCAGGGTTGTCCCAACCCACGTGTAGCAATGCACCCAGGACCTTGGACTTGGCCCTGTTGAACCCTGGTGAGGTTCCAGCAGGCCCACTTCCCTCCCATCAGAGGTACCAACCGCACCTCTCAGACTGGTGTCACCTGGAAATATGCTGAGGGCGCAACTTCCCACTGCTTATGTCATAACAAAGGTATTAAACTATGATTTCTTGAGGGACTCCACTTACTACTGTTTTCACTTGGACATTAAACCATTGACCATAACTCCTTGGATGCAGCCATTTTACTTTATTTGTCAAAGATTCTACCCCATCAAACTTCCTTCAATCCAATTTAACAGTAAGAATGTTGGGGGGGGATACCATATTAAAGGCCTTACACACACCTAGATAGATGACATCTCTACCTCTTTGTCCACTGATACAGTTACTCCACCATAAAAGGCCACAAGATTAGTCAGGCAGTTAGTCCTTCGTGAAACCTTGCAGACTCTATAATGAACACCTCTGTATCTTCCATATGTTTCAACAAGTATTTAAAGAATATCTGTTCCATGATCTGAAGACTAAATTATAGCCTGACTTTTGTCTTGAGTTTTAACATTGCCAAAGAGGTTTCCTCTACTTGGGGAATTAAAAAAAGTGTCTCAAGTGTTTGTCATGGGGTTTTCTACTAAATTCTTTTGCCATGACATGCAACACCAGTAACTTCCAGATCAAACCTCCCCACAAAACATCCTTTAGAAGATGACTTAATGTATTAGGGGAAGAGTAAATGAGATAAACAGATTTTGCTCTCTAAATCTCTTTTAATAATGGGCCAAGTCAGTCAGACAGCTGTTTGGTGGCCTGCCCTCTGAGATAAGCTATTAATCCTGTCACTGTTAATGATGACCAGGTGCATACATCACAACCACCCCTCAAAAAAATGGGCCATCTCAGGAACAGGAGAGTTTCAAGTGGCATGAAGATTGTTGCTGTGTATGAAAATACTTCAAAGCATCAGGTTCCATCAACCCACAAACAAGAAATTAAAAGAAGGAAAAGAGAATTTAAGCAGAGTTATTCAAATATAGGTGTAAGAACATGTCCTTTATTCTTTGGCCTTTTCTCCCCAGCATAACTACACAACATCTGTTTTCAGGCTACTATTATTTTCTTTTTTAAACAAACAATCAAACAGAAATACAAGTGATAAGTATTGTGAGAATCGTTATTTTCCCTCCTAAAAGATCAACTAAGTTAAACCAAATTTTACCAAGGAGTACTTTGGGTTTGTTTGCTTGTTGTTTGTTTGTTTTTATTGTTCCTTTTTGCAAACCATCTTCGAAAGGTTTTAACTACCAACATAAATGTTTCATTTCAACACCATCTAGACAGCACAGTCCAAAAAGGCAAGCATCAGATCCTCCAAGTAACTGGATGGCTGTGTAAGACTATTCAAGATACATGAATGATGCCTTTATTTTTCAGCATTTAATTTCAATTGCTTTTACTGCTCTGGTCTATGAGACTAAGTGGCACTTAGAGCGCTTCATAAATCCATTATCAGAGCAAAATATAAGTTCCATAGTTGATCATCAGTTTCCCAAGCCTGATCAGTTCCCAAAAGCATAAGGAATGACGGCATCTTTTCCAACTTCTATGTATTTTGCATTTTTCTGGCCTTCTGAGTTAGCAGTAGCTGCAGTTAGCAGCTAGCTGCTACAGAGGCTTTCTCTTTGACTTTCTGGACGACGCTGTTCACCCAGAAATGTGGGCTGGAATACCTTTCAGCATCCTTTTTCAACATTCTCTAATATAAGGAAGATAACTAATATTAACATTGAAGACTCAGGAGTTAAAAACTCTCCTGTGATGGGTTTACATAATAAGGAAATAAAAGCAAGTTTCCTTAACTCATAGAAATATTCTCATTCAGTACAAGGATTCTTGACAAAGATTATCATTAGAGCAATGAATTACCCAAGGACCAAAAAGCTTATGTTAGTGTCCAGAGAGCATATAGCTCAGGTACAGTGACAAACACACTAACAAAACTAGATAGTAATGTATATTCTGTGCCATAAAAATAAATACTATTATAATTAAATTTTTTTTTCCTAATGGATAATTTCAAAGTGTACCTAAAACATGTTCACTACATTATAACTTAGCTTATGGAAGTATGATCAAGAATGGGATCCTTTAGGTTGACTTCATGGCTATATCGTAACTAAATCAGTAATTTCTAGTTTGATTCCTGTTTACTCGAAGAACCTCTAACAGGTTGACTTTCTTTCACATCCAGACACACCAAGCTCCTACAGAACAGAAACCTGTGCTCTTACCTTGGATTTAACTCAAAAGGTGGCTAACTCCATCTGGGCAAACACTTTTCTGACCCACATTTGGTGACACTTACCAAGATTTGAGCTGTATTTTTCAGTTAATTTCAAAAAACTTAAGGATCTAACTGCACTCAGCTCTTTAGAGAAGACTGGGAGTAGAGGGGAGAAATAGAACATTTCAAATTTTAACTGCCCTTTCCACAATTTCCTTTGGGGAAAAGCAAATCCCCCTTCAACAGACTTTTGACAGCTGGGACTGAGCACCAAAGTAGTTCAAAAAGGACCACAATGGCATTCTCCTAGATACAAAATAGAAGACAGATAATCAGTGAGAACAGGGCCTTGAGTAGAAATCTTATGCATGTACTCTGAGGCAAAAACAGACTCAGACTCTGGCCCTAGTCAAAGCTACCTAGTCTCATTCATTCCAGCAGACACTTCTTCCACACACAGGTCAATCTAAACTACAAACAGCACAGCTCCCAGATGAAGCTGTCAATACACAGATCAGTNACATAATAAGGAAATAAAAGCAAGTTTCCTTAACTCATAGAAATATTCTCATTCAGTACAAGGATTCTTGACAAAGATTATCATTAGAGCAATGAATTACCCAAGGACCAAAAAGCTTATGTTAGTGTCCAGAGAGCATATAGCTCAGGTACAGTGACAAACACACTAACAAAACTAGATAGTAATGTATATTCTGTGCCATAAAAATAAATACTATTATAATTAAATTTTTTTTTCCTAATGGATAATTTCAAAGTGTACCTAAAACATGTTCACTACATTATAACTTAGCTTATGGAAGTATGATCAAGAATGGGATCCTTTAGGTTGACTTCATGGCTATATCGTAACTAAATCAGTAATTTCTAGTTTGATTCCTGTTTACTCGAAGAACCTCTAACAGGTTGACTTTCTTTCACATCCAGACACACCAAGCTCCTACAGAACAGAAACCTGTGCTCTTACCTTGGATTTAACTCAAAAGGTGGCTAACTCCATCTGGGCAAACACTTTTCTGACCCACATTTGGTGACACTTACCAAGATTTGAGCTGTATTTTTCAGTTAATTTCAAAAAACTTAAGGATCTAACTGCACTCAGCTCTTTAGAGAAGACTGGGAGTAGAGGGGAGAAATAGAACATTTCAAATTTTAACTGCCCTTTCCACAATTTCCTTTGGGGAAAAGCAAATCCCCCTTCAACAGACTTTTGACAGCTGGGACTGAGCACCAAAGTAGTTCAAAAAGGACCACAATGGCATTCTCCTAGATACAAAATAGAAGACAGATAATCAGTGAGAACAGGGCCTTGAGTAGAAATCTTATGCATGTACTCTGAGGCAAAAACAGACTCAGACTCTGGCCCTAGTCAAAGCTACCTAGTCTCATTCATTCCAGCAGACACTTCTTCCACACACAGGTCAATCTAAACTACAAACAGCACAGCTCCCAGATGAAGCTGTCAATACACAGATCAGTTGTGCTGAGACAATACTGATACAGCCCTTATCTTTTCAACTTACTGAATCACGAGGTGCTTCTCATAAACTTTCTAACGTTCTGTTGCTTATTCAAGTAATACACATAATGCACACCATCTGCTTTCCACAGAAAGATGAGCTGAACCACCACCGTGGGGCTCACCTAAATCATACAGCTCATTACATCAGTTTGTCAGATGATTCTGCCTTAATGGATTGACAAAGGAGGAATCTTGTTTGGTGGGATTTATTTTTTGTTTCTGGAATAGCCACACCACCTTCTCAAATGCAGAATGAAATCAACAACAGTACTTTTCTCTTGGCAACCGCATCTGCATCAGGATTCTGGGATAAAACTCTTCACTACTGATAAACACTGAGTGTACAAATTAGGTGGTTTGATTATTCCATGCAATTTGTCCTTTGAAAACTTACAAAGGACAAAAATCTGTAGACAATCATGCTTCAGTTTAGTCTCAGTATCAGCACTACTTATTGAGGGAACAATGTGCTTTCAGAACATTTCACATTTAAACTTTATTTTAGCCTGAAAAAAACATTTGTGCTATTCCTGGAACTCTCCCAGTAACTTGCAAAACTTTGAATTTCTAAAACTTTGGTATCTCTTGGACTTCTCCCATCCAGTTTTAATACATCTAACTTCTTTGCACAGAGTTAATAACATTTAAGACCCGTGGCATGCTTCCTTCTTTGCAGCCAACACCATGTGTATAGCTTCCTAGTGTTTCCTAGATGCTGATTCCACCTCTGTTTTCTCCTGCTTTCCTACTCTTTGTTCTTGCCAGGTTTGATAATTACAGTAAATAAAAGGTGAATGCCGAAAAACTTCCATAATTCCATCAGTAACAGCTGTTCATACACAGTTGCATTTGTGTACAAAACCAGATTTTCTTCAGTCTTCTACCATTCAGCTTAAGGAAGCTGATGGGAAAAAAATACTGTGTTTCTAGCACTCTATTGCTGCAACAAAGCTAATCACCATTAACCACACATCTACCTTACTTTATTTCACACCTCTCTGTGATTAGTTTTGCAGAGTAGTGCTTTCCCCTATGAAACTGCTGTTACCACCATACAACAAAATTAATTCGAAGCAACTGAAGGAGTAGAATTATTATTTCTTTATTTTGCAGCACACACTTAAATGCCCATTCTCCAAAGATTTCTCTGCTCAGTGGGTATTTTCTCATCCTACATTTATTTAACATTGTTTGCCAGTGTATCATACAAATTAGGGGCCACTTGGCTCTTTGATATGTAAATGAAGTTGAAGTAGTCTGAATTCTAACTATTCAGACCCTCAGCTAGTTCCTGTTAACTTTGGTGGGCATAGACCACTTATCCAGTGGTAAAAACAAAAGAGCACAAACCCTTTTTAATGACTGCACACAAGATATCCTTTTGTGGTGCACTAAAAAGAAATGTTCCGAAACATTTTCTAAATATATGTTCTTCACATTATCACACTGATATCCAAATGATGATTTGTGTTTTCCTACCCCACAAAGAAAGATACTCTTATATATGGACATATCTGTGTATATAAGAATGCATCAAGGTGTTGTACATCCAGAATGAAAATATATATCCTTAGAAACAGCTTCTGCTAAATTATATTTACCTATCCAGCTACAATATGTATGAAGAGGTAGGTTAATTATCTGTTGATTTTACAGTAGTAAATATGTACTGTGTCAATTACCTAAAATTGTTTGAAAGAGTTCAGAAGGGGTAGGGCAGTCTGATAAAAATACAAGTTACAACAAAAATAAGAAAGCTTCTTTCTCCAGCTGAAGAAGTTACATGAAACAAGAGTTCGCCATTGTTGGCTTAATGGACCCACTTCCTTTTCAATATATCTATACAAACTCTACCACTTAGTGAATACACCAAGTTCTGTATGTAAACACCTAATTCTGCTGACACAGGTTTAAGAAATACTGCATATATTCACCTTACGTTCAAAAGCATCTTTTGGCATAAGACTGACTGCTGTTCATGCCAATTCAAATTGCTTATCATCCATCTACTTTGTGTGCTAACACGCAGAGAATAGAAGGACACTCGTATCTAAGCAAGTCTCTTCACTGACACATCCACTGTCTTCAACATAAGAAGCACCTAACTCTTAAAAAACCGTGCTTTGCATGTGACACAATACCAACCAGAATGCTGCAAAAAAAGTAGCACTGTCACACACATCTCCAGTACTTCATCTGGCCAGGGTTTACAGACACATAGGCATAGCTAGCACAACACTTGCAGATTATTTTCTTAGACACTCACGGCATTTCCCAGTGAGAAATTAGTGTACAATATTAATGTATACAGTCTACAGGCAGACTATGTCCAGGAGTGATGGTGTATGGCTACAATCTGTCATGCAGGCTCAAATGCAGCTTTCTGAGTCCTTGCAAAATTTACATGGATGACAGGGAAAAAATTATATACATAAGTATGACAGCATATAGCTCTTCCCACTTAAAAATAAATACGTGAATATATGTTTAAAATACAAGTATGCAGAACACATTGGCATAGGTGAATACAAAACATTAAAAACATCCCTTCTTTTTCTCCCCTAATCGTAAAAACATTGTGTTTTTACAGCTAACAGCAAACAATGGATGGATATTAACAACTGTAAGCTCTGGAGAACAATCACAGGGTTTTACAAAGTGTCCAGCAGTAATGAAATACAGAAGAGTTTGAAAAATACAGGAGATTAAAACCAAATTTGGTGGAAGGCTGAATTTGTTCCAAAGTGTCTCAAAACACTACAGCCAACTTGTGCTAGCTGAAACTACTACTATGTAATACGGTTCAGTGCGTATTTACGGAATCTGGCTTTCCACAGTTACAACTGCAAAAAATACTTCGTCCTGTTCTAATATGTTTAAAAAAATCAAATAATGATGTACAAAAAAGGTTTCCAAAAGTGGTATTTTAATGTTTAATCAGAGAATGTTTATTTTTAAACTAATACATAAAAATAATCTTAGCACACAGTGAAAGTTTTCCACAAATTACTTTGTATTTTGAACTCTCTGATTTCATGAGAAGTAAAAAGATATCATGAGCATATTAAAAGAGTGTACCCAGGACAGTGTGTGTGTTCATGTGTATGTGTGTGACACGGTAACAATTAGAAGGAAATGAAGCTTCCAAGAAGGCACTGTGTGTTTCACAAGTTAATGACAAAAAAGACCTTTTCCTCTGAACCAGAAGGATTAATTTTTCTCTTTATGTTTGCTACATATGTGCATTTTTGTGTGTACATCTGATTTTTAAGGAAGTGTAATAAGGCAGTCTAGCACAGATACACTTGTTTGTGCCTTGAAAGGTTGAAAATACCTTGCACTTGCAGCTAGTCTGAAGAACATTCTCAGCCACTTTACAATGCTCAGCTTAAACTGCACTAGTATTCTATTTACAAGCCAAAGGGTATTCCTTAGTCTCATACTTAAAAATGCTTAATGCACTTAGGTTTTTCAGACCCATAATACTTCACAGAGTGGGACTGAGAAGCTGGCACTTCTGAAAAAAAAAAGAAAAAAAGAAAACCCAAACATGTTTGCTTATGTTTACATAAAATAAAATTAAGCAGCACTAGTGATTTTCCTCCTAAAAATGAGGGGGAAGAGATAAAATGGGATAGCAAACGTCTATTCAATATTAAAAAAACCAGGTGATTTTAAGCATGTTCAGATGGTTTTCATGCTCACCATTTTTAATGAATGTATTTTCATTTGAAAATGGTTTTGTCTGTCTCATAACCATGTGAATGACCCATACAAACAAAAAACTTAGTAACTGAGCAATTGCCTATGCTGGGCAAGCAATGAAAGTGACTAAAAAAACTCCACTATTGTAAGGTACTTAAGATAAATCCATTTATGAAAGAAGTTTCCCTAAATTTTTTTTAGAAATTGAAACTTGAGTCTACGCAATACCAAGACTCCAAGAGTCGTTCACCACACACTGCATTTCACAAGACAAGATCCAAGACAAGATCATTAAGTGTTAATCCAAACCTGCACATACACTTTAGCTAAACATATGACAGAGGCTGACAAAACAAAACACAGAAAATGCATGTACAGTAACAACTTCTGTACTGGTTTTATTACCCGGGTACCGAGATACGCTGTTACATGCAGCCAATAGTTTACCCCTCTAGATCTCTCGTACATCATGCCTCCACCTTCACAAGGCTGTTGGAACTCTTAGCTGGCATTGATGATGAATGCAGAAATTTTTATACAGTAATGCAGTAGAGTTTTCCCTAACTCTTTCTATGGGTTGGCTTCTCCCCTGTTCTTCTGCAAATTACCACACATTATGTGGTCCAAAGTGATGCCATATCTTGACTCCAACCTACCACCACCTACCCCAATATTTCATGTTAGTGGTGTAAGGACCTTGTAAAGTAGCGTAAGTTCTGCGTTCCATACTGCAGAAGGGAACCTCTTAATTTCTTCTCTAGGTAATATATATCAGTCTCATTCCATGAATTTCATACATTTCTGAAAATCTGGGAGAAGCCTCTAGCACTACTGCAAGAAAAATCAAGAATATATAGAAACAACCTAGACCTGAGTAACAGGTCAAATGTATGAACTGCCTCTCCTGAAGCAAGTGTCTATCATTAATCATACTTAGACATTCATAATATTAAGCGAGGGCAATCTATTTTATCTTCTTTGTGAATACTGGAAGTCACATCATGCACTGCCACAAACCAAAATCAGGCCAAAATGCGACAGAACATTATCACTGCGAGTGCTGCATCCACGTCCACTACTCCTCTCCCACACCAGTTAGAGATCCCAATCTTCTCTATATCCAGAAGATAACCTTCAGGAAATAGCATATTCATACGGAAGCACTAAAACATCTTTGAACTTTTCCGTGCCTTACTTCACTGAAGAGGCAGTTTACTTCCCCAGTATAAATCACTACTTCATATACGTGGCCCAAGAAAAAAAAATCTTCACCGTAAACATCCTGCATCCACTTGGAACATAACCACTCATCCACACACCAGACAGTAGTGCAAGAATATTTAAAGGCCTGTGAGTCCAGGCAGACACTATTACCAGGGAGCTATGCGACACAGTGTGCATCACACTGGACACAGGCAGGCATATTTCAATTCAAAAGGCTTATTTTAACGTAAGCCAAATTTCTATTAGATAAATGCTGCCCCTGCATACTTGCAGCTCTAAAATAGCAACCTCTGATTTAATTAAGGAGAAATGATACAGTTGATTTTATTTCCTGACCAGTGGGTGGATTCCGACGGTATTAAAGATCCTCTAATCATCCTGCACACTTCACGCTACCCCTTCGCTCGGCATGTGCATCTGGGCCTTTGCGGCTCCCTTTCCTGTACAGAGACCGGTGCACAAGCCTCTTATCCCACTTTACTTCAATAAATAAAAATCAAAATAAAAAATGCAACCGGTGAGCTAACAACCTTCCCGAAGCTCACGGAACAATGCAGATATCACACCCGCCACAATCGATCTGCA
>VYXC01009442.1:88166-106025 GCA_013397175.1 Platysteira castanea | reverse complement strand
CGCTCGGCCGCCCCCAGCTCCGGCAGGACAGGCTGGCAGCTGGATGATTTGGCTCCTTAACTGTGCACGGAACTGATCCCGGTGTATTGTGTTGGGTGGGAATTTTTTTGGTCGTTAGGGTTTTTTGGTTGGTTGGTTGGTTGGTTGGTTGGTTGATTGGGTATTTTCCCAGAGTTTGCTGTTGGTTTAAGGATTTGCATTGTCTTTCACAAAGTTTCGGTTGACCCTTCAAGCCTTCTCATGGAAAACATCTAGTAGGCACAGTGTGATCCAGACCACCACTTCTGTGGGAATAAGCTGCTGGATCACCTGCACGAGCCAGTTGTTCCTGTATTGTTCTGCACAAGTCTGGTGGAACAGGTTCATAAATTTCAGCCCAGAAAAAAAACAAAAACCCAAAAACAAAGAAAAAAAAATATTAATCACGCTTGACATAGCCACATGACTACATTATTAAATTGGTATAGTATGAGCTGATACTACAGTAATATGGCCACTCACTGAAAAGGAATACTTGAGTCTTCACTATTGGCACCTGCTGTTTCTCTGATGACTTTTGTCCTATTGTATTGCTTTTATCATTAAATGGATGCCAATTATGGATCCAGGCTTATTTTTATTTTTATTATTTGACAATTATATAGGTTAAAATCTCCTCCCAAAAGCTTCAGCAAAGCCGGTGATTAAGTGTTCAGCCTGGGATGTCGTATGAGGGATACTAGTCTTCCACCTCTGTGACCTAAATTATGAATTCATATTTTGGCATCATAGAAATACTGTTGTTTCTGTCAAAATACCTTTTATATGCATTTATTATGTTCATCGCATTCAAGCACATTTTTTTTCCAGCTTCTTGAATTTTTAGCAAGACAGCTTTTATTCTTTATGGGTTTCTTATTTATATGCAAGTCCAAAGTAAGTTATTCATGTATATAATCACACGTATTTATTAACCCATAGAGACATTATACAATGTCTAGTTCATTTGCAGTCAGTAGGACTTCTCATGCTCTGCTGGGTTAATGGCATTGTATGTTTGTGTTATTTATCTAAGACCTCAAACATTCTATTCTAGCTTTTACTCTTCCCCTACAGTCTGCTCCTGAATATATGCTTCCTAATTCTGATTTCATTTAAGTTTCATAGCATAGTAAGTCCATCATTTTCAATGGAATTAACACTGTTTATCATTATTATATGCAGTAGTGTCAGACCCTGAGCTCCCTTTAAGATCTTTAACATACACATTGTAATCGTGTGACTCCTCCAGTTTGTTCAGTGACTATTTCAGATATAGTCTAATCATGAAAAAGCATAAACTGATAGGCCCTCATTCCCATCTTAATTCTCACTGTGTCACAGGGCAGGGGGAGCAAGAGTTACACATTACCTAGACAGAGGTAGTTCTTTTGGTATTTCATGGAAAAGTATTATTTATAAATCTTTCCATCATCCAAGGAGTGCGTCAGCTGAGGTTATTTTCTTGCAATCCAAAGTACGTCACTAGAAGGACCATGGATAACTATCTCATTGCCCATAATTTTATGATGGAAGACTAATCCAAAATCAAAGCATGCTTCAATGCTTTTCACAATCTTCCACCAAAGTTTAGTATATAAAGTGAAAAATTATTTTTGCAGTGATTATGAACAGAAAATAAATACTCGCTTTCATGTAATAGTACTTAATAAAATTGTCTTTTCAATATGCATTTTATACCCAAATTAAATGCAAGAATTTAAAGCTTTAGAAAGGAATTCTGTACTTTGTATATGCTTCATGTCTTGTATTAATAGGAGCGTCAATATATTTTGCACATTACTAGCAAATGTCCTAATGAAAAACATAAGGAAATGTGTGAGGGATAAGTGACATAAGGATGAAAGTTTTGACCTAGTCAATTGCATTTTCAGATGAGCAATTAAATTATTTTTATTAATACATATAATTTAAAAACATTATCACAGAAGTCCATCAGGATACTGTTTCCAGTGTTTATGGTTTTAAAGTGAATGCAGAGAAGGATCTTTGACAACAGGTGATCAACATTTTCCTCTAAGTGGAAGTACAGTAATAGGAGAGGTATCTTTCTTTCTCTGTATGAAAATCTATTAGAAAAGCTTGTGGTACTTAGAAAAAATGGTCCTCCTTAAATCTTATGTAAAGCCATCACAAGTACTTGACAAAAGTAGTATTTCCACGGAAGTATTTAAAATAATGGAGAAAACTGTTAGAAGATAGCAAAATAATTGGCTTCCATTTCATACTTCAGGAAGTATCAAGCAAGAATTGAGGCACTCAGTTATATACTGAAGTAAAAATGTGGGTTGAATTGTAAGCCTCATCCAATAACTATAGTTACAGTAATATAACTTTAGTTATAGCTATAGCCTCAGTTTATATAACCACAGATAGTCAGGTAGTATGTTTCCTGAACCAGTATGAGATGATTTGTGAACTTGAATTTAGGCAGAAATAGAAAAAATTCCCATCCCCAAGATGCACGGTTAATAGTAGCAGTGCAGTGATTGCTGTTATTAGTTTAATTCCCTGGCAGTTAACATGGAATTTAGATAGTGCTCTATCCTCTTAAGGAAGATTGGTAAATCTATAATAATATTTAGGGAATTACGGAAATTCATTAGTAGGGAAAAGGATAACATATGTTGTGTTTGTCCTAAGAGAAAAGAGACTTTTCAGCACTTAGAAAGTGCTGCTTTGGACAAAGATAGAGAATTTTATAGATTGCTAAGATGGTTTAAATACAAATTTGGATAAAAGCTATGTATTACCCTGGTATGGGTATAATTGTGAAGTAGGCTGTCAGGGTACTGTATTTCTATGGGACTGCATCCTATTCTGGTTGTATTTTGAATTCTGGGTTTGCACTGCCTTACATAGAATCTAAATAAAAATCCTCTGACATTTCGGATTTGTTTTCTTGGTTATATATTGAAGGAGATTGAAAGAAGTTAATTTTTTTACTCCAAAATAAAGAATGTTTAATAGAAATAAAACTTTGAAGAGTCTGGGAAATTTTCAGAAGAATCAGTGGTTAAATTTTGGTTTGGATACTGAGAGCAATTGTAGGTGTATTTTGAATTACACAGGATATTTAAACCTCTTGTATTTATGAGGGAAAACTTTTGTCATTAATACCTGCTTCTGCTAAGAAACTAGTCATGATTCCATGAGATTTACGAGGGAAAAAAAGCTTTGAGCTCCCCCTACTGTTCTTTCCATTGAAAAAGATGGAAAACACAAATTTTATTTAGATGAGTAAAATATCAGTCGATAAAAGAGATATTTAACAATACAGAAGTACCATTTTAAGTTTCTGGTAATGTGCTGTCAGCAGTGGAGAGAACCAGAGTGTTTAAGTTGTTTTCCAAGTTGTTAGTACTCTCAAGGTTTTTGGTATTCATAGCATAATATGCATGAGAATGTATACCTTCACATACAACAGTTTTCAAGGTTTCTGTGCAAGATATGGTTTATTGTTTGTGTATGCATACAGTTAATCTTGTTCCATTTACATGAAATTGGTGTATCATAGAACTTACTAAATACTGGCACATTCATACAAGTGATGAATTTAATTTAGTTTTCCAGATAGCTTTCAAAAAGCTGTTAAGGTTTAGGAACTCTCACTGCAATTTATAATAAATTAATACTTGTAAATCTACTTTTTGGGTTCCTTTACATTATTGTCATCACAAGTTATGAAGAGTACTTTAAGAACTGGAATTCTGACCCATATACTGATTGACATTACAAATACTTTTCACTGGAAATGTTTAATCTCATAATGGCCAGATTTGTCTATAATATAGTTTCTGAGTTCAAGATCATCATCAGTGCTCATGATCAAAATACTTTTATCTGTTTACTAGTGTTTCTTTGTTAAGTAAGACTTACTTTTATCCAGAAAAAAAGCCTTTGCACATAGGCCGAGCTTTTTTTTGGAGTTCTGTGCTTTCATTATTTTAACAGCTGAAAAATACTAATGTGCTGGTTATTTCAAGTGTTGTTATACCCATTCTCATAGAGTCCTAGACTTTTTACAGGTGACCTTAAGGTGATAGTATTGTAAGAAAAAACAAACAAACAAACCAAACTAAAAACCAAAACAAAAGGTCAAAATTCTTTCTACTATATCATATATGTATTGGTATGTCTCTTTAAGTTTCACTATAGAGGTTAAAATTCTTCTAATGAAATAATCTTTCTTTTTCACCATTCTGATTTCCAAAAAGTAATTAAGCAAACCTCTATTTCTTTGCCCTGATAACACCAAATAACATCTGTTCTGCACAGAGGTGTGGGATGAGGTGAGAGCGAGCTGGTGCAGGGGTCTTTCTAGATTTCGGTAAGAAAGGCCCAACAACAAGTGGCTTAATAAGATTACTTCAAAAAGGCAGGCTAAGAAGAGGGGTATAGATAGTAACATCTTACATCTTTCTCATGTGCTGGGCAGTCCATGCAGTATTGAACAGTGCCCCAGTGGATTTTCCCATGGCACACTGCACAGAGTGTCTGTCTGGAGGGAGAAACTCACCCTTTCAGTCATTTGAGGTCATCTTTAACTTCCTTACAAGAAAACAGTTGTGTTTAAGGGCAAGTCCATGCAGGAGGTATCTTGCCAGTGCTGAGCAGGAGCTGCCTGCAGGCAGCTGCCCACACCATCCCATGTTAATTGCAGTGTACAGTCAGGATCAATACATTCCACCCCTTGATCCCCATACAGTTTACCTTTCCCAAATATATGTTGTATTTTACAAATCATACTAATAACATACGGGATTCTCAAGTGCAAGTTCCAATAGGAGATATGTGGCCTTTTCAAGATCACCAGCTCCTCAGGTTTAATGTCTTCTGCAAGGATCCCAATACAGTATCTACCCGCACTCTTTTCAAGGATCGTATTGCTCCTTTGTGATAGCTCATAAGAACATAAACCAGTAAACCAAAGTGAATTTTGATGCCACTTTGTGGTCTCATTAGACAGATAGCACTCCAAGATTCATTAAGACATTTGTTTCTATCCTCAGATCATTCACAATTTTTCTGTCGCTTGCATTGTCCAGAGAAGGGCAATGAAGCTGGTGAAGAGTCTAGGGGTAAGTCATTTGAGGAGCAGCTGAGGGATCTGGGGTTGCTTAGCCTGGAGAAAAGGAGACTGAGGGTGACCTTATCACTCCCTAAAACTACCTGAAAGAAGGCTGTAACCAAGTGAGGTCGACCTCTTCCCCCATGCAACTAGGACGAGAGGACAAGCATGCACCAGGGGAGGTTCAGGATGGACATTAGGATGAATTTCTTCACAGAAAGAGTTGTTAAGCACTGGAACAAGCTGCTTGGAGAGGCTGGGGAGTCATCCATCCTTGAAGGTGTTTAAGATAAGACTGGATGGGGCACTTTGTGCCATGATCTACTTGACAGGGTGGTGTCTGGTCAAAGGTTGAATTTGATAATCTCAGATATCTTTTCCAACTAATTGATTCTGTGATCATGTAAAGTTCAATGTACTTTTAGTACTAAACTTCAATGTAGTTTTAGTTCTCTTTTCCTGCTGCTCATGAGCTCAGTTAGCCATCTTTTACCTTAACGATTACTATTGCTCTGTCTTTTCCTTTACGAATTGAAAAAAACAGCTCCATTCTTCACAAAAGATTTACCAAGTCCTACACTGAGGCTTACATTGGATGTAATACTTTGAGCAGCTGGCCATGCTGAGAACAGCTAGTTCTAGCAGTGAGCTGAGAGTATTATTTGTTGCTAGAATTCTATGTTATAAAATGTAGATCCTATTGTTTGTTTAATCTGTTACATTCCCATTTTGCCTCCACTGCCCTATTTGACTGCTTTGTTTATGTTGCATATTTTTATGCTTTAGTACCAGATTTGTTTTGTCATCCATGTGGATAGACCATAACCAGAAACAGTTTAGGAGTATATTTCCTTTCTTCTGTAATTCCATTTGGTGTCTAGACCATTGGATTCCAGCCCTAGTGGATAGTAGTTGTAACAGAAATACATGTGCAAAGCCCTGTGTGCTAATACAGATATTTCAGCCATAGAAGTTCTCTCTACAGTTATGTTTCCTTCCCTCTGCCATAGAAAACCTTCCCTCTATTCATGTAGAACACCTGGAAAGGAGTAGAACTCAGTTTGGAGAAAGCATCAGCCACATTACCCATGAGAGAGTAACTCATTTCCCATTTACATGCATCATTATTAGTAAAAGGTCACCATCAGTTATCAGCTCTCTTTTTACTAAGCAAATATGACTTGTTTGATTCAGGACATTGTTTCCTCAGTGAATATTTGGGATCTGTTTTTCTTCTGGCTGTCCATTTTTTTGGTATGCTTTTAGCACCTACTGATGCCTTTTTCTCTAGTCCTAGAAATACTAGCCAGACACAGAGTGATAAAAGGGGGTTACTTTTATATAAGGATCCTTAGGTGCACAATTCATCAGGTGGAAAATGCCGAAGATGCACTAGCAGCATAACACGTGTACAATTTTTATAGATTTTGCAAATTAGCATCTCTGACAGGAGTCCCCAATTAGATGCACACCCAGTGAAGTCATGCCCCCCAGCTCTAGTACCTTCTAAATCCTCCCCCTCAGATGAGGACTAAACTCTGTTTACAAAAAATATCTCAAAGAGCTGGTCTCAATCTTGGTTTCTAAGGAGAATCAAGATAGCATAGGGGTCTTGGAATGTGTTTTGTCTTTCTGCCTAGGAAAATCCTGAAGCTAAGTTACAATAGTAGACTACAGAACTACAAATACATGTGTAAGGAATACAGAGAATATATAAAAGAAAAAAGGCAAAAATCAAGATGGCATCGCTACCACCCTCACAATCTCACAAACAAGAAGCTCACTTGTTTGAAGGAGCTTCCCAGTAGACACATTCTGTATAATACTTTCTTTGATGATTGTGTTAGAGACTTAACCTGAGTCTGTTATTTAGGAATTACAGTAAAGATCATAGAGATTAGTTTACTTTACACATAGACTTCTGTGGCCGCCTGCTACCAGATGAATTTTTATGAACTTTGATTAGCCATTATGATATTAGAAATTAAGCAAAATTACAGAGGCATTAAAGTGTGCTGAATTACTTTCTGATTACTGTCTGAAGCCTCACAGACACTGATACAGGTTTTATTTCATGAAAAAACATTTGGAATCAAGGTTTATCATTGCAGTAAAAACACTGTTTTATTTATAATCTTTTATCTATATTAGCATGAACAGTATAATATTTCAGACTTTAAAAAACATGCATGACGGATTCTCTATCCAAAAAAAAGCAGCCTTTAATGGTAAGCTACATTAACACAGGCCATAAAGAGAAGGTGTTTTTTCCTCCACTAAAAGCAAAGTCTAATTAATATCTGTTTAGAAATCCTGACTATCTGCTCCTTAAGTGGCAATAAGTAATGAATAGCAGTACAAAATTGGTTTTAAATATTAAATGTGAATGTATTTGATGAATTAAATATTTTTAAAATTGTATTTTATTGCATGATACATTAACAGACTGTTATTCTTAATCTCGCTCAATTTTTTGAGTAGCTTCATAAAAATAAAAAATATCAGCTATGATGTGATAATTTCAAAACACTTGGTTTTAGATTTTACTTTACTCAAATAAGATTTGCACCCATGAATAGAAGCAAACCACCTTTTTAAATGTTCTGCTACATAAATACAGGCTGCAAAGCAAAAAGCCAATGGAAAAGGCCTTGTCTTGTCTTCCTAACAGTTATCTTATGTTTAGGTATTGGAGAATTGAAATACCTGACTCCTGGTGTTAAAGCTAGCTGTACCATGGAAAAAAACCTCTGAGTCTGCGTTTTAAAAAAGCTAAAAAACCTGGGACAGCTGAAAAAGCAGACAATCAGGTTCCATCTGAAAATCTCTTTCTTTCCCTAGGATAATTCTAAATGTAAGAATTCTGGTCAGTAGATTTAGATATATAAAATACTGAGTAAGTACAGATGGATTGGCAGTCAATACCCCTTACTGTGTAGAAAGATAAAAAGATTATTGCATAAGTCTACTGCACGTATCTTAAATGTTACAAGCCTGCAAAAAGGTCACTTGTCAACCTGTCTCTGGTGTCAGGCAAGGGGTCTCCCAGCCTCGAAGCGTAACCTTGAGAGACATCCCTGCCCAAGAGGAGATGGCCACTGCACAGCCAGCTGCAGTGGAGGGAGAGAGCTCAGCAGGCTCTGGTGGCTGCACATATTTGTAGCGTAATGTTGTCAATTCATAGTCAGATTTTCTGCTGTGTTCATGGAGTTTCAGCTGCTTATTAGCCCTGTCTACAGCCAAACCATTTCTGGAGGGGGGGTTGGTGCCAAGTTTTCACAGATAGCCTTAAACAATAGGATTAACTTTGCTTATATCTACTTGCTGAGAATCTGCCTGGACCAAAGTTCAGTTAGCTCAAACAGGAGGAGTGCATTTCTCACACAACGTAGATTTCAGTTATTTCACAGGATCATTGTGGAAACTGACAGCTGGTCAGAAAATCTCACAGACATCAATTTGAGCACAATTACTCCGTATCCTTGAGAATTCAGTTTGTACCCATGAGAACTTTAATTCAACAGAAGCAAGGAACAAAAACAAGGAGAAGAAAACATGCAGCTGTTCGAGGGATGTTGTTATTAGCTTAGATTTATTTTCTAATGGGTAGTGGTTGTAAACTACCAATAATTTTAAGGGGTGTTAACATAGAAGCCCCTGGGGACACAGCACGAGTGCCAAAAGACTATATAAATGGAGACTTTGTAGAATAAAATGGCTTGTGCCTTCTTTGCCTTCTGAATGGAGTTGGTGTGAGTGATTCCTGAGTGTCGTGTCCCTATCAACTGTGACAGATCACGACTGGATTACAGTGTAGCCTCCTACTGCTCTTGAGGATTCAGTGTAACCACCTTCATAAATACGTGGAGCTGCAATTCATAGGAAACCATTTTTGCTTCCACTGCTGGAAGCAGAATTGAGTATCTGGCTGCTTGAATGGTTGGGGGCTTTCTTTGATGTTCCAGCCTAATGTGTTTGCTCATGGGCTGTTTATTCACCATGTAGGGGACACAGGAATTCATCAGGACTCTCTGCCCCAGGTCCCTGTCTTCTTTAGAATACATTTCTAAGTTATTTTATCACAACTTTTAATTTGTATTTGTTTTCTTGGAACCTATATAGTTACTTGTATCAATAGAATTAGCTACCCAATATTAGCCAAATATTGTCTAAATCCCCAATTCAACATCTTTCTGCTGTTCAAAAAAATGTGTGAACACACTTAAGCACAGTGACTTTGTTAAGTGCTTGCATTCCTATTTTGGTAGTACAGAAAGGCATTTTCTCTGTATAGTAAATTACAGCAGCAGCATCAAATGAATAATAACTTTGATCAGTTTGAGTCAAGAAAGGAATATCTCCCATTACCAGACATGAGAAAAAAATAGAAGTTGGACAGTTACTATTACTTACCTGACAAAAACACATCATCTTCCATATTAAAGCTGTTGATTTTCACAAAATTGAATGCTAGTCTGTCAATTAGTTTGATTAGTGAAACCTAAAGTTAGAAAGAAAACCTACCTGTAAAGAAAGACTGAAATATGATGGAAGATTGTTAAGCAAATATGGTTGCAAATAGGCATGTCTTCTCTTGTAGTTTTTGAGGCATGCCTTCTCTTGTAGTTTTTGAAACATACCAGAGGAGAGTATTTGATCTTCAGTCAGACAGCATCACTGTAGTCTTCACAATGATGTCATGTTTTGACAGTGGCAGAAGACTTATTATTGACTTACTCATGACAAGAGCCATTTCATTCAAACCACTTTTCAGGTGCTTTAATTCATTCCTGCCTCACTGCTCTTTCCCACTCTTCTCAGGATTGTATACTTGCCCAGCTCTACATTCATCTTCCCCAGCTTTAGCTTTGCTTTCTCTCACTCTCTTTTTTTCCTTTTTTCCTTTTTTTTTTTTTTAATGAAACCATCACTTGAGAAGTACCTAGATTCTATTTACTACTCAGTGCAGTATATTCTCATCTTGTACTCTTTGGGGTAAGCACCGAGCCATTAGCAGCATGACCTCTTACAACTGTGACAGCAGTTGTATATATCTCATTGTCCAAAAAGATTTTATATAAAAAATCACAAGCTGTTTACTTTGTATATGTTTCTTTTATGATACTCCTAAATTTGCGTTGCTCCTCTGACCGGGCTAGAAATACAGTGGGCAGTATTGACTTTCATTACTAATAGCTCTATATTGCCTCTGGGGATGCTGTTCTAGTAGATATCCATTTGCCTCTGTTATACAGATAATAAGTTACCTTTAAAGATATATGGCAGTTCTGGCTTAGAGGTGGTATTCCCCAATTTAGTACTCCCACTGAAAAAAAGAAAAACATGTGCTTCTCCCCTTCCCTTCCAGCCAACTGGAGGCACAAAAGGCAAAGATCATGGGTTAAGAACAATTTACAGCAATGAGATAAGAAAACAAGCAGTAACAGCAACAACATTAAGAACAGAAGTATACAAAAGTGTAGATAAAGAAATGCTGCTAGCAGGAACTTTTCTTGCTTTTCTCTAATCCTGTGAGAGACTTTTCTTTCTCACAGAAGCTATCAGTAGAGTTTTGTAAGCTATGAACACCTGTAACCTTGCTAACACTTGTTTATAGTATAGCAGAAAAATATTTTGACAATGGATGTTGTAGGACTTCAGCCAATCACCGTAAGGGGTGGCTGATCCTCTGACCAATTACACCATGAAGCAAAAAGTCTATAAGAAGAATTGTAAAATAATGAAAAAAATCAATCTTGCTGCTGGAATCCTGCCTGCCGTCTCTCTCTTCTCCTCCCTACTGCCATGGGACACAGCAACACAAAAAGGAGAGTGATTCACATGCAAAAATTCTCACTGCAGACCCCACGTCAATAAACAACACAGGATGGCTTCGGCTACATTTTCTCAACTGGAAGAAACCCCTTCTTGCCAGAAGAGAGTCTCTTCACCCCGCCCCATCAGTGATGTGAGGTGATAGAAAATCACCTCTGTGTCCTAGCCATGCTCCTCTTGGCCACTGCAAAATTTAACCCTGTCCTGACCAGAGGCAATGGCCAAGTAGAAACAGTATTTTTGAATTTGTTCTTAGTTTTCAGAGACTTCAAAATCTTTCAAGATTGAGACTGTATGACTTACGTTTTCCCAATAATCATACAGGCACTGGTAGTGCCTCACACATCGTGAAACAGGAGGAAGTAGAGGAGTTGGGAATGAAGAAGTGAAGTTGAGGCTGGGAAGAAAAGGAGTAGGTAAGTGTGTGTGAATCTTACCACTAAGAAGATTAATCTTCTCCAAGACGAGTCTGTTTTGCCTATGATAATAAATAGTAAGCTGTCACTCTTTAGCTCTGCCTATGAGCTTTTCCATCTTACTTCGTTTTCCCTCGTTGTGTGGAAGAGTGGTGAAAGAGCACATGGGTTGGGTGGGTGTCTGACAGCCAGCCAAGGTCAACACACCACATACCCACATACAGCATGGTTGCATTAGTCCATGTGCCACAGTAAAACTTAAGCCTGTGTTAGACTTTTCATGTGGTAGTATAAAATGAGCAGGTACTACAGACAACAACTAAATAATTTAAATAATGGCTAAAAATTCCAGCATCACCATGTCATTATACCTTTAATCTGCATCAGAAACAATGTCAGTATGGTTTGTACCTGTAGTGTTCCTTGCAGGTTGGAGATCTTAATTTGCAGGCTATCAGTTGGTGCTCAATAATGTCAAGAAAGTGATCTATTAATAACATTACATAAAATACACCAAAATGTTTTTCATACAGTGAATTTATATTCAGCAGTTAACAAATGTTGGAGAACACAAAGAAACACCCTTCCTCGATTTACAGAATCATAAAATCGACTGGGTTGGAAGGGATGGACATGTTGCTTGCTCTGGGCTGCAAGTGCACATTGCTGGGTCATGTCCAGCTTCTCATCCACCAGCACCCCCAAGTCCTTCTTGGCAGTGCTAGTCTTGATCCATTCTCTGCCCAGCCTGTGTCTGTACTGGGGACTGCACTGAATTGGATTCCTCTTTGATATTTTTCTCTGCCAATACAGAGATTTATTTATGACTTCTCTAGAGAAAACTGAAACTGGGTATTTAAGCTGAAAGGAGGAGTAAGAGGCCATGAAATGATGTTGAGGAGAACAGTGGAAAAATGAGTGAGAAGCAAACAATCTACTTCCAGACTGAGACATTATTGGTAGTGAAATCCAGGGATAAAACACATTTTGTTGATCAAAAAAAATCTGTTTAGGCAATTCTTAGGTACTGTCGAATAAATACCAGCTTAGAACAAGGGCACTTAATTCTTGTATTGGTTAGGCAGGGCCTGGTTTTGGGTAGCAGGAGGGCCGCAAAGGCGGCTCCTGTGAGAAGCTGCTGGGAGCTCCACACCATGTCCGGCAGAGCCAGTGGCTGATGGCTCTGAAGATGGACATGCTGCTGGCCAGAACTGGGCCAGTGAGAGAGGCTGCTAATGCCTCTGTGATGACATCTTTAAGAAGAAAATCAAAACAGGGTCACGGGTTTTTGCTGCTAGTCAGAGGAGAGGAGGAGGTGAGAACATGTGAGGGAAAACAACACGGGACACCAAGGTCAGTGGAGAAGGAGGGGGAGGAGGTGCTCCAGGCGCCGGAGCCGAGGTTCCTCTGGAGGCCATAGTGCAGCCCATGGTGAAGCAGCTGTGCCCCTGCAGCCCATGGATCCACGGGGAATGCAGAGATCCACCCGCAGCCCACGGATCCACGGGGAATGCAGAGATGCACCCGCAGCCCATGGATCCACGGGGAATGCAGAGATCCACCCGCAGCCCATGGATCCACGGGGAATGCAGAGATCCACCCGCAGCCCGTGGATCCACGGGGAATGCAGAGATCCACCCGCAGCCCGTGGATCCACGGGGAATGCAGAGATCCACCCGCAGCCCGTGGATCCACGGGGAATGCAGAGATCCACCCGCAGCCCGTGGATCCACGGGGAATGCAGAGATCCACCCGCAGCCCGTGGATCCACGGGGAATGCAGAGATCCACCCGCAGCCCGTGGATCCACGGGGAATGCAGAGATCCACCCGCAGCCCGTGGATCCACGGGGAATGCAGAGATCCACCCGCAGCCCGTGGATCCACGGGGAATGCAGAGATCCACCCGCAGCCCGTGGATCCACGGGGAATGCAGAGATCCACCCGCAGCCCGTGGATCCACGGGGAATGCAGAGATCCACCCGCAGCCCGTGGATCCACGGGGAATGCAGAGATCCACCCGCAGCCCGTGGATCCACGGGGAATGCAGAGATCCACCCGCAGCCCGTGGATCCACGGGGAATGCAGAGATCCACCCGCAGCCCGTGGATCCACGGGGAATGCAGAGATCCACCCGCAGCCCGTGGATCCACGGGGAATGCAGAGATCCACCCGCAGCCCGTGGATCCACGGGGAATGCAGAGATCCACCCGCAGCCCGTGGATCCACGGGGAATGCAGAGATCCACCCGCAGCCCGTGGATCCACGGGGAATGCAGAGATCCACCCGCAGCCCATGGATCCACGGGGAATGCAGAGATCCACCCGCAGCCCGTGGGGGAGGTGCCCAGGCCGGAGCGGGTGGGTGCCTGGAGGAGGCTGTGACCCAGGGGGAGACCCGGTGGAGAGAGAGAGGGCCCTGCTCCCAGGCTGGAGCAGCCTGGCCTTGGAGGGCTGCACCCCGTGGGGAGAGACCCACGCTGCAGCAGTTTTGGGAACACTGTGTGCCTCTGGGAGGGACTCACGCTGCAGCAGGTGCGGTTTGGCTGCTGCTCGTGAGAGGGGACCCACGCCGGGAAGTTCCCGGAGAACTGTCTCCCGTGGGAGGGACCCCACGGCCTCACAGGGAAGGGCTCTTCTCCTGGAGCAGCGGAAGAAAATATCGGTGATGGACTGACCAAACTCCCATGCCCTGTCTCCCTGCGCTTCCGTGGGAAGGAGGGAGGGCCTGGGGCGGGAGAAGGTGTTCTAAAGGCTTATTTTACTTCTCATTGTCGTCCTCTGATTTTGTGAGTAATAAATTCACTTTGCTACTTAAGTTGAGCCTGTTTCGCCCTTGAAGTGTTTCTCCTGGTACTTATGTCACTCATGAACTCTTCGTTAATTTTTTTTCCTTTTCCCTCCTCTGCCCAGCAGTGGCAGGGGCGGGTGTGAGCAAGTGACTCTAGTGGGTGCCTGGTGTTGGGCCAGTGTCAAACCACAATTCTATTTATTCCTGCTTCTATATTTCTATACTCCTAGTCTCTTATTTCTAAACTCCCACTCCTTCACTCCATGTCCCCTCCTACCTCCACATGTGATGCTGGATTTTGTCCTTTAACATTTTTCAAACTATGAGCCTAAGATTGGCTGGGTGCCAGAATGCTGCTTTTTCTGAGTTGGGCAAATGTTTCTGTGATTTAATATGTCACTGCTGGGAAAATAGGTTTGTCCTTGCCTACAATTCTGCAAAATACGACTTTTGTGGGAAAATGGGATGTTTATATTGATGTTTTCTAAATGCTATCAACCATATATGCATTTCAGTTAATTGCTAAATTCCCAGTCTTCCAATTTCCTATATGACTATCATCTTTAGAAAGTTCAAGCAGTATTGCAGAATCTTTAGTGAGTCAAGTGGATTTTCTTACTGTAACAGGTGAAGTCTCCTTATCTAGTTTTTGTTCAGTTTTTGACTTGGATTCTGTAGAATAATGCCAGGTCTTACTTCTGAAAAACTTCACTCCTCCAAGGCTTTTAAACAATAATATTTTACTCTAATAATATTAGAGCAAAAATTTTGCTCTAGTTTTTTTATTTCATCTCAACTGCCTCATCTTGCCAAGTGAATCCAAAATAGTGTTATTTCAGGCTCTCTTAAATAACACATATTAAATGTGTTATTTAACACATTAGATGAATGTTGTATGACCTCTACAACAGCATCCAGCACAGTATCAAAGATCAACTAGAAATAAAAAGAAGGTAAATCTTCCCTGGAAGAAAGCTAATAACCAGAAAAATTGTTATTATATGTATTACATGAAGAAAACTGATTGTGTATTAAATAGCTTTTTTGTTGTAATTTTGGCATTTTTTCTTTCTAGAAAACCACTACTGCTGAACTCAAACAAATGGCTTTTCATGAAATGTAGGCCAAAGATGAAGACTACCACAGGAGAGGTATTTCTTTCAATAAAAAAGGTATTCATGGGAGTTAATTCTTTTTGACTGACGAAGCATAGGAAAATGTGGCACCAAAAAAAATCATTCTACTCAGAATGCAAAATACACTAAGACACAATTAGATTCTTTTATAATGCTTAACTCAAACTTACAGCTCAAAAGGGAGTTCTAGGAGTTGTCACTGCTAACTCTATCAGCCAAATGTGCATCAGCAGCTGAAAGTACAGTCGGGTGTTGACAATCACCAAATGGGTGCTGAATACAGGTCAGACACATCTGGTTGAGTCTAAATCTAAATAAGCCTGTGGGTTGTGGGTACAATATCCAGTGCAGTTTTCTCCATTGCAAGAAGTATGTAGTGGAGTTAGGGAAAACTCAGAGACTGCGTGACTGAAACAGTCATTTGGTGGAGCAGCTGCTCTGTAAGGAAAAATCAGAAGGACCAGCTCAATTTATTGATCTTTTAGTTTTCTCTTTTTGAAAGGAAGTTGTGTCTTCAAGTCTAAAATGGTCAGTGGATTACCCTGACAGGAAATCTCAGAAAGTATTAAAAAAAATCTGAGTCAGAGCAAGAGCATTTAATGTTGCACAGGCACTTGCTATTAGCAGAAAATATGAATTTGAAGTTGTCCTGGTTCTGGCCAGGACAGGGTTAATTCTTGCAATAGCCAGGAGGAGGCATGGCTAGGACATGAAAGTTATTCTATACCACCTCACATCATTTTCTGGGCTAGGAGGGAAGGGGCCCTTCTGGTTTGGGTGGCTTGGTGGTAGTGGGGTATTGTTGGATGGTCTCTGTGTGGTGAGCAGTCGTATTTGAATAGTTTGTCTCTCATGCACTGTTATTAATATTGTTGCTGTTACTGTTAATTTTCTTATTTCGTTTGCTGTTTCCAGTAAATGGTGCTTATCTCAGCCTGTGATCTTTACCCTTCGTGCCTCCAATTCTCCTCTCCATCCACCCACACAGAGAGGTGCAGGAGAAGGGTAGTGAGTGAGCAGTGCATGGTTTGGAGTGCTTCAATGGGAACACTAAATAGGGGAATACCATGCCTAAACGATGACAAATATATATTGAGTAAAATGTCAAAAGTGATTAAACTAGTAATGACGGAATGTTGAACAGGAGAAATAGAAGTATTATTGTAATTATGCACTAAATAGTTAATTAATTCAATTTCTTGACTTGATCCAGTCTTACATTGTATAGCTCTGATACAGGTCTGGCAATTAAAGTCATATGAGAACATTTTCTGTGTGTGTTGCTAGTTGCCTCTGCTTGGTCTTCTTCAGGTCAAAGTGCACAGGCATTCAGAGGGGATACCTGTCTGTTCAGCAGCAGTACCAATTACAGTAGTTCCCTGAGTGTCTTGCTTCCTTACAGTGCCTGGGAGATGTTTGATCTGGAAAATTTTGTGTTCTTCAGGCATTAGGATCCCCTTGCAATACCATCTTACGTGTTAATATTACAAATCTGGAATGAGGATAGACAATATTCCTCCTTTCAAATTCTATTTGAAAACTATATTTTTATATATACATATTTTACTCTGTGTGATTGACTCTGTTGTTATGTACATTTAACAAGCAGATAAAAAGCATATTTCGTGATATAAGCCATTGATATGTCTGTCTCTTGATAGAGTTGTTGAGCACTACCCTCTGGATGTGACCATCCAACCACTTTCTTATCCATTTAACAGTCCAGTCACCAAACCCATCTCTCCCATTTAGAGAGAAGGATGTTGTCAGGCCTGTGCCAAAGGCTTTACAGAAGTCCAGATAAATGGCATCTGTAGCCCTTCCCTTGTCCAGTGCTGTAGTCACACCATCATAGACCACTGGCTTGGTCAGGAAGACTTAGCTTTGATGAAGTCATGCTGGGTGTCTCAAGTCACCTGTTCTCCCTGTGCCTTAGCACAGCTTCTAGGAGGATCTGTTCCAGGATCTTCCCAGGCACAGAGGGGAGGCTGACAGGGCAGTAGTTCCCACGGTCCTCCTTTCTACCCTGTATAAAGATGGGTACAATGTTTCCCTTTTTCCAGTCCCCCGGGACTTCACCTGACTGCTGTGACTTTTCAAATACCATGGAGAGTGGCCTGGCAACTACATCAGTGAAATTGCTCAGGGCTCTGGAAGGTATCTCATCAGGTTCCATGGACTTACATATATTCAGGTTCCTCAGATGATCNAGACCTCTTGTTATTCTTCGCATCTCTTGATAAGTTCAGTTCCAACTCTGCCTTAGCCTTCCTCATCCCATCCCTACACAACTGAACTTTACCTCTATATGCTTTCCAGGCCACCTATTCTTGTTTCCACTGTGTGCATTCCCTTTATTTTGACCAGCAGTTTCCTTCTCAACCATGCCAGTCTCCTGCCTTCCTTGCATGATTTTTTACTCCTGGGGATTGCTAGTTTTTGTGCTCTATGGGTGAAATCCTTAATGATCTGCCAGCTCTGCTCCACTTCCTTGTCCCTGAGGGCAGCCTTTTAGGGTTGGATGGTTGCATCGAAAGCGTAGTGGTCAATGGCTCAGAGTCCTGGAGGACATCA
>VYXC01009442.1:10063-83293 GCA_013397175.1 Platysteira castanea | reverse complement strand
GGTCGCTGCTCCCAGCCGCCTCTCCTGAGCCCGCGTGGGTGGTGGCGGACCCCCTGTAGATGCCCGCTCAGTAGTGTGCGGTCTGAAGTGGTTCCCGGAGCCGATGTCGGTATTGAGTGGGTGAAGCATAAAAACCGCGCTGTTTTTACCTTGGTGCTAACCGGAGTTGTCTGTAGTTGGGTGCCGTGTTTCATCCTTAAACACAGTGGTCAGCAGGTCAAGGAAAGGGTGCCCGGCCCCGGCAGACCCCCGAGCCCCGCTTCGCAGGACGCGCCCACCCTGAGGGAGCGGCCTCGGCCGCCCCGTGTGCCCCGCAGGTCGACATGCGGCCGTGGCTGCTGCGGGCACTGCTCCGGGGTGCCATCTGCTTGCCCACCCTAGACATTTAGCCAGCTAATTATTTTAATCGCTGCAAACTCAGAGCTTCCTGAAAACTCGTAGCATGGAGCTGGATTTTTCAGTTTTACTGTATGCTGTATATTTCTTGTAATTTGTCGCCAGCTAGTGTGATATCTTCTGGTATCCGTATTGGGTTTATAACTGTCGTCTGCATACATTCTCCAAGCCAGTCAAGGTAGCCTGAGGTGGTATCAGATACACTAACTTCAGTGCAGAGGAGTTCAAGTTTACATAGGTGTTTGCCGTTTGGAAAGCATTGTGGGTCTGACTAGTTTGTCCGTTTTTTTCTCTAGCTACAAGCGGGCTAAACGTCAGTGCTAGGGCCAGGAGCTCGTTACTTCAGTTAGAGGTGTGGTGTTAAGGTGTTAACAGTGAAAGCCCTCACGAAAAGAATATTGCTTAAGATCTGGAGATAAAAGGCTAGTATTTTGCACATTGATACATCATCAGAAGCCATTGGTGCCTTAAAACCTATGGCCACTTTCTGAGCCCGAAGTGTTGGATTATAATTTAATCATTTCTGTTCCTGTGGCCACAGTGTGGTCATTAAATGCTAGCTAAATCAAAGCTAAAAAAAAGTAAAAGGGTCTGGAGGAACTGTATTATTAGAGTTTATATCTTATTATTACTAATTTCTAGTAGCGTAGATGGTAACAATAGGATAATTTTTTGCTAAATTATGTTTTTACAAATGGCTGTCCTCACATGCTTGTATCTATCCAGTAATTTGTCCTGATTTGACATACAGAATATTTGAGAAGATTGGTTGAAGCTTTCTAGTTTATGACAAATAAAAAAAATGTTTGCAATGTGAACAATGTTTGATATCCTGTGTGGAGTACTTAATGTTGCCTTGAGTATAAATAAATAAATGTATGTATCTTCTAAATATACTGACAAATGTCTCTATTGAGACTGTAGAGTTACTTAACCCTTAATAGATATGTCATAGAAGTATTTAGAGATTCTTCTTGGAAGTTAGTAGTGTTTTTCTGTGTGAGTTCTAAAGTATAACAAAGTCTTATGCCTGAAAAGTACTTACTGAGTTTTACTGGGATATGTATATCCAGTATGCACTAGCAAAAATATTTAGAGGGACAAATTTTATTATGTATGATGAGAATTTAGACTTTTAACTGAAGTAGCAGAGAAGCTCACAACTAGTTCTGTGTGTTTCCCTTGATGGTGGGTCAGGGAGTGTCCAAGGCTTTTGGGCAGACCTTGACACTACAAAGTTAAATCTTGAAATTAAAACAAGATCTTTACAACAGTCAGTGCTTAAAGATGAGGTCTTTTTTGTTCTTGATAGAGGTGTTAGTATGGGGAGAATAAAAATGCAGATTTTTTGGTTTTTGGTGTTTGTTTTTTTTTTCTGAGACCTTTACTCATTCAGCTTTACTTGCACAGGTACTGAGCATCACAAGACATTAGGTTTTTAGCTACACATTGAAGACGTGTAAATGCTATACAATATCCACGAACATTTCCATGTTTTGGGTATGCATGTTGGCACTGTGTTGCAAGATAGTTATATATTGAAAAAAGTTTATATTTTTTTTCCCCTTTCTTATTTTAGAGAGAAACTTATCACATAAAAGAAATGATTGAGTCAGTCAAATTAAGAAGACAGTGCATGCTGGATTTCTACTCGCATTATGAACACCTTTGTGAACTTCAAGGCTCTCTCCCACTGAAAGCTGTGAAGGCTAACGTGACGCGTGATGCTATTGATCTAATTGTAGATCACATCAAAGCTACTGATTGGGCACCACTTCTGAATGCTCTCAGGAGTAATAAGACTCTGACTTCTATTGGAATAAGAAGTTTACATCAACATGGTCTTGAAGAATCAGGTCTGTATAAAAAATAAGTATGTTGATGTATGCATGTTAGAATACGTTCCATAAATCTTCTGTGTGATTGAATACATGGGGGGAGGAATTGTTATGCGTAAGGAATTATTTTTATTTAAGAAAGTACACGAAAAAAGGAAGGTATGATTGTAACTGCTTTTAAGCCAGTAGGGACTGGATTTTACTGATGTATAATTTTTGTTTTTTACTAGGTGTTGAAAGATACAAAACTTACTTTAGAAGGAGAATTCCAGCAACTCTGTCAAAAGACTTGACTGGCCAACTGTGCAAAGCTGTGAGAGGCTGTCTCAGTATATCAGATGTACTAAAAAATTTAGAACTGCAGGGTTTACTTCTGAGGGAAAGAGACATAGCACTTTTAACAAAGGTGAGAATATAATAGTATACAAATAAATGGAAAATATGCCCACAACAAAGAATAGTAGCAACTAAATTTTACAAGTATTTGTTGCAGACAAGGATATTTCTCTTCCAAGATACCTTGGTGTAGTCTTTATATATACATACGGAATGATTCTGCTGAGACATTTGGTATAACCTGGTTGTAACTGAACCTAGTCTCAGAATTACATCATGGCATATTAGAAAGGTCTTAGCAACATCTCTGCCATGCCCTTGAGGCATATGACGTACACTTGTGACTGACTGAAACCACTGTGCATGTGTGTGATAGGAGGGAAGTTGTTGGACACCAAGGAGATAAAAACTGGTCTTCAAATGTGTTATTGAAAAGCTCCAGTTTGCTCATGAGTGGCTTCTAGGAAGGGAGGTTGCTGCTGGTTGCCCACAGGCAAGATTCCTCCGTGCTAAGGAAATGAACCTGCTTAAGCTGAATTTGAAGGTTTGGGTTTGCTTGTTGTGTCCATCGTCTGAATTCTCTAGAGTTTCTTGTAAGGAACAGAGTTTGAGCAATGTGGGTGACTTGGTCTTTTCTCTTCTTTTTTGCTTTTCAAGCCAGATAACTGCATTGTTTGTTTCATTTTTAAGGGCTTGGCCTCAGCTTCATCTCTGGAGAGTGTCTCCTTAGCCCACTGTCCGATTGGAGATGGAGGGTTGGAAAGTAAGTTCAGAATCAAAACCTATAAATATACTTTTTTCTTTTTAAATTTCGGAATAGGTAAGCAAATTTTTCAGTATTTCCATTCCTGTTTTAAATTTGTCTATGGAGATGAAAATAACAATCTTTATTCTGTATAACCCAGTAGTATTCAAAGACTTGAATTTCTTCACTTCATGCTAGTAAATAACTATACTACTTTATAGTGATGTTTATACTTTTATTTAAAACAGCATTCATATTTCTTAACTCTTTCCTGATTTGTTTATGTTTCTATAAGTACATTGAAATAAAATACGTTCTAGCTTGTTCAGATGTTCTTTGCTGAACATTTGCACTAGGAGTGTATAAACTTAGAACACATTAAATGTATTTAAAATATACTCTGTATTTCAGCAGTAGTTCTTTGTCAAAGCTTTTGGCTGTTAAAGCTGCCTCTTAATAAGCCACTGAAAAAATGTGTTCTGATAATATGGAAATGCTGTGTGTACATAACATGCATGCTTTTGTTTTCTTCAGCAATCTGTCAGAGTATAAAGAATACAACTACTATCAGATTTGTAAACTTCACGGCATGTAGCCTTACGTGGCGGGGGGCAGAACATATAGCTAATGTATTAAAGGTAATTAAATTGACTTTCTTAGAATGGCGTGTTTATAAGAGCTTAATACATTCAGTTTTTTACTTTTACTTTAAAGCTCATAATCTGTTAAGGCACTTCATGAGGAGCCTGTGTGAATACTGAAGTTAAGTGTGCATTCTTACGAAAGCTGTGACTTCGTTTGACAAAAAGTAGCTTCGTTTACTGGTGTGGGATTTAAATTTGATATTTCTTAGAAAAAAAACATCAATTAAATAATAAAGTACTTTCTTTAAATGAGGACTAGGGCTGTAAACATCTGACACATGTTTTAGGGACTGCCTCTTTAATTGTCAGTAATTTTGAAAAATGTCTCAAGTATTCTTAAGCACTGGGTAAGAGTAATCAAGTTTACAGTTTAGAAACTACTGATTAACTGATCAGTAAGCTTGTGCCTAATACTATATTTTAATTGATGTTAATTGTGATTTCCATGTAAGCACAAAGTTTCGTAGTATGTATGTATTTCCTATTCATTGTGCCTTGAAAGTGTCTCTCAAAAGAAGGTAGTAAGATACTTTGTAGCTGAGTTTAAAAATTTGCGTTGCACACTGGGTAGTCAGAACAAATATGAGTTACCAGTAAGATTTAAAAATCAGTTATGTTTCTTAAACTCAGAAGTGGTGTACTTATACCAGCATGTATTTCTTATACCAGCATTCAAGCCATTGAATTGATTTACAGTAAAAGGTAAATTGTGATCTTGTCATCAATAATGGCTTTGCCGTTGCATTTGGTAACAGCTTCTTTGTTTGCAAAGCACCAGGCAGTAAGAAGACATGGTGAAGCTTGGGCTGAAAGCCTGCGTTACAGGAGACCTGACCTTGAATATATGACAGGTTTGAGGCGGATTACTTTGAACTGCAACATGCTCATTGGAGATAGAGGAGCAAGTGCCTTAGCAGACTGTCTAGGAGAGGACCTTTGGCTAAAAGGTATTACAAAATCTTTTACTGATGAACAGCGAAGTAATTTAGGAGTTTCCCTGTATAGTAACTATAGATATATTGATCTATGGCTATTGAGATATTCCATATAACGTAGAACTTTGCCTACACCAGCAAATTCTCCATATGCTTCATATCTAGTTATTAATAGCTGCTGTAAGGATTTCTGCAAGGAGATCTACGTATCTCCATCTCTTCTACTGTCTTTTCTACTATCTCTATATCTCACTACTACGTCTCTTAAAATATAGTAGTGGCAGGCAGAAGACTTAAAATTGTCAGTTATAGCAGTTGCAGCCAGAGGAGTAGCTCACTATGTTGGTGGGAAAGTGTACTCTTTTCTCCAAAGAAATCTCTCTTCCTCTTTTGGAGTATCTGAATACTGTTGTGTTACCTAGTATTATCCTTCAGTATTTTTGAGAATTAATTTGTTCTACAGTATATCTGTACAAAATTACTAATGGTGCTGGTGTAGCACCAGCTACATTCTGTATGTGGGATCAAATACCTGTTTTATTGTTTTATTTTATAGTTTGAGTCAGGTCTACAGATAACATCCATACTGATGGAAGAGAATGAGGTTAGAGAATACTTAAACAAACTGGACGAACAGCAGTCCATAGGCCTTAATGGGATGCATTCACAAGTGCTGAGGAAGCTGGCTGATGTACTTCTGAGGCCACTCTCAGTAGTCTTTGAAAGATCGTGGTGACTGGGAAGGGGCTGCATGAGGACTGGAGGATAGCTAATGTCATGCTTGTTTTCAAGAAGTCTGGGAAGAAGGACCCAGGAAACTACAGACTAGTCAGTCATACTTGGATCCCTGGAAAGGCAAGGATGTGCTGTCATCCGGAGGGATGATCAGCAGGCTGGAGAAATGAGCTGATGGGAACCTCAGGGAGTTTAAGAAAGGAAAGTGCAAAGTCCTGCACTTGGACAGGAATAATCCTGTGCACTAGAACATGCTGGGGGCTGTGTGGCTGGAAAGCAGCTTTGCAGAAAGGGTGCTGCAGATCCATGGACAACAAGCTGTCCATGAAACAGTGAAGTGCCTTTGTGGCAAAGAGGGCCAGTGGTGTTCTGGGGTGCATTATGCAGAGACTTGTGAGCAGGACGAGGGAGGTGATTCTTCCTCTTTACTCAGCACAAGTGAGGCCGTGGAATCTGCGGTACAGAAGAGAACTGGAGGTACTGGAGAGAGTCCATTGAAGGCCACGAAGACGATGAAGGGACTAAAGCAGCTCTGATTTCAGAAAAGGCTGAGGAATCTGGGACTGTTTGGCTTGGGGAAGAGAAGGCTCAGAGTGGGATTGTACCAAGGTGTACAAATATCCAAAGGGAGGATGTAAAGGAGATAGAGACAGACTCTTCCCCATGGTGCCTGGGGACAAGGCAAGACTGAGTGGGTAGAGTTTAAAACACTGGAGGTTTTTCCTCAACATCATGAAACCTTCTTACTGTTAGAGTGGCTGAACACTGGCACAGGTTGCTCAAAGTGGTCCTAGAGCGGTGCATATTACGTCCTCTGCACATGTTAACAGTTATTTCTTAATGTTGAAAAGTTCTAGTTGTCTTCTTTGAAAGTAATACTCCTGTTTTTAAACATGACTTATCATGTTCTCATTCCTCATGCTATGAAGTGGAGGCTTTCAGCGGGATTAATTTTTTAAGATATCAACTGTTAAATTAAATTACTAACTAAATGCAGTACTCCCACCACTGATTTTTTTTTCCTCATTAAACATTTTAGCACTTGATTTGCAGCAGTGTGGAATATCCAATGAGGGAGCAAGGTCATTACTAGATGCTCTTCAAACTAATACAACATTAGTGGTACTTGACATAAGAAAAAATCCATTAATAGGTATGTATCTGTGCATTTATCCTCTTTGTGTGATTGTTGGATTTTTTTTTTTCTTCTTCAGTTAACTATATTGAAAAATGTAAACTGCTTTTAAGAAAAAAAGAATATGCCACAGTAATTTGCTAAACAGTTTTAAAATGGGAAAACAAGCAGGATAGGTAATGTGTACTATTTATTCAATGATGTGTTTGTTCATGTAAAGAGTTGTCTCTTACAGAAAATTCTTAATGTATTTTAATTCATTCTAGGTCATGGACTGATGAAAAACATTATTGAAAGGGTTCTTAAGAATGGAAATAGTGCTGATTCAGAGGTATGTGTTATACATTTTGGAATGAGTTTGGGGTTTTCTTTGTAGCTTCCATTGCATTTATTTTTTTTTAAAGGGTGACTTTTTTTGTATTCCATTTTAAACAACTGTTGTAGTTACAAACAGAAGTTTGACTCAGTACAAATGAAAAAACACTCTCTAGGGGAAAACCAAAAACCACTATGGGGAGCATGTTACTGTATTGGGCTTTTTGTATGATTTCTTGTGGAATTAGAGCTGTCATGTGTAATAAAACCTGGATATACATTTAATGGAAAGAAAAATGGAAAGCTGTGTGTATTTGGACATTATCATAGAATGTTAACTCAGTATTGCTCCTGGGCTGCTGGAGGGCTTTCTACTACATATGTCCTTGTCAACACGGTAATAATAACTTCTAATTAAAAACTATAGGAAACCACAATTTAAAATTTAACACTTAATTTATTTAGAAACTTATTTCTTGTCCCTAACTTCTGTAACTAAATTTTTTTTAGTTACTCAAGACTGTCCTTTCCAATGCAAACCATCTATGAAAACAGAGTTCAGTTCAAGTACAGTACCGACTTTCATCTTTGTCTAAAAGTCCACACAGAGTTCACAGTCATGTGCATAAACTGAGTATCTAGACCATTTATGATTAGATATACTGTTCAAATATACAGAAATCTGATTCAGTTCTCAAAGGGGTCCCAGCAATCCCAATTCTTGTGCTGGAATTTAATGCTCTTTTGGTTTTTGAAAAGACTAAATAAAGTCAGAGCTGGGGATATGTAGGGACTGTCTAATAAACTGAGAATTTGTGTATAGAATTTCTGGAGGATTAATACAGTTCCCCACTTCAATCTCTAGAAGACCTTATTTGAGAAGTTGAGGTTGATTGTGAAGAAGTACTCTTTCTTCTTGGCAGATGCAATCAACACTTGCAAAGAGGTCACAGGGGTCACAGGGAAATAACATGTGCCTGGAAATGCTGAAGATAATTGGAAAGTCCAACCATGGAACGAAGCAACTCTGGGGAATCTCCCATATGCTAAAAGATCACTTGACTCAAGACATTAGTTTTATATTGAACCAGTTAGTGTGGTATCTTAACTTTTATTGGCAGTGCTAGTAATTCTTCATATTTCACTAGCAACATGAATGAAGAAATACTGACCACCAGCTTGCTAAGTAGCTTTGCTTCTTCCACCAGGCACAGCTGTCTTTCCTTCCATCCTGCTTTGTGTAAAAACTGGTTGGTTGTTTTTCAGTAACAGGTAGTTGATTGCCTTCTGGGCTGGGTTTTTAGGTTTGCAAGAAGAGTTGTCTACTGCTAATTGAGGCCTTCAAATTTGATGGGCAGCTAAAACAAAAGCTGTATTATTTTAGCAGCACTGTGTAGCAGTATAGTGAACTGTAGTCATAGATATGACTGAGTGTAATAGGTGGTGAAAGTTTGTAGTTTCTGAAAGACTGGATAGCTGAAAGTGAAAATCCGTGCAATGTGTCTACAAAATAGGATGCTTTCAAAATCACTGTTTTTATATCTTGCTTTATATCATCTTTATACACTTAGATGCTGTTGTACAACAACAGCAGTAGGCACCCAGATGAGACAGGCTATGGGCTAGATGAACCTTAGGTTGAACCTAGTAAAGCTGCCCTTTTACGTGTCTAGTAAAACAAAATTAAAATTACTTTTGCTCTTAAAAGCCTGCAATTTAATTTCACTCTTTCTGGGTGTGTTTTAGTTTAAAATGATCAATTCACTTGCACAGGGGCTAGATCCAGCTGTAGATGTAGCAAAATTTGTGCAAGGGTTAATTGAGTCCAAAGTGAAAAAAAAAAAGTTTTTCTTGACAATGGTAAGTTTGGATTAAATGTGGTTAGTTAGAGCACAGTAATGGCATTTTAATCATTCTGATGCTTTAGATGGGAATAACACTGGCATACTGTTCCTAGTACAGTAGGGATGGGATGTGGGATTTAGCTTTGTGTTATATGTCATCTGTATTTCCTTCAGTGGGTGCTTCAGCACTAGACCCTGTACTGGTGATACACACTGAGAAGTAAGTGCAGGGTAATTTAAGAGTGTCTACCAGGAGTAATTAAATTTTTTATCAGGGCAAGGGGAGCCTTTAGGAACAGAGCTGTTGCTGTAAGGAAATGGAGTTTGAAGTACAGCTGTGGCCTTTGATCATCACTGTCTCTTAATGTTCAGGGCTTTTACTTTGTGAGGATGAATTTTCATTACAGGCAGTAAAAATAAACTTCATGTTTTTTAAAATACTGACTTTATCAGCAATAAAAAGTCATGTTAGGGAAGCTTTTTTACTCTGGAGAGCTTTGGCCTGAGCCCGTCATTCCTATCAAGCCAGTTTTCTGAGAATGAAGTGCAGAAGCCAGGGTTGCCTCTTTATAGGGTTGATGCTGGGAGTTTTTTCTATAAAAGGAGAAGTGTTTTGCACAGGAGAAAGGATAATATCAGATGGGATATTACAGTGGTGTTTTGGAAACACTTTCTGGTAACGTAGACTATCATCTATGTTTGACTTTGGGCTTTGTGAGAGTGTTTTTCTTGATTTTACAGTTTATTGAGTTTTATGTAAGTAGCAGTGTTCTCTGTATCTGACAAACTCCCTCTAATTTTAGATAAGCACCTCTTCAACTGTCAGTTACTAAACTGATTTATTTTTCTTTAAAAAACCCCCCAAATTCCAGTATAAGTGGCTGATATCACCGTCTTCCAAAGATGCTTTGAAAACTAAGCCAAAGAAAAGAACTATTATCCTAGGAAGTGGTCGGAAAGGAAAAGCTACTATTCGTATTGGTAATTTCTTTGTTTTTTCTGGCTATAGTAAATTCTGTCTAGAAAATTTTATCTTAATGCTTAAGAGCTTAAATTAAAAAAATGTATGATGTGTCTAAATATTAGTGTCTACAGAACACTAATCTCCAAAAAAAAATCAATTTCTTCTCAGTTCTATAATGTGTTTTCTGTCATCATTGGTATCTGTAGGAAAGTTGCTTTTGTTTTTAGTGCTGCTAGATATGTGGCTGGAAAAATGGTAGGATAAGCTGTCTTTAAAATGTGTAGAAGCATTACTCATATTTATTCTGTCTCCACAAGCTTTCCCTTCTTCAAAGCCTGGCAGTAGTAAGTTGTCTCATTCTCCTGCTGTTGTAACCTTTCTGTAGCAAGCTGTCCTCTGCCAGAACAAACAAACATGCATTTTTAACTGATGTACAAAATGTTCTAAGATTTTTTTAAAAAAACTTCATGTAAACCTATTATAAACAGTATGTTTAAAATAACATAGGTATCTTGAATATTTATAATTAAGTACTGATAGCTACAATAGACCAAACATTTTTCAGTAAGCTACTAAAAATTTCACTGTAATACATTTTACTGTCTCTCATCTTCACTCTAGTTATCTGGAAGCAGAGAGGTAAGCATAAATCAAATAGAAGTCTTTGTACAAATTAACTGTGATCAGGGTGGTGGTGGTGGTAGGAAAAATACCTGGCAAATGTGATTGTGGAGGGTTTTGTGCAGTGTTTTGTGGGTTTTTGTTTGGTTTTTTTCCTGTTTTGGGGTTGTTCATTGTGTGGAGGGTTTTTATGTGTTTTGTTTTTTTTTTTTAAGAGAAGGAAAGAGTCAGGAGGTGAAAACTATCCTTTTTATTATGTTCAGAATGAACTGAAATTTTGAGTCCCATTACTAAATTATGCATTTCTATACCAATACAAAATCAGTTGTTTTATTGATCTCAGGGAAACAATAACCTGAGTTCTCACTAGTTTAACTGTCGGAAATGTTAGGTGGTCAGTCTTCTAGACTTATTGACTTAGAACATGAGGTAGAGTGATCATCGTCATTAGGATTCTTTGCTGAGTCTACTTTGATGCTGTATGATTTAAACAACAACAAAAGACCAAACCAGTGAACCCTGTTTTTTCTTATTAATCCTCTTAAGGGAAGAGATTGCTGGTGTTCTGGACGAGCAATCTGCATAAATATCGGCTTTATTTTTAATTATTTTGCCCATAAGTAAAACAGTGTTCTTCACTCTGCAGCCACTAGAGGGCAATTTGAAGCACATAGATTCCTTTATTGTCTACGTGGGCTGTCTAAACGCTGATGTGAGACAATGGAAGTAGATATCTGAAATTAGTAATGTGAATAAACCTCTTCACTACAAAACTTCACCTCCTTTTTTTTGAAAACCAGCTTGTCTTACTTGCATCAGCCTAACAGCAGTTATGTATACCAGCTTCTAATTGCAAGTTTTTGGACGCTTCAACAAAATTAGACTGAGTGGCAGATTTCCTACAGTCCTTACTATTACATAGGAAATTTTATGAACAGTAAGCTGTGAACTTGGATGTGATTAATTAGGTATAATTCTCTTTTCTTCTGATCTTGCTCTTCAATCCAGGATTAGCATCTAAAAAGTCTGTAAGTCCTGGGAAAAAAAATTCCTCTGTGAGAGAGAGTTACTCACCAAAACCACTAGCACCAGGCACAAAAGGCTTCCTCCCTTGGCGGACTGCAGAACGTGCAAAGAGAGGCAGGTGAGTTTTTCATAGTACAAGGGAAAATACGAAAGCATAAAACTTGCATGATCAATATAGTAGAGAACAATGTTAGCTTTTTAAAATACAAATTGAAAGTTGCACAGAATGTCATAATTCTTTCTGTTTATATAAATTTTGAGGATTTTACATAAATTCTACTCTGGTAAGTGTTTAAAATACACAAAAATATATGATAGCCATAGGAATATTCATATGCAGCAAAAAAGCCCACCACAACCGAACCTACCTTGTCTGTTTGTTCTTTTGTTAATGATTTTTCAGATGTGTCATAGCTGAAGAGGCAAGTTAGTGTTCTAAACTTGTAGTATAGTTGATTTGAGATCCAGTTCAATGTGCTTAGGTATTTTCCTGCCTCTTCTTTCTGCTTCACCTTACCCAATGCCAGCATAATTATTGTGATCATCTAAGTCCTGTAAATTAAAATAAAACTGAACAAAACTTACACATGGAAGCTATCTTTTGAAACAGTTTTGGTTTGGTTTTGGTTTTTTTAATCTATTCCATAGACCTTTGCCTCTCAAAATGGAGATTATGTAACTATTTAAATGAAAAAATTACTTAATGCTCTATTGTAACTGTAGTTAAGCTTGATTTTCAAAATGCTGAACACCAAATTATTCTGTTGACTTTAGTTCAAAATAATTAACTAAGCAAGATGCCTATTGAAGATATTAATGTCAGCATCCAGTAGTGTTGCTCTAAATCATGATTAAGTGGGGGGTACTAAGAGAACAAAATGAGAATGTAATGAGGCGTAAAGAGACATAGTGCAGTGTCTGATGCTGTTTTTACTCTTACTGGTTCATCTGTCCTAGAATCCTGTGTTTGGAACATTATAAACTTACTTCTCCTCAAAAGTGTGGTTTTGGTTTTTTTTCCCCAACTTTAGAGGCGGGACAATGGATTGTGCTGGAAAATTGCCAGTGAAGATTCAGGTACTGTTTCTCTCACATAGTGGTTTTGTTTTCAGATGGGGTAGGGTAGGGTAGGTGCCTGAAAAAAGGGGCTGATGTTCTCAACAGAATCTCATTGTCTGAAAGTTAAGACCAGAACATATTTTTAAAGATTCTCACTCATAAAAGTGCAAAAAAAATAGTTTACATCAGCCTTTCATTGAAGCTTCTTTGATATTTAGTTTACTTCCATTTCTATCTCTGTGTCTTTTGGTTTCCTAGTCCTATGAGCAAGGGAGTTGGAGTATAGACACAATCCTTCCATAGGCAGTAAGAACAACTAACAGCATTTTTCTCTGCACCATCTTTTCTGTTTTGGATTTGGATTATATACTTGTTTTTGCACCCGTCTGTGAGCTGCTCTAGTAAACCTACCAGCAGCAGAAGAAAAATCTCAATCTGTTCTTCTCCTGTGCATGTTGTTTCCATCACAGAAGGATCTGATGGCTGCGGAGGAAGTCAGCAATTATCATCTGCTCTGGTGTAGGCTTCCCATGGACTGCAGTTGGGGAAACATGGGCTGGCACAGGACACCCAAAGGCAGCAGCTCCTTTGACCCATCCCTTGCTCTGACATTGGTCTTTTCTGATTAGAGTTAGGATGTTGGCTCCACCATGGAACACCTCTTTCTGCCCCCAGCCTGATGTTCCTTCTGCTTCTTCTCACTCTTTTTGTTCCCACCTCTTGTGCCTGTCTGGCATTTTTTGCCCTGCAGTGGGTCAGCTGGGACTGGCTATGTCCTGCATGGGGTAGCCCTGGTGGTGCCTTGCAGAGGCCGACTCTGCTGCTATATCCTCACCACAAATACTCAACATAGGTACACATAGGATTGATTTTTTTTAATATTGCTTTATGCAAATTTACTTCAAAGGTGTATGGCTGGACAACAACTGTATTTATATTAAGCTTTTGATACAATTTAATCTTAGATTTTTGCTACACATTGTAATGCTATGAGAACACATGTTTTTCGTTTCTGATGTAATTAGACAGGTGGTCCTGTGAAAGTGACAGTAGAAAGTGCTTCTACATCTGAAACTGAAGACACAGAAGATTTAGAGGATGTTATGCACCAGCCTGATTTGACAAAATCATCAGATAAGATTGATATAGCACAATATCAGCAGTTACAGGTAAGAAGCATGTTTAGTGCCTTAGACTCCATAAAGGCAAATTATATCAATTAAACCATGTTTTATTCAGAAAATTGTAATTAAATAAATAACCAGTTTTGGAGGAGGATTACAGACTTAATACAGCTGCAGGATGTGTAATTTCTCTGTTCCAATCTTGAATCATAGTGCACAGATATTTTGATCAGTGTTATTGCCTGCAGTATTTTCTTCCAAGTAGTTCCTTTATAAAAGTAATTTAATGTTATTTCTAAGAGCTAAAATATAGTAATGACTGTTGTGTAAAAATAGTTACAAAAATAGCTGAAAACATTCGAGTTACATTTTATAGTTGAGCCTAGTAAACCTTTTTCATTTCATTTTTATTATTCCTTTTACTTCTTTGATATTTGAAAAACCTACCAGTAGTGAAACGGATTATTTCTGCAAATGTCTTGACTGGGAATGTTCTTATAAAAGAAAGGGATGGAAAAAAGGTACATACCAGTGGCTCAGTAGTGCTGCTGACATAATCTAGCACTATTTTAAAGTAACACCCTCAGGCAGAATAACTGAGTTGTCTCTGAAGTGTTAAGATTTAAATTCTGTTCGGAGCAACCAGTGATTACTTCTGTAAGTAAGATCTGCAGTCGGTCTGGTTTTGGTTCTTGTTGTCTGAGCACCACACTGGGTGAATGTGCTGTTCATATGTGTAAATATTGGACTGTATACCTGTCTTTGTGTAAGAGGAATGAAGTTAAGTTTTAACTTGCTGCGGGTTTGTTGGTAGTGGGAATGTTTTGGGTGGGACAGAGTTGTGGAAAACAAAATGACTGTACAGATATTGCATAAATAACTACCAGCCTTTTCAGCTGATGTGTAATTTTTCTTTAGACCTTTATCTCTCTAGAACTTTTGTTCAGGAAGATTTTAAGGTTTTCATGTGTTGCTGAAACTTAAAGTTGTATAGCAGCTTTTACTGTTAGCATGCAATATATTAACATTGAGTTGTGTAGTGGCTTCAGCACTCTTACCAAGAGCACTCTGTCTGAAATCATAGAATTCCATGTCCTATGCAAATTGCTCCAAAAACTTCTATGCAGGAACTACTGTTCTTTCGGGAAGCTTTTGATGTGTTTATTCTTGGTGTTTGGAGAGAGAAGAATGTTATATTCAGGACACACAGCAGAGGCAGGCAGTGTTTTGTGCTTTGGGGAAAGGTTGTCATACTCACCTGTTATGTCAGTGTTAGCTGTAGTACTACGTGTAGGGCAGCTGTAAGGAAGACACCATTTGCACTTAATTTGAACTTCTTGGAGGGAAACACACAAATTTTGGCAACCTACCCCAAAATTGGTTTTGATTTTTCTGTGCTTGTGAAGGTCCAGATTTTCCTGGACCTAGAAAAAAATTTCTAGATTTGAAAACCAAAATACTTTTTTAGGCCATGGTTGCTTATCAGATAGCACTGTTTAGGCAATCTGCACCTTATTCTGTGCCTCACCCATTGTTTCTGTTACTTTGACACAAAACAGGCTTCACATTATGGCAGAATCAAAACTATCAAATTGTCACCACTGAATTGTCTATTTCCCCTCTGTCACTTAGTGCCTTTTCATTTCTTGCTTCAGTCTTTTTCTCTTGTGCCTTTTTTCATGTTTGTCTGATCATAAGACAAGTTGATTCAACTTGCTGATACTGCGAAAACTCATGTAGTTAGACAAGGAGAAATGCAAAGTCCTGCACCGGGACACAGATGGAAGAACAACACCAAGTGGTAGTATCTACTGAGGGACACCATCTGGAGCACAGCACAACAGAAAAGGCCCTGGGGGTCCTGGTGGACACCAGGTTGAACGTGAGCCAGCAGTGTACCCTTGCAGCAGAGAAGGTGAATGGTATGCTAGACTCCTTTAAGGAGGAGTATTACCAGCAGGCTGAAGGTGATCCTTCCTCTCTGCTGGTGAGGCCACACCTGGTACTGTGTCCAGTCCTAGGCTCCCCAGTAGAGAAACATGGTGGGACTGGAGAAGGCCCAACAGAGAGCCCCAAGGATGATTAAGGGACTGAAGCACCTCTCTGAGGAAAGGCTGAGAGAACTGGGACTGTTCATTCTGGAGCAGAGAAGGCTCAAGGAGGGATAAATACCCAAAGGCAGGGTGCAGATGGGATGGAGCCCACCTCTTTTCTCTGGTCCCCTGTGAAGGGAGAGACACAATGGGCAGAAGCTGAAACACAGGAGATTCTGAACATCAGGAAACAGTTTTTCACTGTGAGGGCAACTGAGCATTGGCACCAGTTCCCCAGGGCCGTTATGGTGTCTCCCTCCATAAGAGATGCTAAAAACACCATCCTGACACGGTCCTGGAAAGCTTATTGGTTGATCTGCTTAGGTGTATTTCAGAACTGGAGTACACCTCTCTCTCTGTTAATTTGTCATTAAACAGCTCTTACTGCACAGCAGCTTGTGAGGGGAGCTGCTTTGAAGAACTGATCCAGCTGAAAAGTAGTCCAGTGTATGTAGTGGTAGCAGGCCTTTCAGTAAAGTGGGACAACCAGTTGTGTTAGAACAATGATGGGAATGCAGAGTGGGAATAAACAGTAAGAGGTGGGAGTTCCTTAAACTGCTGCTTTGCCAGAAAAGTTCTCCAAACGTCTCTTGATGAGACTGAATGACCAGATTTTGACTTAAGTAAGCAAGTCTTGGAGAACTTCTTTACATTCTTCTGGCATGCTGCTTCATGAAGCAAGTGGTGCTTAGTTGTGTTTTCATTAAAAAAAAAAAAGCCTTGGCTAATGAAAGCCTAATTTCTTAAATGCTTAATTGAAAAATAAGAACTAATAGATATTCGTTCCTTCCACTAGAGGGAATCAAATGTCAGAGTTGGTTTTGATGAAGTGTGTAGTTGAGATAACTCCCATATTTTTAAATTTTAACTAGGGATTCAAATGGTGAACTTCACCCTTAATCTGGTTAACAGGGCAACTCTTTCTACATCTTACTACTTTTTGAATTACAAAGCAGTAGAGATTGCACTGTAACTATTTTTTTTTTAAAAGTACGATGCAGTCAAGTAGAAGAATGTGGCTAATTAGTTACTAAATTTTTAAAAATATAATTTAATTTTTTAAACTTCAGTTTTATACCTCTGTGTACTGTTGAACAGACATGCTGCTTACAATAATTCTGAGGGCTACCAATATTTTTGGTACTCAGTTTCATCTTAAAGTCTGTGTGGGCTGTAATACTTGAAGGCTTAGGCTTGTAGCTTGGATGTACATCTAGTTTTCTGATGTATTTTAATAATTTTTTTCTGCACAAACACTAGTGCATTGTGTCAACTAGTGAATTTCTTAAAAGCAAATCAAAGATTAAAGTGTACATATACTTGTAATATAATGGCAACAAATTAGTTCCTTTAAGTTCTACCTTTGATACTGCTTATGAGAAGATGCAGCTGCAGTGTTCAATTTTGTTATGAAGTCAGCCCATAACCATGAAATACTTTGTACATCTAGAGTGTGATAGATAAAGTTTAAACATTACTACAAAATATCTACCTTTCTGTTAAAAAAAATATGATAATTTGATTACTTTCTAAGCCATTGACCTTTGACATCACAAACCAGCAATGTTAAGAAAAAGGTCAGTGCTTTCATCTTTAAAATTATCTAAAATCTGTCCACAACAAAAATACTATAGAACTACGGTTTCTAAAGTAGAATTCCTAGCCTACATCCTAGAAACTTTAAAATACAAATAATTATACGTATGCATCTGCACTATAAATGGAGAGGTAAGAATTCTTCAGTCTGTGACAGTTGTGACTGATCTTCAGAGCTAATCTGTGAGATTCCAGGTTACATGTCAAGTTGTCAGTGCAGAACATTATGGTTGCTACTTTCTGTGCTGTGCTTCTGTGTCACCTAGAGGTTTTATAGCTCCCATTGCTTCAACGTCTAAGGTAGATGGCAGTAAGGTTGTGGAATTTGTTGATGGTTCTCCTTAGATATTTGTCCCCAGCCCTATGCCTGCACGTTAGTGCTAAATATCTTCCCAAATACTGTCTTTGAAATGTGTTTTTCTTGTAGCTTCTGACTTCTGCAGGTGATGCTCAAGCATGAGTCTGATGAAGATACAACTAGCTTTCCTCTTGCAGCGTTTGCTTGGTTGATGCTAGTCTAGGGATTTTAGGAGTGGGCTTCACTGGAGTAGTGACAGACCTGTAATCATCACTTTGAGTGGTTGTCATTGGGAGGGCTATATATAGAGTATTCTAGAACCTGCATCTTTGAATCAGTTGCAAAAGTACCTTGCAACTTAAAAACACATCTTTGCATTTGTAGAAGGATTATTCTCACTATGCATCCTCTTGCATACCAGTCTTCTCAGTTGATTGATTGTATGAAGTGCAGTAGTATGTACTTGAATAAGCTTTTGATAGTAAACAGATGGTTTCAGTACTGTTTGAATCTTTGATTCTCTTTAGAACTAATGTGTACAAGAAGCAGTGTCCTTTTACGTATATGTGCCTGTGTACAAAGTGTATAGAGAAAGGAAGAAGTTTGGTATACTGTGAATTCATATAGTCTACCCTCTGAAAAATAGAATAGCTTGATAATTGAACAGTTTTCACCTTTTGAACCAGAAGATTGTTAGGATGTGCAAGAAAAAAAAAAAATCTTGCTTGTTTTTCCAGTTCAGGTGGTGTAATTAAAGATGATAATGCTCTGCTGGAATGCAAGAAAATGTGGTATTGCAAATTCTGTCTACTCTTACTGAAACTGAGATTTACAACCTAGAACTAATAGTTAAAATACAAGACTAGGCATCTCATGAATAAGACTAGGATATATTTATTAGGTGTTTTGGGTTTGTTTATATTCTTGTTAATTCAACACTAAACTTGGAATTGTGAAAAACTTTTTATTGAAGAACTAAGTGCAACCAATTAGATTTCAGTTCTTACACTCCAGAATTTTGTATTCTTACTGCTGAGAGTATAGTTCTTCAGAATTTTGTCTTCTTACTGCTGTAAGGAGGAATAAAATCCTGGATAAATACTATAGTTAGAAAATCTACAAACTGCTGCTAAGGATTTCTTACTAGAGCCCAATTTGAGCTTTTGATGATGTAGACATATTTAGTTAAAAATGATGCTTGAAAAGGTGAAGGGGAAGTAGAGAAGAACATTCGTTCCTGATGGTTATGTCATAGGCCAAAGATTCATGTTTATTTTGCAATCTTAGAAATCTGTTAAGTGAATCACATGTATTTCTACTTTTCTGTCTTAATAATTTGCATCCTAGAGTTATGTAGTGGTAGACCTCTGTCTTGTATTTTTGAAGAAGATATGTTTGGAATGCCGTTGTGCTAGTTGTTAATCAGACATGTTGAGGTTTTTTTTATTGCATGTTATTCTGACATTTTGAGATAAATTTCATAATAGTTTATCTGTGTTTTGATAGATGGAGCTGGAAGAATGCCTGGGAAAACTGAAGGAAGAACAAAAAGCTAGAGTAAAGGCTGAGGAACGATTACTAGAGGTAAAGATACTTAACAATTAATGATCTTTACTTTTAAAGGAGGCACTGCTCAAACAATCCACTTGCTTAATTAGGAGTAATTATCAATGACCACTAATGTGGTAGCTTCCAGAATTTCAGTTCAAAGTCACGTGGGTCGTTTTCTAGTCTAAGGGCAATGATGAAATCTGTCTTTAGTAATGTTTGTTTGTTCTACTGATTCTGTTCCAGAGCCTTGAACTCCAGCTCCAGCTACTCTTTCAACGTGTTTTATTCATTTTCTGAAATACTTATGATCTGGGGCATCCTGATACTTGTTTTTCTCAAGAAATTGATTAAATCTGTTGTGATGAGAAGCTGTTTGTTGCAACTGTTGTTCAATTTGGTTTATTCTGTACCTTTGATTTTTAAGTTTTGTTTCTGCAGGCAATAACCATATTGGATAGTTTTCTGCATGTCAGTTGTTGTGAAGTGCAGTTCAGCTTTGACAAAACTGAACAGCTTATCACAGTTAAATTGTGAGGTCTGTTTCCCCTCTGTCTGCTGTTGCTGACCTAAAAATATTCTTCTGCATGAATAAGCAGAATTTGTTGTAATATAGTTGAGTGTAAGATAGTGTTAACAAATGGATTTGGTCCTTACATGTGATTTGGTGGGGAGTGAAAATGGTGATACCCTTCGAAATATGAGCAACATGTGGTATCACACAGTACAGGGAGCAGATATCCACGGAGGACTCCGCACTTCTCAAGGTTCATTGTAGTCCTCTTGTGTGACTATCCCCATCTTCCTGTAATGTGATGTGCACCAGTGGGCTCTGCTGGGTATCTGTTGTTTAGATCTGTTGTTGTTAAATGCTTTTTAGGCTACATACCCCCTACTAGAAATCTTTCCCTATCAAGGCTAGGCTGGTTGGACTTAACATGTTTTCCCAGGAGATAGGATAAACCAAGTAGCAGTAATCTCTAAAATTGTTTATTTTGATGCTTGTTTATCACCTACAGTGCACTACGCAACCTATAATTTTTTTGTCCTCTCATAAAAAATGTAAGATGGAAAGCCTGTTGGTAGTACTTGGTTGCATAGCTGTAATCTTAAATGAGTGAGTTAATGCTTCCCTCAAACATAAAACCTTGCATATCCTGCAGTTATCATGCAGTTTTCAGTTTCATCATCGATTTAATTAATGGCCAATGTGGAGAAAAATTAAATAATCTTAAACTATCAGTTTTGGGATGCACAGTGCATGGGAGAGATAACAGTAGTATGCATTCCCTGTGATACAGAGGGATGAGTATAAGGAGGACATCGGCCTTCATAAAAGTTTTTTTACTAGTAAAATAAATTCATTGGTGTTAACATGTCATATAATACACACAAAGTAAAACAATGTGAAAACTGGATTTTTCTGCTTGTACTTGCTCTGTAACATCCTGTACATACTGAAGACAGTGCTGAGCCACTGGCTTTGAGTGCCTGAAGGAATATCTATGGTAGCATAGAACTGCAGCTGTGGATAAGCAGACCTGCACAGAGCTCATGTAACAGTGCCCTGATAATGTGTGGTGCAGCAAACTGTGCATCTTGTTACATCAGTTATTTCAGATATTCCTCTTCATGATGCTGCTGTTTAGACACAGAAAGGTGAGGTTTGATATTCTGGGGTCTTTTAAACTGAAAATGAAAGAAATTTCTTTTTCCTTTTTTTTCCCCCCGTATAGACAGAAATTGAAAATGCAAGATTAAGGAATCTAAATATCTCCCTGTCCGAGGTTCTTCATGCACAGTCAGTAACCAGCTTGATTTTGGAAGATGAAGGTGTTCTAGGCAGCATTGAGAACTCTTTTCAAAAGTTTCATGCTTTTTTAGACCTCCTTAAAGATGCTGGGTAGGTTGTCTCTTAACTTAAGTCTTGCTGTTTTTCCTGAGATCTTTCCAAAATTATCCTTGCAATGAAGTATACTGCCCTCTACCCCACCAGATTTCTAGGTCTGTACTCTCAGAGAGCAGAGGAAAATAAATTAGCCATGTACCTATTGTTTAGCCTTTTATTGTTTAGTCCTAGTGGCAGAAACATGATCTAAGCACTGTTCAGCTGAGTTCATGTATCTGTCTTTGGGAAAGGCTTTCAAGAAGCCTATTCCAGAAGAGTAGAAAGCTTCTATTAAAGCATGTTTCCAAGTCTTTAGTGAATTACCTTTGGCTCTTAGCATTCCCACAATATGAAAGGCTCAAAATGGAGTTGAATTGCCTTCAGAAAGTGTCCTGTTACCATGTGCTCTCCATTCACTAATTGAAATACGGAAATGTAGATGGATGTATCTCCAGCCTTTGTATTTAAAGTCTGGATTTATTAGTAGTAGTAGTAGAGTACTTTCAGAGAGTGTTGATTAAAGTTTGTCTTACCACTGTACAATGCAGTTTTTCAGAGGATGGTTCATCCTTCCTGTTTTTCAAAGAATTTCAGCGTAAACCTGATTTGTAAAGCTTATATGACCAAGCATGGCAGTCTCATCCTTAAGGAGGGAATTTTATGAATATGTATTGTAGTCTACTCCACATATTCAGAGAAGATCACAGAAGATTTTATTTGCCCTCCCTACTTCCCACTTGCAAATTGTAATGATTTAACTCAGGACCTAAGTGACAATGTCCTCAAGTTGTGCCAGGTGAGGTTTAGATTGGATATTAGAAAAATTTTTTTCACTGAAAGAGTGGTCAGACATTGGAACAGGCTGCCCAGGGATGTGGCGAAATGGCCATCCCTGGGTGTCCAGAAAACATCTGGATGTGGTGCTTAAGGAACAGGGTTTAGTGGTGAACCTAGCAATGTTAGATTAATGGCGGGACTTGATGATCTTAAGAGATCTTTTTCAACCTCAATGATTCTATGATTCAGTGATTCTGACTTACTGTAAAGTTCGTCCTGAGGCTGTGTTCTACTTCTGTGACAATCAGTTTGTAGAGTTGCCATTACTACAGAAGTTTCAAACTTCTCGGGAAGGGAAAAATGCATTTTCACGACATGAAAAAACATTTCTTCATATGGGCCCTATGTCTATTAATGGCAATAAGGAGCTGCTCTGAAAGTTACAGAATCCCACTCATGAAGAATGCTCTCAGTAAGCTTCTATATATTGTATGCTGTGCTATCAGTTAATGACTGCAACTTCTCACCTTTTACTGCGGCTTAAAACCCGTATATGGTTGGTTTGGCCAACTTTCTTGGTTTCGCCAGCTTTTTTCAAGCTGCACATGAGTTCAGTGCTAACTAGGATAGCTTCATTCTCAGCCTTGTAACATTTGTTTTGAATCTTCAGGCTAGTTTGTGCAAAGACAAGAAAATACCTTTAGCTACTTGTTTTCATCTTGGTTAAGATACCTTGAGCTTCTCATAAAATAATAGAAAACTATGTTCAAAGCTTGAAACAGATTCCACTTCATCTGATTTTGAATGTTTAGTCTTTCAAAGAGTTAAAATTGCTTGTGTCATTTTCTATTAAATCTTTATTTTACAGGCTTGGACAGCTTGCTGTATTAGCTGGGATAGACCAATCAGATTTTGGTATTTTGGGGTATCCAGAAATGAATTCTACTTCCGGTAAGCCTGTGAACCTGGTAAAGGAGAAGTCTTTTGAAGAAGAAAGACAGGAACATACTCAGAATAGCAAAGTAAGTCTCTAGAAGGAATGCTAGATGCAATTCTTCTTGATACTCTTTAATGTACTTTTCAGCTGTTAATCCCACTCTGATTCATGAAGTTATTCATGAAGTTCATGAAGTAGCTGCATTTATACAGATCATAACAATTAAATGATTAAAGTAAGCTTCTAAAGTGTTTACCACTTGGACCACAAACTGTAGTATTTTGTAATGTGTTAAACTTTGGTGGTAATTGTGTTGTTTCCTAGTCTAAAATAGAAGTTCCAGTAGTGGTATGCATCCATTAAAATTGGAAAATACCATGACCAGGTTTCTTAGAAACATTTAATAATTAAGTATAGTGTTTTAAGAAACCTAGTCTTATAGGAAGGGCTGTACAATGTACTTTCTAAAAATCACAAATTATCTTGTAAGTAATTGCAGCATATATGTCCAGTCCTGATACATTTCTGTGTGGCCGTGACATGAGTTTCAGGCAACTACATATTTGTAGTCTTTGTAAATATTGCATAACGTTTTAGGTTTTACTCTGCCAGTTAATTGTAAATTCTGGATTTTTCAAAGGAGATATTAAAGTTCCTGTAACAAAGAAAAAAAACCCAAGCTTTTTAAAAAGCTTTTAAATTTTGATACTGGCAGCCTATAGCTATGTCCACGTTGAATAAAACTGTCATACCAAGAATCACTCTGCATTCCAGTGTGTTTCTTATATCCAATGTCTTCCCCTCTAACTGTTCTAATTTCCTCAAGAACACATGAGCTCCTTAAATGTAATGTTAAAAATTTGGGGATAGTTTCAACAGTGTGGAGAGAAGTTCCAGTTTTGCAGTTTGAAGACTCTCGTTCTTATCTCCTAGTATTGGTGATTAGTTTGGATTCTTGCAGCAGCTAGGTGTTGTGGCATAGAGTGTTGGGACTACACTCCTGTGAATTGCTAGTAAACGTAAGGAATTGCAGGAATTGCAGGTATTTCAGAATGATAGACATGATTAAGTTTTGGCTGCTTTTGTGTAACTGACACATCTCTGTAGTATTAATTTCAAGCTAGATGTGAAACTATAATGTGCCTACTCCGTGTCATTACCACCCTAGCAATCTTCAGAAACTTGTTTTGAAAGGTGATAAAGATTGTGCAATTGCTATTACCTCTGTGTATTAAGTAAAGACTATATTTTGCTCTACAGACTCTATTATATATGGCAGTTGCAAAACTGGCTTTTTTTTCTCTAGTTGCCTCAGTTTCTTCTGAGGAATCTTCTTGGAATCTTTTGTTTCAGATCAGACCTGGGGACATCCAACTTTCTCTTCCTGGCATGTTTCAACCCCAGACGGTTGTGCATAATGCCTTTTCATCACTTAGAGAAATACCAGAACTTCAGGCTGCAGGACAGCAGTACCAGCCACGTTCATGGAAGGAAAATGAAGCTCAAACAATTAACCAAAATAAAGAGGATAAGCCTCGAAGTAGTACTCCAGTATTACCTGAGAGGAGAGTGAAACAAAACGAACAAGCAAAAGGACGTCACTCAGCAAGGCAGTTGGCTACCAGTCTGCGTTCATTTTCTGATTCCAGTGTACAAATCAAAAGTGATGAAAGCAGAATATCCAGTGGTGTTTCTAGTGAAAAAAAATTCTTCCTCTAAGAAATACATCCCTGTAGCAAGTGAAACAGCAACTCCAAGTAATGGAGTGAGAGGAGACAAAAGTAGACTGCAGGCAGTAAATACTAGCTCTGGAACTGATACTGCAGGATCTGGCTCTGAAATACAGGGAAGTATGCAAAGTGTTACCAGCATTTGAAATGGTTCTAAAATGTTTGAACTGTTCTTTACACTTGCAAGACTAATAATAATAGGTTTTGGATGTCTCAGTATAATTAGTGAATTCTTTTTTAAGTTCTGTAGACTTTATGACTTTTTAAAAGCATTGCATGTTGCTCAGTGTTTCTGTTTCATGTTTGCATTCCTTGTCACTAGATTTTTAGTTTTGAAAACATGTACTACACCTAAAATGGTACCCATCAGTTTGTACTGCATATAAGGGGACTCTAGGCATATGGATTTCATTATCACAGATCTTTGAGCTAATAAAATTAATTTGAGTACAGTTTTTTTCTAGTGTTTATTCCCAGTGTATTCCAGTAGGAGTGCAAAAATGGTTTTGGGGCAGACATCAATTCCTGCATAAGTGTGTGGATATGACTTTCCCAAAAGTAGTGGAAGTGTCAGAGTCAAAAATGAGCCCAGAAACATCCCTGTAAGAAATCTGTAAATATCATTAGTGCTATGACTGCAGATCATGGAATAGCACATGTTGGAAAGGACTTTTGGAGCATGTATAGTCTTAACTCAGATTGCTCTTGGGACCTAGAGAAATGTGGGAATGTAAAATGATGAGAATTACCGCTGTTTTAAAACTCCTGGGATTTACTGTCGGCATCTTGTTTGTTCTTGTCCTTGTGCACAGGCAGTTGATTTGCAGCTTCTGAACTAGAAAATCACGTACAGGAACTAGGCAGGATGATCTAGGCCGAACTGGGGGAAAAAACAACCCGTAACTATTTTTTACTCAGTCATCTGTTATGTGATTTCTGGAACACATAAGATCTGTAGAAATTCCTGACTCCAGTTGCTTGACTAATATGAAAAAACTCATGAATCCTCAAATGGAATTTTTCTGCAGAGCAAATAGCATGAGATTACCTTAGCTATTGCAATATTGCACAAGTAATTGCACAATGAAAGGATGTTCTTTGTACAGACTTTGTCACTTATTCGAAGGTAATATATTAATCTCTGTTACTTTTTACATCTTTTCCCAACTGTTTGTCTAATTGTTCAGTCATTCTTTGCTTGTGATTTTGGTTTGACTGAACAACTACATGCAATCTGTATATTCAGCATTAAAAGGCTACCTATTCCCTTTTTAAAGTCTGAAATTCTAAAGCTAATCACTGAGAAATGATGGATAAAATTATAAACTCAAAAGTGTTTTATATATGAGGATAGGAGCTAGGAATCAGTTATTTGTCCCTAAAAATACCATGAGGAACTTAGAACAACTTATTTATTCCATGCCCATAAGCAGGTGATATTACATACCTTTCATATTAAATAATTCTCAATATTTGTGTTCAGAGTATAAATTATATTAAAAATCATCCTTTAAAGCAAAATTGACCAGGCAGTTTGCAGTTTAGATAGGCATACTTTTTTTTCAGTGGATTAATACTTAGCCATTTTTTTTCCTGTTGAATCAGAAACACAAAGGATTCTTCATGTCACTGGTGCTGTGGTATTGCACTCTTACTGTAAGAGTCTGTAGAGCATATTTTGTATATAGTTGGATCTGAAATTGGCAGAGACAATGGATTGAAGCTACTAGGGGAGAAGTATTTTTTTTAAGGCTATCATGAATATATCAGAAATTTCAAGGTTTTTTCTAACGATTTAAAAACTTACTTACAAAAAATATTTTACACACAAACATTTTCTATATATATTTAACAATAAAGTCTTCTAATAAAAAGTAAAAATGTTTTTATTTTAAATTATGAAACCATTTTCTACCTGGAATCTGAATATAAACTGTTCAATTCTCTTGCTGTTAGTTAATGTTTTACGTAATTGTCTATGTTCTTGTTTGACATAAAAGCCTGAAATCAATAGGCCAGGTATTTGCTAGAGAACATGTTACTGTTTACTCATAAAACTCAATAATTTTTTCTCTTTTCACTTAGTCTTCCCAAGAGCTACTCTTCACAGTTCAGAACTTTGATATCTGAAAAACAAAATAACCCCAAAGCCTTGTTTGAACCACCAGTGTGTAATGTTTTGCCGAAATTTGCTCATCTCACTAGTTTGCTGGACCAGACATCCCAGCTGCCTCCTGAAATGCTTGCCAGGTTGCTGTGTAGTCAGCATTATTTGTCTTTTAATAATGACGTCAGTTTGTCAGCCGTGGTACCAGACCAGACTCAAGGAGAGCTCTCCATGAGTGAGCTAATTCTTTTCCAGCAGTAGTCAATGAAGGTTTTGCTGTCTAGCATAACATGAAGTCACGATGAACCTAATAAGAGTTCACGGAAAACTCTGAAACTTCATTTACACTTTTTTCTGAGGTTTTTTTTTTTAAATTCGTCTTGGTTTTCCAGTTAGGCATCATAGTAAATACACCTCTCTCTCCTTTTGTGTTAATTACGCAAATCCGTGTTCGTCTACAGGGATTGATTTGTGGCATTTGAAGGGTAAAATCCTCTGTCAAATGATAGAAGTCAAAGCATTCCTGGAAATCATGGTTTTGAAAGCTTATATTGGGTGACTATGAGTATTGGTATGATTCCATGATAGAATTCGTGAATTTTGATGTAAATAAAACATTAAATCATAATTGCTGCTAGCAAAATACTAAAATAGGAAATATCTCAATCCAATCAAAACAAAACTATACTGTGACCTATACCATTTCTCCTTATTCTTTCCATCTGCAAAAGAGTAATAATCCCTTGTCCACAGCAAAAATTTCAGGTTTATACATTCTTATCAATTTTATATACTTCCCTTGAATGCACAGTATGAAAAAGATTTTCTGAAGCTTCTGCGTGCCAAGGCTTCCAGCAGAGTTGTCCTCTGATCTCGTGTGAGCTGCTATTTTTGACCCTTCTGGTCAGGATGGGATTTCTGTGAAGTGAAAACTCCAGTATCTGGTATTTACACCCAGTGCTTTGAGCTGGTACCAGTGCTAGCTTGCCTAGTTTCTATTTTTGTGTTCTAGCTCTTTGTGCCAGCATTTGAATTACCTTTTTAACTCCAAAGTTTTAATTTCCCTTGTGATTTGTGTCACACAATTAGGATTAGACACACTATGTCTGACTGCTTCCACTACCCCTTTCTGCCCCTTAATTACCATTTACCTAGCAGACTGGAGTTTGAAGTTGCCTCTCTGGGCCTACATAGGTGGTTTGGATTTAATACTGGAAAAAGCCCATATGAGAAGCCTGTGTCTTTTGATCTTATTTCTATTTGAGACAGTAGTAAAAATAATTAAATTTTAGTCACATCTACGTTGTCAACTAATCATTTCAGTAGAGGTGCCTATTTAATTATAACAAATTCTAATAACCAGAAATAATGTAGTTGTTTTGGGTGTTGTGGCATGATATATATACTTTTAAAACGCCATGATATTTTGAAGATAATGTATCCAGCCTGTGATGTCTGTGAAGTTTGCTATTATCTCTTAAGAACTGAGGTTTCTGGTGTCTGAAAGCAAGTTTGGTAGATTTTTCTTACGCTATAGCTATTCTTGAAATGAAAGTTATCTTTGCTCTAACACCATTGTCTCTGTTTACAATTTTTTAACAAAGTAACTTCCTTAAGATGAAAATCTTTCAACTAAATACCAGATCAGGCTGTGGTCTGTGAATTCAAGCCAGGTATCACCTGGCTTGACAGGAAAAGGAACAAATTCAAGTAGTTGGTATTTCTTCAGTGAAATAATTGTTAATGAAAAATTATATTTTATATACATACCAGTATTCACAATATAATGGACATCAATGCCTTCATTTCTTAAAAATTGCAGATTTTTTTCAGATGATTAATGCTGATTATAAGCTTGGTGAACACCCATGAGACTGACGTAGGGCCAGTGTTACAGGAAACACCAGGCAATCTACTGTGTTCAAGAGCTGTGCTTTATACAGCTACATATGAGAATTGTGGATCTTGTCCAAGACACTTGGAAATTTTGGGAGTTTGTAATGCCCAACTGTTTTCAGTCATACTGCGTGGCTTGTTTTGTCAAAATTGATTTACTGCTACTACCTTTAGAAATAACTTCTGAAAACTGACTTGGGCAGAATGTGTCTCCCTAAAACAATCAGAAAAAATTGAATGAGCTGAAGTCCTGTTCCCTCAGTTACAACAGTTTAATTGTACTTCTACCTCTGTGTTTTCAGTGAACCAAGGTATCTGTGGAAGGAATGCTTTAGGGATGTTAGCCTAGGATTTGGCAAACCTCAAGGCAAGTCTAAGCTATGCTATCCACTATGTGAAGCTCATCAAGTTTAACAGCTCTCCTGTTTTTATTCTCTTGTGATGAAATTGAAATAGCAATTTGCCTGCAATAGACTTTTTGGGGAAACTATAACATGCAGGCAATTCTTGGCTTAGAGAAGGCAGGGATCCTCCTCTACAAGGTAAGTATTTCACACAAAATATGAGAAGATCTGGATACTGTAAACTCACATCTTTCAGATGAATCACAGAATCACAGAAACGGTGAGGTAGGATACAGCGTGTGATCTGCTCCAACTTCACAGCTTTATCAGGAACATACTGGAATATATGGCACAGGATTGCATCTGGGTGGTTCTTACGTGTCTCCAGTGAGAGAGACTCCACAGCCTCTCTGGGTAACGTGTTCTAGTGCATGGTCACTTGCACAGTTAAGTTCTTTCTAATATGCAGGTGGAACTTCCTGTGCATCAGTTTCTGCCCGTTGCCTCTTGGCATTTCATATGAAATATGAAGGATCTCCTAAAACTCACCGTAAGTGTGGGCCGCTTCTTTTAATTTCTCACGCATTCACGCAGATTGCTTTTGGAACAAGCATCCCAGCTCTGCTGCAGCACCCACGTGGGGAAAAGCACAGATAGAAAGTTACAGTAGGACAGGCGTTCACCTTGGGTATGAGTGTGTGTATGTGTGGCTCGCTGAGCACCCCGCGCAGGGCGCACACCTGTGGCGACCCCGCGGCGAGTACAGCCCGGCCCGGCCCCGCCCTGTCCGCCCCTCACACCGCCTTCCCCGCCCCTCACGCCGCCTTCCCCTCACGCCCCCTTCCCCTCACACCGCCTCCCCGCGGCCGCGCTGCCAATGGGCGGCCGGGACGGGGGTGGAAGGTGCGGAGCCCCGGCCACCGCGGGTTTATAGCGGTGGGGCCGGCGGCGCGGCCGCAGCTGGAGCCGCGGGGTCAGCAGTGGCATCGTCGTGATGGATGGCGGACGGCAGGTTGCGAACTTCGGCGCCGGGCCGGCGAAGCTGCCGCGCTCCGTGAGTAGGGCCCGGGCTGGGGCACGGCGGGGCTAGGTGTTCTCGTCCCCTCGGCTCACCGCGGGATTCCGGCTGCAACGAAGGGGCTGAGGAAGCTGTAGTAAATAGTAATTACGGGACTTTATCCGCACAGGGCCGAAACCTCGCGTCTTCTCCCCTTCTCCGACGAACTGCCCTGATAAACTCGGATTTTTGGAAGCGAGCTCGAGTGTGGTTCTTGGAATACTCCCTAGGTTTTTGGGGTTTTGGTTTTTTTTTCCTGCTGGATGATATGGCACGAATAGCCATATTGTTTTGGGGTGGGAAGTAGGATCTAACTGCACAGGGATAGCTGTGTGGAGTTGTCAGTTGATAAATAGCATGGTAATTCCCTGAGACGCCTTTTTATAAGAAGTTATAGTGAATCTGGTGTGCACTCAACCCTCTGGAAAGTTGCATCAGCAGCCATGGATTATCCAGTTACATAGGGAGAGGGGTGGTTTCTGACAAACTGAACGTACCTGACTTTCAGTTTAAGGATTATCTACTTTGGATTTTTTTTTTTTCCTTAGTTCCCTTCATAGTATTTTTTGTTATTTTATGCATTACTTATTTTAAAAATTTCCTTAAATAAACAGATTCGCTGCGGAGCAGCTTTCTTGTTTTTATTTGTTTGGGTATTTCTTTCCCCTCCCATCTCTTTTCTTGAGGAAGTGTCCTTTGTGGACAAGGTTGGAAAGAAATTTGTTGTTCTTTGTTGAGCCCTGGATTTCAAAAGAGGCTCTCACAGGCGGTGCCTCAGCTCTCGGACAGAGACTGCTTAAAGCTGGATTTAAGGTTTGAGGAGTGCAGGCAGGCACAGCTGAACTGAGTATTAATAATCTGTTTCCTCTCTTGAAAATGCAGTGCTCTTGCGTGGACTGCTGTATTATCTCAATGGTTTGTTTCTCTTGACTGTGGGCTGATGCTGTCTATAATGCGCTCAGACTCAGTGAAGAAAGAAGATGGTGCGATTAATAGATTATTATGGGTGTTGTAGATGTCTGTTGTCAGGCATGTGCAGATTTTCAGATGGAGAATATTACTAACAGAATTAGTTTAGCAAGCACTACTCTAATAGTCTATGTGTTCTCCCTTACTTTTTTCCCCCTCCTTCTCTGGCATGGATACATTTGCTTGTAAAATGTGGTTAAAACTTCACAATCTTTTAGATGACCTTTTGGTGGCCAGCTGTTACAGTTGACAGGCCATGCAGATACCCTGTCAGCAAGGTAGATATGTTATTCCTGAGATTGCGCAGAGTGTACAGTTTCTTGTCAGGTCCTAGGGTGCATGCATGCAGCATTTGTTTTGGTGGCTGTTCTGCTGGGGCTCTGCTTTCTCCTACTTCCTTTAGGAGCAGCCAAGAGCGTTCTGGCTCTCAGACAAGAATTTACCAAAATCAGAAGCTGCAGATCCAGTGGTTAGAATCTCATTTTACTTTGTTGATACTGAAGAACTATGGGAGAAGGCAGGAAAAAAAAATGGATGGCTGAAGCACTACTTGGCTAGGACTTTTATTTTTGGTTATCTCAAAATTTTGCTTAATTTCTTTCTTAACTCTCAATACTTTAAAGGCTTATCTTCAAAAACTGTGGAACTTCATTCTGTGAAACCAGTTATTGTCATGTTGACTCAGTGTAAGGTATCCAATTTCCCAAGCTAATCTTTCTCTTACGTTTTCTTCAATACTGTCGTTGTTCTATTTGCACAAGTCAAGAGAAAGGACACAGGGTGGAGTGGTGGGACTGGGTATTTAAGATGCTTGCTTAGAAAGAGTATGTATAAAAACATTAGATGTTCTGCAAAGGTTAAGAGTTCCATTCAACTCCTAGAAATTGTTGAGAAATCTGGAAATGTAACATTTGAAATAATAATTTAAAACATGGTCTCCACAACAAGCATATTATCTAAGTTTGCTGTCTTATGAAAAGCCTTAACCTTCTAGGTACAAGAAAATTGCATTGGTGACTATACTTTTTGTTAATCTCACTTGACAAGTGTCAGATTATTGCAATGTGGAGCAAGTGGCAAAGGCATGATGCATCAGACTCTAGATAATGAAAAATCCCCTTAATTAATTCCTGGATTTTTTTTTTTCTTAGGTATTACTAGAAGCACAGAAAGAATTGGTGGACTACAAAGGACTTGGTATAAGTGTTCTTGGTAAGACTTAAAGAATTCTATATTTTCCATGATTTCAATGTTTAACTGAATTGTTTAATAAGACTTTCTGATCTTGGTATTTTGGCTCCATTTCTAATACCTGTGTGTCTGTATAGATGTGTATAGATACCATATAGACGTATAGCATCATTCCCATTAGGGAGGCAGTACTGTCCTGCCATGAGAAGGAGGTGTCTTCTGTGCCATGTGGGTAGCTAACTGGCTTTTCAGCCCCAGTTGCACAAAAGATTTATGCCTCAAGATGGTGAGCATTTTATTAGTCTAAAAGTTTATTAGTTGCTAAAAGTAGAACATGCAGCTGTCTCCGCACAGTTCAGGTTAATGTTTAAATTGTACACTTACACATGGAAGACAGCTTGTGGGTTTAAAAGGAATTAGTGTGTGAATGTCCTTAATGTTTAATTAGCTTTACTGTGTGAAGAAGCCTTGCTAAAGATAAGAGAACAAAACAAATTCCTGTACTTTGTTATATACTTGTTACAGTATTAGGAGCAGAGAAGGTTCTTAGCATTAGGAAAAATTAAACTTTTCTAGAGGGTATTTTTTTTTACCTGCAAATGTGGTTGTTCCTGGCAGTAGTAAAGTCATGTGGGTGCCAAATGAACAGGATTTGCCTGTATCTGGACAAGACTACAGGTAGAAGTCTTCTGTGGGTATTTGTGTATTTAAAGAGGAGTAGGAACTGGGAATGACAAGCTTCAGGCATTTTGGGTCTGTAGTGTAAATAGTTTAAAGCTTAACACAATTTTAATATCAAATTCAGGTATTACCATCTTGTTTCATGTTATTTCTTTTCTCTGTTCCATCAAAGAAATGAGCCATCGTTCCTCAGATTTCACAAAAATTTTAAATACAACTGAAAATCTCATGCGTGAATTGCTGTAAGTGAATTACTTTCTGCTTATTTTTATGTTACGCTTGTGCTAGTTGCATCAGTAATGTCTAATGTGGAGGTCTTTCCTTGAAGACTCCTATTTGGTGGTGTTTTTCATGCATGTGTACTGTGTATGGCAGAGTAATAACCTTGGGGAGGATACTGGTCTTCTGTTTGATGCTTACATTTTTGAATGTGATGAAGGGTTCTTATTAGGTTAAGATGTTTTTTATATGTCTATCTGAGTTTATTTTGAAATTTTGATTTTTGTCACCTTCATAGAATTCATGAAGGTGACATGAACTAAAAGAACTAAGTGAGAACAATAAGAATCTGTTCTCTAGTGGTATAAATGTGATATAGTGGTATACATTGCTCGTAAGTCCTATTTAGTAACAAAAGCTCTGTGGATCAGTGTTAGAATCACTGATCAAGAGCCCTTTTCCTATTTGTAGGATGACACATTTTTTAAAATTTGAAATAAATATATATGGATTAGAATTACTGTTCTCATAGTAGTTAATAATGTTGGTCATTTAACACAAGCACTTGACCCTTGGTCACAGCCAGAGTCATTGGTGAAGGGATTTTAATCAATAATTTGAGTATGTAATTTTTGTAATTGTATGAGCAACTCTTTATTGCACTTGCTCTGCACGTATACTTTACTGTACTGCTGCACTTTAAAACAGAAGGGTCTCAAAGCTGAGTGCTACTGTAAACACCTTGGTCATGAAAAGTCATGAAGCTAGCAATAGGTAAAATTAAAAGTCAGCATTAATTGTGATGGAATATCTTTCAAGTTTGTGTGTACTCAAGGAGTGACTCAGCAGTGAGTTTGTTTAATGCAATGCCAGGGTTGGGGAGGGAAAGCTTTTTTTCAGTGAATTTTCATCACTAAAATTTATAGCATGTACTCTTAAACATGTAAGTTGTTTCTCAAGATCAGTGCTGAGGTAAGTTAATGGGACTTGCTCTAAGCTCTAGGCAAAGAGTCTTCTAAAATTACGGTATTCTTCCTCAATCACTGTTAAATGCATCATATCAAGTTGTATACATCCTGTGTCACCTGGGAATAATATAAATGGTTATTTCTTTTATGCAGAAATATACCAGACAACTACAAAGTTATTTTCCTTCAAGGAGGTGGATCTGCTCAATTCAGTGCAGTCCCGCTTAACCTTATTGGTTTAAAGGAGGGAAGACAGGCAGATTATGTGGTTACTGGAGGCTGGTCAGCAAAAGCAGCTAAAGAGGCAGAGAAGTATGCCAAAGTGAATATCGTTCATCCCAAACTAGGAACGTATACAAGTAAGTTGATGATTGCATCTATCCCTTTGAATGCTTAGCTTTTTGACTTGCTCTAAAAATGGATCCAGTGTAGTTTTGGGCTGTTGAATGTTAACTAGAGTTGACTGTCCAGCACTTAAAAGATTGTCTGCCACATCTCTCCTTGTTCCCCACTGGGAGACTTGTTAAATGGCTTAACAGTCTCCACCAGAAAAAAATTGTGAAATGGGCCTGAGCAGATCCCAGAAAATAAGTGGCAAGAAACAAGTGTCTAAGTAGGTAAATGGTCTGAGCTCTCTCAGTTTTTTTAATATTTAACTGAGTTCTTAAGCTATTTAACTGACTTCTTAAGCTATTCACAGGGATATTGGGAGGTATTTCAATTTCATGTACACTCAGTAATGAGATTGCTCTAAAATGTAGAAGCAGGTGAGAGATTTTAACCTTGTTGACCAAGGATATGGGAGACCTGAATCCTGTTATGTCCTTTTAAGTATTCCTGAATTCTTCTCTTCCCCACCAATGTGTCACTGAATATACATAAATAATTATTGGAGCAGGAATACATGAGATCTAGTTTCTATTCCTGCTAGTTTTTCTCACTTTTCTTCCCTCTGGTCCAAATTACAACACTTGAACGAAAAAGAGCAGCAACAAGAAAGACAAAGAATATCCCCATATAAGTTAGTGTATTAACTGGTGACTAGGGCAGTAACTTGGAAAATAAGTTACTGAGGCACAGGAAGGAATTGAACCTATGACTTTCCAGTCTGGGGGGAGTGTAATTCACCATTTTGTAGCTGTAGATAAGAGAAGAGACAGTAAATAATGATGGAGGCAATAGGACCATCTCCTGCCCCTCCTCCACCTCAAATCGAGTTCTGGAGGAGAAAAGAAAGGAAGAGCAACTATTTGTTCTATGCCAAACCTGTTCTGTGCTGTCAGGACATGCCTGTATATTGCCTGTTGACAAAGGAAATCTTAGTTTTGTAAATCAATTGCAAAGCCTAAAATCGGAGGAATGTAGATAACCTTGTGTTTGTTCAGCTTGAGCAAGACTTAAATGCTTCTGGAATTGCACAGAAACAGAACTTTAGAGAACCTTGCCAGTGAGAATTTGGATGTTTCTGTGGTTCCAAAGGCAACAGGAAGATTCTTGGACCCAGTGTCTGAATTCGTCTGAAATGATGTTTTGAACCCCTAGGCCAACAGTTTGTAGTCTGGAATTGCAAATTTGAAGAAAATTATTTGAGGAATAATGGGTGAAAATCAAAAGGTTTTGCAAACTTAATGATGGCTCACCAGAGAATTTTGGGAATACTCTGGAGTATTGGCTTTGCAGATATATTATCTTCATGGTAACAACATGATTAACATTTTATATGGCTAAACTGTTCTTGGTTTGCATTTAAGTTTCATGTTCAGGTAAAATGGCATACCAAGAAAATTACTTGTCTCCAGTGACCTCTGGGCTTCTTTTTTGTCTCTTAGGTATTCCTGACCCAAGCACTTGGAATCTTAATCCAGATGCTTCTTACGTGTATTATTGTGCTAATGAAACTGTTCATGGTGTGGAGTTTGACTTTGTACCTGATGTTAAAGGAGCAGTCTTGGTTTGTGATATGTCCTCAAACTTCCTGTCCAAACCTGTGGATGTTTCCAAGGTAAAGAACTGGACACAGTGACCGCACAAAGCATTTTCAAACTTTAATGCATGTAATTAAGCACTTTGAAATATCTGGTTGAGACATTTCTGGTTAAGCAGTGAAATTAAGGAAGTCTTGTTTTGTTAATTCAGTATCTGATGATGGATAGAAGCATTGAAATCTCAGGTTTGAGATTTCAATGTCTATATGTTTTCCTTTTTCTCATAAAAACATACTTAACTATGTTGAAATTATTAACAACAGCTACCCAAGATTATTTAGCTACTGTATGATCTTCCCTGATGAAGAAAATACCTGCTGAAAGAAAAAAACCAGCTAAAATAAATATCTTCTAAATCATATTTAGTCTGTAGATAGTGTATGGCTACAGCAGGGTACTGTGAATCAGTTTTTTAAACCTGCCTCTTATATGAGAAGTCCGTAACCTCTTTTAAGCTCGTAAAGCTTCCTCTGCCTCATGAATACGGTGTCTGTTTCATAAATAGTACAGAGGCAGAAACAGGCAATTACTATGTTTGTAAAGTCTACTACGAGTAGAAGTGTTACTGACTATTGAAATAGCACATTTGACCTTTCTTACCTGTGTGTAGCAAAAAGGAGTAGTTGTTCATGCATTCAACTTGGTGTTTCCTGATCTGCCTCTTTGAACAGGTGGATTTTATGATGATTGTTCTGAAATACCAGATGGGTTGAAAATACTGTGAACTGTGTAGGAATTTGTTTTTAGTAAATTTGCTTGGAGTAGTGTGAAATTGGAACAGGCTGCCTTGAGAATTATTTGCAGCTATTAAATAAACATTTAGCAAACTGTTGTGAAATTTGTTGTGATTATAATCCTCAGCTGAGTAGCCGTAAGTGCACTTTGAAATCAGAACTTCTCCTAACTCTTCTTTTGACCTACAACTTGCTAATTTTCAACACATTCTCCGTTCTGTTCATCTGACTAGTATGTCTGGGGTATTACTCAGTTATGAGATCTACGTGTGAATGCATGTACCAAGTTATTTTCTTTTTCCTTTCAAAGTTTGGTGTGATTTTCGCTGGTGCTCAGAAGAATGTTGGCTGTGCTGGAGTTACTGTTGTAATAGTACGTGAGGACTTGCTGGGATTTGCACTGAAGGAATGCCCTGTTGTACTGGATTACAAAACACAGGCAGCAAATAGTTCTTTGTATAACACTCCACCGTGCTACAGGTAACTCACGCTGCTACATGATATGCTGTATTCAGAAAGCTGCTGCACTGCCATCTGCTGCTCCTATCTAGAAAAGCTTCCAAAGTTGCGTTTTTGCCCTCAAGTCACTGATACGTTGGAGTGTTTCACGTGATTCCCGTGAAAACACGGCAAGGGTCCAGCCGTGTGACTGTAGTAGGCTTTGCGTTGCCTAGTGCGACTCAGCCATAAGGGATGTAGTCTTTTTCAAAGTAAATATTCCTAGTAATGTACGAATGTAAAGTAGTAAATGTCATAACTCCATTGTAGAAGTTTCAGGGTGCAGTTCTGGTTTGCATGAGCACAGCTCTAGTTGATTCAGTGGTGATGCTTCTCTCATTGCAAGGAGGTAATTTGGCACTTAGACTTGGTTCTTGATCACTAAATACAGTTTGATTTAATTTCTTCCTGACGTTGCTGTCAGCATTTGAACCTCCAGATCCCCACTGCCTTTCTATACTGGAAAGTGGTCAATATTATTGTTACCAAAGTTTTAAATAATGTAAGATATTACAAGAATTTGTATTCTTTTAAACTTTTAAAATATTTCTTGTTCCTGCTACCTCTATCACTACTGTCAGTTTTGAAATGAAACTGTAACAGAATTTTTTAAAAGGCATTTTGGTAGTTACTTTGCTTTATTCTCTTTATTAGTAGTTAACTTTGCTTTATTCTCTTTATTAGTTTTGCGTAGTTCTTTGACTGCCATCTCAGTGTTTGATTTGGTATCCAAAGATAAAATTGACCTAGCTTTATAATCATTGCTAGCAATCAAAATCATAAAATGCTGTGTACATGATAATTTCATTGTGCAAGAAGCAGATCAGACTACAGCTTGCTTTTTTAAAATTACTGTCTCCTAGCTTCTGATAACTAGTGAAATGGTTAATGAAATAGCTTTACTACTAGAATGTTTCCATGTTGAGCCAGTACTACCCATTCTTAACCTGAAGAATTTTTATACCAGTGTCCTCTGAAATGATTATTAAAAAAAAGATCTTCAATCCAGGTGTCACTTTTTCCCCAGAAGCTTTTAAAAGTACTTTGAAAATAAAGATTTCCTTTTCATTCAGATAATTTGATAATGCAGTTTTATACTGATGTTTATTTTCAGCTCTTATAGCTTGTTTGTATGTTCCAGAATTACAAAGTTAGGTTGCGTAACAATCTCTGACAGATACTAAATGCACTGTGTAGGGAAAAAGTTCAGTGATTCCTTTATATTAGCCCTATAACTTAATTCCATCATTTCAATTAGTATCACTTCAAATGTTACTGAATTTAAATATCTCTAAATCCACTGATTTTCACTGCAGAGTGTACTATTGCAATGACATAGGAGCAACTATCTTTATAAACAGAACAGTAAATCTTGTGAACCTTTGTTTATGCCAGATTTTACAGTGTAAAATTCGTTTCCCCGAGTTGTGTGCATACTGTACAGTGTGTAGTGCTGTAATTATATATTCTTACTGGCAGCCTGTCTGCCCTGTTGGCTGGGTACACACAGTAAGAATTAACTATACAATGTTTCCAGATTTTGGTCTGCTCAATGTAGATTTGTAACATAGGCGGTATATATGTCTTTCTTTTCGAGTGCTTGATGAAACCTCTATTTCATGATCGATTATTTGCCTGACTGCCAATTCACACATACTGTTTTTGGACACTGTGTACTTGAATATGCCAGGTTTTAAATCCAGCCATTCATGTTTTCCAAGTACAAAGCTATTTCCATTTGAAAAACTGAAGTTCTACTTAGTCTCAGTACTTGGACACAGTGTTGTTCCTCTGATTTGAAAAGCAAAACAGATCAAATTCTTCAGCCTTATTTTAGTAACTGCAAAGAACTTCTGAAAAGAAAGTGCTGCTTTAGCTGTAACTCAGAATCTGTCACTAGCCTGAACAGGGTAGTGGGAGGTTAAGGGAACTGAAAATAAAGTTTAACTAACAGTCTTTCTCCTTTCTCATTACTGTCTTGCCAGATTTCACTTCATGCTACAGACTCACATTGGAGTACACTCCAGAATCCAGAATGTCACTGACTGAAATGTTGGCAGGATGCACATCTGTTTGGCTTGGCTCTAACTGCCTGTTCCAGTTTAAGGAACTGGCAAAGCTTCTTAGTTCTTCTTCTCTACTCTCTTTCTTGCACTTGTTAATGATTTGCTGGCAAACAGGCAGGAAATATTAACTGAATTTGCAAAAGCTACTTCAGCAGGATGTTAAATTAAATTAAGGTGATGCTGATGGCTTTAACCTCATGGCACTACATCATTGACTCTTTGACCCTAATCTGTGTAGCTAAAACTAACAATGAATTTGTTATAAAAATCTCATCTCCAAGCTCTGAAATGCGTTTTGCACTTAAAATTGTTCCAGAAATATTATTTTGATTGACATAAAAGAAGGATAAAAGGTTTCAGCTGTCTGGGTTTTTGTGAATGACTCTAAGGCTGACTTCTAAGAGTTTACTTGTCCAAAAAGTTTTGCTCAAGAAAGTGAGGGCAAGACGTGAATGTGGCCCTGTGTATTTGCCAAGGGCATAGTCTATACTTTGCTTAAATCCTTTACTCTGGAGTAGTTGGTAGTGTGCTGTCATAAATGTGGCAAGATTGTGCTCTCGGAACTGTAAGGTACTTCCTGTAAGTGGCAGTCTGTAACCTTGGTTATTCTGCAGCCTTTCTGAAGCGTTCAAAGATTTGGTACTGGCATCCCCTTAGAAATAAAAAGTAGCAAAATTTAAAACAGCCTCCTGCTAGATATGTACAAGGGAAACTTGTAGGGTAATGTTCTCTGAGCACTCCCTTGGAATCAATAATGAAGAGATTCATAAGAACAAACTTGTTGGAAATAGTCCATAAAAACTTTAGAGCAGGTTTTTATGTAAATTGTTGTAGTCGTGGGAAATGCTGAACTTGAACAAGCAGCGTTTTGTAGCAAAAGCACAAAGGCGAGAGGCCTCAAGGATTTTTTTTTTATGTTGCACTTAGTAACTAGCATTGAAATTCTTGCTCCCAAGCCATGTGATGCCAGTAGACTTCCAGATCTCTACTAAGGACTTGACTGGCAATAAATAATTAATTGTGATACATCATTATTTGTTTCGCCAAACTTCACTGTTCATTTGGGCAAAAGGTCTTTGTAGACAGAAATGGTGTTAGAGTTCTTATTTTTAACATTTATGAAAGTACGGTTAAATTTTTGGCATATTAACGTACATGTATTTGAGATTTACTCCTGTATTTTTGCTAGAGCAAATGCACAGGGTGAATGCTATTAACTTTTTTGCTAAATCTCGCTACTTCTAGGCAGTTATGCAGTCCTTCTAGGCAGGACCTGACAGGCAGTTGTGTAGGCAATGAATTGGCAGTCCATGCAGCGTGTCTGGGGATGTCTTTGGGAGCCCTGCAGGGCTGCAGGAAGCTTGAAGGACATGTCCTTCCATGGTACAAAGGATTAAGCTGGGTCCAACAGATATGTGTGGCATTTGAATTTCAGGGTATTTCCTCTGTGTCCAGAAAACATTGTCTGTTTAGAGTTGTCATAACTTGTAAAATAGTCTAGATTTTGATTTGTTAATCTTATGTGCCCTTAAATCGAACATGGCATTTTGTTGCTGAAACACTTTCTGAGCTGTTAGACAAGACTTACTTTTTTCCTGTTTGAATAATTTCACTGAAAAATGTTCTTTCCTTTTGCAGTATTTATATCATGGGGTTGGTACTGGAATGGATAAAGAATAATGGTGGAGCTGCGGCTATGGATAAACTTAGTTTAATCAAATCACGGATGATTTACGATATTATCGACAAATCTAATGGATTTTACGCGTAAGTTGTTATGCTTTTCCCCTTGGCTTCAATATTTGCTACATAAGCAGACATCCATAACTTTTCAAGAGTTTAATTGCAGTGTATTGTTGAAGTCACCTTTTTTGAGGACTCCTATCGATATTATTTGTGCAAACCATTCACTTGGTAACTGCCCAAGGATAGGTTTCATTCTAGTAGGAAGTTATTTCAACTTACCTCATATAGATCAGTAGTGAAGGCTACTAAAAACATATTCTAAACTTAATAAAACAGCAGCCTAGGAGAAGAGTGTACAAAAAACAGATATGCAGATTCTGGTTTGTATGCTTACTGGATCTCTTGGGGAAATATATGCCAAAACAGAGAAAATAGCCTGTAAGAAATTGTAGAGACTACTTTGCCTTGTATTTTCCCTACCACCATCCAGGAGTCAAAGACTGCTTCTTCTCTGTCAAGCAGAGCATTTTTATTAGCTAATTATGCTAAGTTCTGAAACACTTTCTGAAATAAAATAGGAAGATCAGACCTCAAAATGGAATACATTTTCTTTATGTACTTTATGCACAGTTTATTTTCTTCAGTTATTTTTGCTGGCTTTCCAAAGCAGATTTAACCCTCTGACTTTTACATAGAGTTGCAAGGTATTTTTGAGCTCACAGGACCTATGTATAGTTAAAAGCTGGTACTGTAATAATTTTAATATTTGCCAAGCTCAGACTACTAACTGACCACGAAACTGCAAAATATTTTCCTTCACCTTCAGTGTAAAAGCAACAGTGTGGACACCTAATTTACTATCAAGTCAAAGTTAGGATAGGGCAGATTAAATTTGGATATTAAATTAAAACTGTATGCAATCATAATTGGCAGGGATAAAGTTTCATCATATTTAATACATTCTGCTTATCCGTTTAGTTAATGAGAACAGCTTTGCCTTTAGCATCACCGTGATCAGGATTGTGATCCTACTCCAGAGAAATCCTGGGGGTTTTTCATAAACGTCAGAAAGCAAATGAACCCTTGAAAAAAACATTTTGTGACAAACAGAAATCAGTATCTAGCAAGTTGGTCTGTAAGGCAGTGAGTGGGGAATGCAATGCAAATGGGATGGTAAATAGTCAGTTGGGAAAGCAGAACAAGCTTCACTAACTGAGCTGTGTGCAGCTTCCTAAGCAATATGGTGAATTTTTTAATTGTATCTATAACTAAAAGGAAGACTTAATTTTAAGCTGCCTTCCCAGCTGTAATGTGGCACTTAAATCTGTGGCATACATCCCTGAGTAAGCCATGTGACAAGCCATTTAGCAAATGGAGCCTTTCTTCCACGAAATGCTCTGTGCCATTTGCAGTTTGTTTTCCAGTGTCTGTGCACTAGCTGAGTTACATCAGATTGCCTAGTAGTGACTAGATATTCCAAAAACTATAGCATGGCTGCAGTAATTCAGATATGGGAGTGCTTAGAAGCATAGGCCTTTTTGAACATTATTTTCCTGGTTGAACCTGAAGTAGAAGGTTTGCGTAGGCAAATGTTATGATGGATTTTCTTTTCTTTTCATCATGGAGACATCTGGACTAAAGAACAAGAGAGGAACTGAAAAGAATGGTACCCATTCTTTTCCAAATAGCGTAATAATAGGTATGAAATACACATGCAGTTTATGAAAACTTACTTGTATTGAATGCATGCAACAATCTACATCACAGCCTTAGAAAAAAATAAATCTGAAGGCTTCATATCTCCTTTATAAGTAGAAATGCTAAAAAAATATTTAAATCTTCACTTCCTCCCCTATCATTTCTTACCTTCACAAAATAATGGAAGAGAAATTACACATGTTTTGAGTTTTCCACTTCGGGTTAAATGGGATTTTAAGATATATTAAGGAGCTGGGATGTATCTCATGTAATGTTGTGGCCATGTATGCAATGCAAGATTTGTTCTAGAGATACAAGCTCTTCTCTGCTTCATGATTCTGGATAATACTAGTTTAGAAGATGGACTGAAATCACTAATAGAAGTTCCTAATGTCCATGAAAATTTTCTTATGCTGTGTTCCTATACTTCCTTTAGTTCTGTTTAGCTGAGTGTAATTCTGGTAGCACTTTTGACTAGTTGAGAAGTGTTGGTCTTTGAAGATAAAGAGAAGAAACTGCTTTAGACTTAGTCAAAATTCCCTGTAATTACCTCACCTATCCTAGGTAACTGTGTTCTTTATTTATTTTTTCTTTTTTTTTCCTTTTATTTGGTCTGTACACAAGCCTCTTGTCCATAATTTTGACTTAATTTTGGCATAATTTTGAGTATGTCAGGAAGGGTTAATAAGCCTTCCACTTTACCACTACTATTACTATAGTTGGTTAAAAAAGGAAGATTGCTTTCTTTCACAGAAAGTAATGATTTCACAATTTCGATTATGAAGAATTGACTTTGACTCTAAACAGGTGTGATTATTCACTTTCTCAAACTGCGTATAGCTGAAAATATAAATTTAGCACAAAGTGGATTAAGCACTACATCTTGCAACCTTTATAGATGTCCAGTGGAGAGAAAGAACCGAAGCAGAATGAACATCCCTTTCCGCATTGGCAGTGTCAAGGGCGATGAAGCCCTGGAGAAGAAATTTCTTGAGAAGGCTGTAGAACTTAACATGATATCTCTGAAAGGACATCGGTGAGTATTAGTCAAGTGGATCTCTGTCCTGTGCAGAATCAACTGTTACTACAGTGGTGCAGCATCGGGCATTGTGCATTGACTTACCAGCCTTTCTCACGCATAAGCTGTTCCTCATACTGGTTTAGCGACACTTGGAATAGCAGTCTAGAAATTGTAATCAGAGATTGCTGGTGGCTTACTTGCTGCTTAGGTGAAGTGGTGGGCTTCAGAGAGCTTTATCCTTAATTCTGCTTTCTTCTGCAAATCTGTCTCTGTGCAGATGCCAAAAAAGATACCTTTGAGATCAGATTGTATCAGTGTATAAAGCCTCTCAGGTGGCTTGTCTGCTTGGTTGCAGGAGTTCTTTCCCATGTACAGTAGTGTTTGTGGGATTAGTTTTTTGATGTTGTAGAGCTGCAGCGTTGGAGCTGTAAATAAATACTAATAAATACTAAGCTTCTCTAGATTGCAAGCCTGCCTTGAAGAATTAAATATTGCTTCTCATGCACATAAATGTGAATTCTATCCTTTTAGAGTAGGAATAGATTTAAATGTCCGTGATTGCTAATAATGTCTTTTTTTAGAATATACAAAACTTTTCTGGTTCTTTTTTTTTTTTCTCCTCTCCTCTTCTCAATTCAGGTCTGTGGGAGGAATCCGTGCCTCTTTATATAATGCGGTGACTGTAGAAGATGTTCAGAAGCTTGCAACATTCATGAGAAGCTTCATGCAGATGCATCAGTCATAAATGCCCATGGGTTAGACCCATGCTGCACATCTATGAAAAAAAGCTAAAGAGTTTTAACATTACTATGGTACTGCACAGCTGTAGTGCACAAGTTTTATTTTCTTCCAGTTCTTGTAGCAATTTTAGTTCACTGAATGGGATTGAGGCCCAGCCTTGCAGTGATGTGGCAACTTTGGCTTTGCTGAAGGTGAGGATCCCCAGACTGATTGTGATTGGTTCTAAAATTTGAAAATGTATAGTTAAAACATGAATAGCATTGTAAGATGCTATGGATCTGAGTATGTTTCTTGCTTCTAGTCACAAGTGACTTCAGCAATGCCGTCTTTTTAGTAAATTCAGAAAGCAAAATTTGTCATAAGCTATCTGTAATGCTTTACAAATACTCTGTGACTGCATAATGAAACTAAACTAACATGATCTATAAGGACATCTGGTTGGTTTATGGGGTATATTCCAACAGTATACCACCAGTAGTATTTAGGAGTTAACACCAATGTTCCTAACTTGAGGATCCAGCCTTCAGACTACTGCTCCCATGCTAGAAGTACTGTCATAACCATTGCAAGTAACTGTGGTTAAAGTTTGCAGGACTGGGCCTTTCTTTCTATTAACATTTGTTAGTTTAAAATGAAGATTCATGAGTCTGATTAAATCAATTTCTAAGATGTTTTTTATTTCTCTAAGCATTTTGTGTAATAAACTCCTAGATTATAAATGCTATATTCTTATTTTGGAGCATGCATATTTGCTGCTGCAAAAAATTTGTTTTTGCTTTGTTAACCTTGTGCCAGACTGGATTGCTGTATTCCACTCAATGGGCCTTTGATTTTCTCTGCACTGACTTTGAGCCCAAAGTGCAGCAGACTTCTTTGTCTGGTGTTTCTTAAGTGTTTTCCCTCTTTACTTGCTCCAGTGTTTTTTCTACCTTTTCATTCTTTCAGTTCTGTAGCTTTTTGTATGTGGAACTTTGTCCAACTGGAGTAAATAATAGTCTTGACTTCTCTGCTTTTTCCTGACACTACAGTGCACTTCTGGTCCCACTTTCTCACTTCTAGTTTTTTGCAGACTTGGATATGGTGGGCTAGAGAGATCACTGTGGTTATGCAAAGATCTTCAGAAAATCTCCTGTTATAGAACCCTTGAGTTACTTTTTTTTCTCAGCTTGTGCTTTTACTGCCAATGCCCATATATTGACCCTCATCTCCTATTTTAACTTGTGTAGAAGCTATCTGCCTCAATCAGAGTGTTTAGCATTACTACAGCTGGTTTCAGGCTAAACTCTTTGGCACACAATGGGGATTTCTCTTTTTTAAATTTTTATGTAATGTCAGTACAGTGGTAACAATTTATTAATGATAATTATGTACTGTCCCTTTGTTGATGGAACCTCACAGCACATCAGTGGAATGTGCTAGGGTTGAATTACATTCTTATCTGAAAAGTCGTCATTTTAAGACTACTGTTTGGAGATTTTTGTCAACTTAGTGTAACTCAAAGTAAGTAAATTATGTGAAAAAAATAAAATTTAATCATATCATGATGTGACGTACCAGTGTGTTTGAAACTTTTTGATTTTGTCACTTTCAGGATGAAAGTCAAGACTAACGTGTTAGAATTTTAGATTCTGGTATATTCCTTTTCCCTAAAAAGCAATCTTCCCTCATGTATGTTTTATTTCTTTCCAAGATGAGTCTTTCCTATAGGATCCATGGAAACAAAAGTATTTTTATGAATGTTTAAAGAACCCTTTTTGCCTTGCAAATTATGAATATCCAATTTGGATTCCATATTAAGTTTTTTAACTTTATAAAATTGTTCTTCTGAATTTTGTGTACTTGCTTTCAACAGTAGCTATGGCTTATCTCTTTCCAAAAACTGGCCAACCTTTCTATTTTATAATAGCCTTGCATTCCTCTTAGCAAGCATGCTTTTGTATCTGTTTACAAAAAACCTAGCAGTGATTTGTGCTGCTGATTCATGAGCCCAGCAAGAAACCTCTTGCTGCTTTTGAATTGTGCCTAGCCTCTTGTCAAATGTTTTAACCCAGTAAGGCAAAAATCATGTAGAATTAAAATATAGAGTGAAGACTGCATTAAGCAGACAATGGTTGACTGCATATCAAGTGTGGGGCACACTGGAATACTGGGAATACAGAAGCATGTGCTGAGTGAATTATTTACTTGAGGTTTGTTTCAGACGCATCCATGCAGCACTTCTACCCTTCCAAGCTGTTTGTCTGTATTTGGGGTTTTGAGCCCTCATGGACAGTGAAATCCTGATTCTCCATGTCAGATTGGTAGGAGGAATTTCAGTAACAGGTTGCTGAGACTCCTGGTCTTTTTTTCTCATCAGCACTTACAAGTTGGGTCAGTAATTTCAGTGTTTGGAAGCAGGGCTTTTTTGGTCTGATATGAGTACCCCTGAGACATTAAAAGGTGTTAAAAATAAAGAATGTTCTTGTCTCACCTGAGTTGACCATGTAGGGAGGTAATTGTAAGATGAGCTCTTTTCAGTGAACAGTTCTTTCAATTCCTTTTCTAGTGAATCATCTCAATCTCCTAGTTCTTATGTTCGATTTCACAAAAACATGTTCTAGCATTCTCCTTTGTAGTATAAAAGTCCCTGGCCAGGGTCTTTCCCAGACCTGGCCTAAAAAGAGAGAGCTGCTGAGAAAGCTGCATACTTCCTCTGTTTCTGCTTTGTGCAGTGAGGGGTATTTTAGCCCAGGTGCCAGCTGTCCTTCAGGAAGGTACCTTGTCCCAGAGATTCATGTGTGTTGTCCACGGTAAGAACTTCCTATGGTAGTTACCATCTGTAAGCCAAGCAAGAATTAAATAAGAATTGGAACTCTGGGTTGCCACATCCTTATTTAACAAGTGATTCTCGTGGACAGAAATGTTTCATGCAGACAGCAGTGTGAGGAGTCCTGCTCTTGTGTCAGCTGATGCTGTATATTTTCATATGTTTTCCTGTTTAAATTAATCCTGTCTTTTTCCTTTTCAACTGATAACTGGCTTAGTATTTTTCGATGCACCCAGGGATGTTTGGACATAAAAAGCTTAAGCGTATTCCTGACTTTCAAGTAAGTGCTTGGAATGAAGCAGAAATAAAAGACATCAAATACTGATGTATTAGTAGTTGCAAAGGTATGCTGAAAGTGTTACTAGGTCTAGCACTATATGTTTAATTTTCACTGTATTTCATTTCCTGGATAGAAAATAAAATGAGGATTAACCTCTTTGTACTTAATAATGATATACTTAATTAAAAAGTGAAATGTTGCAAGGCTTTACATTAAATCATTCATTTTAATTGGAAAGAAGATTCCCCATTCCAGTCAGCAATTGGGCTCTTGATAATTTGAAACCAGGATTCGTGACAATCTGTGATAAATACAACCCTTTCAGGCTAAAGAAACTAAGAAATTATAATTACCAATGGATTACTGAATGGTTGGAGGAGTGTGATCAAAGAGATGCAAAGATAGATTCATTTTTTTAAGTAGCTGAAGAATAAATGTGTATGTGCTGTAACAAAACCCAAAGTTGTACAGTTTCTGAAATCTGAGAAAGCTGGAATTCTATCTCCTACCTTTATGCTATGCATAAAAGGCAAAAATTGTATATTTTGGTAAATGGATTAATTACAAAAGAGATGCGAAGAAACCATGTGAGAAAGGTTGAAATTTGCTGAACTATTATAAGATAAATTGTCATTAAACCGCTTAGAATTTTTAATATAATGAACCAATGTGATTATGATTCAATGTTGTAGTTCCGTGATGTAATCTGAAGAGATTTGAGACACATAGTGCTAAAAGTAGGGATGATAGTAACGAACTCTTTACTCTAAGACCTAGTAAATACTCTTCCATAGGGTAAGCAGTAGTCTTTGGAATTGAAACATCTATAAGGAAGTTTCAAACTCTGGTGGTAGGTTTTGGAACTTAGCAAACCAGGCCTAAAGAATTAGAAGAGGTGGAAAACTTAGTTCTGGGCTCATAGTGCCCTGTCAGTATAGAGTCACACTGGCTCATGGCTTTTCTTTCTTTCCAAGGCAGCCCAAATCATGCTGCTTTTGGAGACATTTTTATTGTGAAGACACACCTCTGGCCCTAGTGTTAGACATGTTAATGCTTGTCTCCGTTGTGATTGTGCTTTGCCTGATGTCCCAGACCTGAGTTGTATTGTCAGGTCTGGTCTCAGTACTGAAATAGAAAGTTTTGTCTGTGAAGGTATTTCACTAAGCCACCTAAACTGTACCTCTTCCTTTTTGGTGCATCATGACAGCTTGTCTTCAGTTTCCTAAATCTATCTGGTGATGTGACGTAGTTTGGGCTAAGACAGGACATTACTCTGGTGCTGTGAGGGGTCCTCAGATGTGGCAAGAGAAAGCGTGATAGACACTGATAGCAGAGCTATGTGCTCCGTGACTTCTGGAGGAAGCATTGGACCAAGTTAGTGGTGAGTTACGGGCAGGGTAAATCTGGGTGACAGCTGGTGAATAGGAGGATATATTGCAAGGTTTAGAGCTAGTTTGTGTAAATTTAAAGGAGAGGAATAGAAACAGAAAAAAACCCATTAAAAATATAATACGACATTAAGGTTTTATTTTGACGCTTATCAGTGTACCAGTTAGAACCACTTTGAAGAGGTGGCCCTCTGCCTTGCTTCCCTACCCTTGTCACCAAGGAGAGGAGTACTGCTAATATCACCATAAGGGCTGTAGCAAAAATCTGGCTGGAATGGGAGGCAAGGCAGAACACACTTACGTGCGTCAGTTAAATGTCAGGATTGAGCTACACTCTCACCTTCCCTGCATAACCACACAATGTACCCCCAGTGTGTAATTTACTTGGTTTGTATTATAGTGATAGCTGCAGATGAACAAAATTCTGTATTCAAGTACTTCTTTACATCTCTGTTACAATCGGAGAAGCAGTTCCATTGTGTTCCAGATGCCCACTAGCAGCATTAATTACAGCATTACCTTGAAAGCAAATTCCTTGTTTGACAGCACTAGTCAAGAATCTTTAACTAGCAGTAGAGTGTACATTTCAGTAAGTGAAAAATAATCCACTGTATTACCAAACCTTTAACTTTTTCATGCAAAATTTACACATTTGTATGTGTAAAGTAAGCCAGAATATTGGTTCTATCCCTACTGCATTTGACACAGAGAAGACAACCACCTCCAGAATTCTGAGGGTAGCTCTCTGCCAAGTTTTGATTGGTTTGACATCTCACTGCTGCTTGGTAGATGCTCTGCACTACACCTGAATGGAAAAAAAACAACCCCAAAATTTTGCCCTTGTGCACAAGAAGGCCAGTGGTGTCCTGGGGTGCACAAGGAAGAGCTTTGCCAGCAGGTCAAGGGAAATGATTCTGCTCCTCTGCTCAGCTCTGGTTAGGGCACAGCTGGAGTGCTGGGTCCAGTTTTGATCTTCTCAGCACAACAAAGACATGGAGCTGCCAGAGCAAAATCAGTGGATGGCAACAAAGATGATGAGGGGGCTGAAGCATCTCTCTTATGAGGAATGGCTGAAGGATTTGGGCCGATTCAGCCAGGAAAAGAGGTGACTGAGACAGGACCTCATCAATGTCCATAAGTACCTGAAGGGAAGGTGTCAAGAGGGTTGATCCAGGCTTTGCTTTGTGGTGCTAAGCAATAGGACAAGAGGCAACGGGCAGAAGTGGATGCACAGGAGTTTCCATTTGAATATAAAGCAGAACTTTACTGTGAACTGAGTACTTGACTGAACCTGGAACAGATTGTGCAGAGAGGTTGTGGGGTCTCCTTCACTGGGAAAATTCAAGAATTTTTGGGGCACAGTTCTGTGCCTTGTGCTCTAGAATGACCCTGCTTGAGCAGGAAGGTTGAAACAGATGACCTACCGTGCTGCCTTCTAACCGTATCCATTCTGTGATACACATGTGTGGGAATGCATTCCAAAAATCAACCACAGATCCTTCAAATTTTAAAAGAAACCATGTATAGATGAATACTACATACCCTTGCTTTGTGAAGTTTTAGTTTCTGTTCTGATCATGCCGATTCCCATGATTTTATATATACCCTTAAACATGACTTATTTATCCAACATGGAAATAGTTCCACAGTTATTCCGTTGATACTGCTTTGGGGAGCCCTTACTGTGGTCTTTCAGTATTCAAAGGGAGCTTAGAAGAAAGAACAGTGCAAGACTTTATAAAGGTCTGTACTTAGAGGACAAGGGGATAACTGTTTTAAACTTTTAACTGAAAACATTAGGTTTAGATAGAATATAAGGAAGATTTCTTTTATGGTGAAGGTAGTGAGGCACTAGAGCAGGTTGCCAAGAGAAGCTGTGGATGTCCCATTCCTGGAAGTGTTCAAGGCCAGTTTGGATGGAGCTCTGAGCAACCTGTTCTAGTGGGATGAATCCCTACCCACAGCAGGGGAGTTGGAATAGATTATCTTTGAAGGCGCTTTCCAACACAAACCACTCTGTGATGAAGCGAATATTTTATTTTGGAGACAAAATAGTACAAGTCTAAGTCTTAGTTCAAGATTTGTACCACCATCAGTTTGACACCTTGCAAAATGATAGATGTTTGTGTGACGGTCGATGCTCAGAACAGGATAAATGAATAATAGGGGCAGTTCACAGCACAGAATTGCCACGGCTCTGCAATACTGATATAACACAATTAAATAGTGAGCCAAATGGCTGCTGAGCATTGCTAAATCCTTACTGAAAGAAAATGAACAGCAGTGGAAGATTGTTGTGCCCGGTATATTTGCTTCCAGTTCTCACTTTCATTAAAATTTTATTTATTTAGACAATTCACTTAAGATTCTCATTCCTGATTGTAGAAAATACAGCGCTTATTATGTTAAGAATGCTCATGCAGAATGAGAGGCATTGAGGAATCTACTTAAAGGATCAAATGTCTGTGGATGTGATATGAAGCAGCACACATTTTGTGTGGCTCTTCCCATGTCTGTGAAAAGAAGGATATTTTGCAAAATGGCATCTTCTAAAGAAGTTTAATTCTGGAATAAGACTGAACCAGAAGTAGGCAGGAAGTAAATGTCTGTAGAATAATAAAACTGTATTCACAGAGGAAGATGCTAGAAAGACAGCATAAGCAATCTGGAGTGTTGATACCCATTATCCTCTGTGTTAGCCCTCAGAGAATGTGACAGGCTCCTTGTAATGTCTTTTACGCACAAAGAATAACCTTGAATTTCAGTCTGATCTCAGTCACATTAAACCAAACCAACAGGCTAACCATTTAGAAAACGTGAAAGACTGGGAAGTTCTCTGTCTCAGGAGATACTGATGGGAAAGATCCACAAGGGCAGAAGGGAATCAGCGATTTACAGTATCATGCTTCTTGCTCTCTGCTGAAGTGCTTGCAAACACGCTGTGTGCCTGTGTGTGCAAAAGACATTGGGGCGGAATCCTACTCAGTATAAAGCAAATGATCAGTATTTAGCTGTGAGTCAATCTGGAAAATTCGACTCCAGGTGAGGTCATAAAAGGTCAGAAAATTCATGTTTCAAGGCTTAACAAACTTACACTTTGCAGAGAAAACTGTAGTTCAGGTTGGGAAGAAATCTGTTTTGTGGACAATTAATAGCTTAGCCCAATTCAGCTCTGTGTAGAGCAGAGATCCAAGAATACGAGAGAGAAGCAGGTCGTAAGTTGCACAAGAGTGAAGTGCCAGATGAGCAGTATTTTACTCCAATCAGGACACCCCCAGAGATGGCCACAGCTCTGATGTGACTTGCAAGGCCTAAATCTCTTGCCTCAGTTAACCACTCTGTCTCACAAAAGGGGAAGATTCCAGTCTCCACAGGCAACTGGGGACAAGCTGCTGCACATCCCTGAGAAATCATGAGATCCTGGTACTGCGGCATGGAACTGTGAAAGAAAAATTAATTAAGTATTTAAAGGGCAGTGAATTGGTTGTTACATGTCTGACTGATTATGTTTGGAGTATCTTTAGCCTGTGCTACAAATTATGTATATCCAGCAACCCATCTCAAAAACCTGTGATCTAATGCAGCTTATGGGTTGAAATGTCCCAGACTGCTGAGTGTTGGAGTTGCTTTGAGCTTAGAGTGATGCTTACCTTATGAAATTTTTTTAATCTATAAGGGGTATTATGTTGTCTAAAAGGAAGTCTCAGAAATTCCAGTCCCTATATTAAATTTTTGTAATACTATTTAAAGCTCAGTTCTAGAAAGTTGTGATTATTCTCTGAAAAGAATTTAATTACTGCTAAAATGTAGGATAAAAGAGGATTTTATGACCCTCATTCCATCACTTATGCTGATTTAAACGATTTGGATTACTTCTGTTTTACATTGCTATTAAAGAGAACTGGTATCAGATTGTTAGTTTTAGCAACAAGATGTGGAGTTACAGTGGAGAAGCCAGAGACCTCACTGGCAGTGGGCCTTGGTATGTGCTACTCCAGGCATATTCTGAGTCATGACACTTCTTGAATCTCTTTCCCCATTCACAGCTTCAGTCAGCCAGGTTATACTGATTACAATATATTGCAGGATACTTTGCAGCTCATCACAGAGATGAAAACATGATGGTACGTGATAAAAAGGCTCCCAGAAACGTGCAGCTGCTCTCAACACTGCTGCTGCCACTGTTCTATTGAGTGGAATACATGAGGATTAATGAAGGGAGGCAACACAATCAGAACTTGGCTGGCCACACACTACATCCCGTGCTAGGGCAAAGGAGAAGGAAAAGTAATTTCCCTTGGTTAAGGGACAATAAGTATAAAACACACTATAAATTACAGCTGTGCTGTGATGAGAAAATATGGTGCAGTGTTTTATCATCCTATTACAAAACCCATTATTCAGTAACAGGTATTTAAGACAGAGTTAGTTAGGATTCACACTTGAGACAACATTCTGAGCAAGAGAAGATCAGGCACTCAGAAACTGAGCTGGAAATAGTAGCAAAGAGGAGAGGAATTGTTCAGCTGTTTCTGAATTCCAGAGAGAAAGTAGATCTGTTGGCAGCAAGAAAGAAGAGATGATCAGTGTAACGTAGCTGGCAGGTTCCCATATTCTGGAGCAGGAGTTTTAGATGTTCTTGCAATGAAGTGCTCAAGCTTCTTCCCTAAACTTGGACATGCTGTGAATTTTTCAGAAATCACGTTGGTGTCTTAGTCCCCCAGAGAGTCTGCCCTTTGCAGGGGAGATAGATACAAGGTTAGGTGGTTGCAGTGTGGGAACACAGAGACTGACAAAGTGCAAAGGAGAAGGAATCAATGGCATGAGTGAGAAGTCATGGCTTGGGTACCAGTGTCAGCAAATTCTGTTGCTGCTGCTGATTGTTCAACCAGATGCTCACAAGTTCAGTGCTCTTGGAGAGGTGCCTCTTTAAAAGCCAAAAATGTAGGTATGTTTCTTCACAGAGCTGCATTAAGACAGTGGGAACTTTCAGTGAGTCAAGTGGTGAGAAACAGACAGCTCCAGCCACATTCTTTCCACCAGGCCCTCCAGGGCTCAGATAGCTGCAGTCTGAGGGTCTCCTTGTAAAAAAACCTGCTCTCCAGAAGTCTGTAGCCCTGCATCCTGGAGGCACTTTTGGCAAGAGCTGTGAAGCAAATGACCTGATTATTCTTTTACTATTATACGGACTGATGCATGCATTTTTTCCTTTGTTTTCCTCATTCTTTCTTGATCTCTGACAACTGGGGTTAAACCAGCCAAAGGGCAGGTAGCTTAGCTTCCCAGCTGAGGGCCTTTTATGGCTGTGGCTGCTGTTGTTTTGCGGAGACATGGATGAGTCTCTGTGTCCTGCATTTAGACTGTGGTGCCTATCTTGAGCTTTTTTCCTTGGACAATAATTGAGAATATGCCACAGAATCACCCAAAGTCTTGAGTCTCAGCATATGGGCTGATGTAAGATATCTGTATACAGTTCAGTGAAGCAAGGCTCTAGAAAAGGCAGGTTATTTCTTTGGGGTCGCTGAAAGTTATTTCAGTTCCTTCCTTGTAACAGATAGCAACAGCCTGCACTGTGGTGTCCCTGTTACCTGCAGCTGCACCACTTCTGTCACTTACTTTAAGGGGATAGTTTAGTGCTCCAGATCTGATTTTCCTGAGGTGATGCTGTGCACTGCTGGAAGTGTAATGATTATGGACTTTATTGACATGTTATTACTGGTGGTGTAGATCTTTCTGATACACCATGTTTTCCAATATGCTGCATGATAACAACTTAAGTTTTCTAAAATATGGTTTTAAAACTTAGCTCTAGCACCAAATGAGCTAGTTTAGGGTGGTCATTAATGCAGTGTTTAGTGATGGAAAGTAAAGGCTGTCTGCCACACAGTTACATCATGCTTCTGTGAATAGACCATTCTTTGTAATATCTTACCACACACATGCTTCTAGTTCAGGAACAAGTGGATATAAATTAAACTTATATGACTCTTGGAAGTCCAAACCAGCTATCTTCTCATCCAACATATGGTATCTATGAGGCTGAGAGATCAGATTAATCTGTTTTGATTTTGTTTCACTTCAAAAATAAAGGTCCCATTAACAGATATGCATAAAGTAATTGTACAGTGTAGGACTTGTGACATTTATTCGGCCTTTCTAAAACTTATGAACAGAGCTACAGGCTACTGAGTTTACCAAAATGCAGGTCTGTTGTGTCCCAGACCAGAGCAGGGAGCTCAAGTGCCAGAGCAGGTAGAACTGATCTGTTCCAGGGAATATCTCCTCTTAAACGGATACCAGGCTCAAGTTTTCCTTCTCCTGTTTTCCCACAACCTCAGGTTACTCATCCCCTGTTTTGCAGGTTTATGCCATGAGGCAATTATCAGATGCTTGCATTGCAGGTGCATGGAGTGCCAGGACACTTTTTGTGAGTAGGGCAGACATAACATGGGGCTGAATGAATGTTTTGCTCAGAGAGTGGGATCTGAAAAAATCAGGGTGCAGTTTTGTCCTAAGGGCTGCTCTGTAAGGTGCTGTCTTCGTACCATGCTTCTTCCCAAGTTAGGCTTTGATTTCCAAGTCCTCTGATTGTCTACTTGTCACTCAGAGAAGGCATTCAGGATTCAGTCAGGTTGAAATACAGATTGAGAGTCTTAAGATGGATATGTTGGACTAGAAATGCTGAAGTGGCCATTCGGTCACTGTTAAAAGGCTCTGGTTTGGTTTCAGTTATCCTTTTTCCCTCTCACTGCTGGAATTATTGTAATAAGCACCTGCTGCTGACAACAACCCAACCCTCAACTTCACTTTCATGTACTACTCAAGGTATGTCTGTTTGATATTTTTTATAGAGACTAATTCCTTTCTCTGCTGTCAAAGAGAAATGATGGCACTTGATTGCTGAAAGACACAAAATGACAAATTTCATGTCTGATGGCTTTTATTAGAAGGAGAGCTCTCTTGAAAGTGGTGCTGCTCAGTGGGGCTAATTTAAAGTAGCTTTTTCTCACAGATTGATGTAACTCTTGTAATATGTTTGCAGTGCAGCTGTTGCTGATGTTGTGGAAGAGCTTCCAATTCCTAGGCAGAAACTGGGGAGTGGGACAGGTCTTTTGGAGAATCTGTATATGTACTATGATCCCTGACTCCCTGGTGTGGTACCAGACTCAGGCAATCACCTATTGTATATCACAGTAATAACATGAAATAAAAATGTTAAGGGATTTGTCATCAGCTGCAGTCTTTTGCATTATTATTCTGTATCTCACCCTGCACGAAATGAGCTTCTGAGCCAAAGAGAATACTGACACAGTAAGGAAAGAATATAGCAAGGCTGAAACTGGACTTAAGCAAAATTATGTGCTTCGAAGCACTCTTTGCTTTTTAGAAATAATATGCTTATTTTTACCTTCTCTACTATAGCTAAAAATGAGCAATATTTGGAAAACTTGCCATTTATCCCTGGTTACAGAGTCCTCCATCAGTTGCTACTGTTTATTTCTAATGCAATCCTGTAGTATGCCATAGCCAGGGATATTGAAATGGTCTATAAACGTTAGGCATTCTAATAAATCAGCCTGATTGTTCAAAATATTTACAATCTTTATTGTGCCTGTTGCAACACCTCTTACAGAGACATAGATACACTCTTGAATGAATCCTTGGCCATAAGCAAACTAGACCTTATCTCTATTCTAAATAGAAGGGTTTTTTTTCTGTCAATCTTGAAATCCTTTCTAGAAGGCTCATTTTGTTCAATGAAAAACTGAAAGACATAATATATATAGTTCTTATATTTAGAGTATAAAAATGCCAATATGAGATGTAAAAATCCTGATGCAGTGATGGGAAATATTTTCACAATTGCAATACTCATGATTATACAGCACTTATATTTAAAAGACCTCTGATGTGAATTATAGAGGACAGCATCAGTGAAGTGCCCTGATAGAGCTAGAAGTCTCCAGATGCTTTACAGGCTTAGGGAGTGGGTGGTATAATTTAAAATAATCACTGTTTTCTCCCATTTCCGATGCATTTAAGATTTTTTTCCCCATCCTGGTTTTTTGTTTGTTTGTTTGTTTGTTTGTTTGTTTTGTTTTGGTTTGGTTTGGTTTGGTTTTTTGGTTTGTTTTGGGAGGGGAGTTGTGGGTTTTTTTTGGTTTTGTTTTGTCTTTTTTTTTTGTTTGTTTTTTTTGTTGTTTTCGGGGTTTTTTGGTTTGTTGTTTGGTTTGGGGTTTTTTGGAGTATTTTTTGTTTAAAAATTTAATTTAATTTTATGTTATTCTGGAGACTTGTTTGATATAAATGCAGCAATGGCTTTTGGAGATCATGGTGAGACCTGATCACATTTCAAACCTATGTTCTTTGTAGACTTTTGTTACCTCTGATAATCTGATAAATAATAAAGTGACAATTCAACTTATTGATTAGGTTTGTAATGATGTCCTTGTCTTGGCAGGAATGTGGCTTTTACATTTCTTGCTACTGTATTTCACTCTAAGTTAGTGTCTGCCTAGGATGTATCTATTTAAAAAATCTGACACCTAGTTATGAGGTGTAGTAGCAAAAGAGATTCTCTAGTGTGCAATACCAAAATCTTCCTTTCTGAAATCCCTCTTCAAAAAACCACAATTTTTAGGTTTTCCTTTGTATGACACTTCTCATTGCTAAATTGCTAAATAATTAGAGAAAATCTGCCTTAAAGTTTCTTTAAGTCTCCTCGTTTCATGATGTGTTTCAACCATAATACCAGTTATACCTAGTCAATATGTTTGACTTCTTTGATAGCACTATAAAACAGGGATTTTAATTTACTGCAAATCTCTCTGTGCATTTATGATATCATAGTAAGAATAATTACCACATACGTAGTATTCTATTCATTTTTTACTCTAAAGATTTCACAAGTTTTCATAAACAATTATATTTTTTACACAAATGCCCTAAAATAGCACTTAGGTATTACACCAAAAGGAACAGCTTGAGGGCAGAGAAGGAATTCTTTATCTTTTGTATATGAACACATATACAAAAGGTTTTGCTGCATGCTGAAGAATCACTTTTGTTGAGAAGCCCTTTGATGTCATGAAGTCAATAAGTATACCTTTCACAATGAACGTAACACTTTCCAGCAATGTGAATACTATTAAAAAAAAGAAAAAAAGAAAAAAAAAGAAGAAGCATGTTAAGTTTTTAAATATCAGAGAACTGTCTTTGTGAACCAGATAATAAGACAGAAAATCACCAAAATGCCAGGAGGGTAATCTGAAATGAGAAGGCTGGTTAGGAACTGGATTGTAATTTGGGCAATAAACCCTGTTTATGATAGTCTTCCAGCCATTAACTGTGTCTGTTGCCAGAGGAAACTGGGACTATTAACTTCCTCTGACTGAACCAGAGGGAGAAAGCAATAATTTCTTTTACAAGCAGAAGGAAAGGTTCTGCTCAATAAAGAGCAATTAAACATTTCCTATAAAGCAGAATGCTCAGGAGACCTCATGCCACTGTCAATGTGGCTATCAAAAGCTTTCCTTTGGCTCTTTGAAAGATATTCCATGCTATTTGTGTATTTATTACATCTCTGCAATTACAAACTTGACTGAAGACAAATTTTGTTGAGGTGAATGATTCCACTGAATGACAAAAGATCTAATGGATTTCTTTCTCATCCCAAGGAGGTAATCTTTGACGCATTTTCAGAGACGAGGACTAAAGAGATATTCTTGTATGCTTATCTTGCTTTGAATGACTAGAGATGACTTTTTAATCATTCAGATAATTCTCTCTTCCTGCCTCTTTAATTAATTTTGAACTTTTTTTCTCAGTAAGGTATTTGTTGCTTTACTATCTTGAATCAGTTACCTGCTCAGGAAATTAGACTGTATCATTATGTGCTGTATAAAGAAATGTTTCCTTTCAATCTCCTTAGGCTACAAAAATATTTTGGTGCTGTTATTTTTGTTAAAAGATACTAATCTTGTGATCCTTGTCTGGATCATAGCATTCTGTGTACCACAAAAAGAAGAGAAAGAGCAGTCCTTTTTGCTTGGAGTTCAGAATTGAACAGCAATGAAAGATGCAAAAATAGCAGACATGTCTTCTATCTGTAAGAGGAATAGCCTGGGAAGAGAATGACTTCATTTTCATAATATACTGCTATCATTTAGCTGTATGAGTAATTTTCTCTCAAGGAAAAGGGTAATAAATTATTGGCAATTACTCCTTCAATTTATCATTATCAACATATAACAGTCATATCACTTTAGCAGTCTGTAAAAATGTGGTATTTCACGGGGTTTTATTAGTATCTGGATTGCTTTACAAAACAGCTTTCAGAAGAGGGAGTCTGTAACATTACACTGCTTCCCATCCTTCACTAGCTGGCTATCAAAGGATACAGGAGTAAAGCAAACAACGAAAATTACTGCCCACATGCTGGTCCTCTTTCCACCATGGTGTCTGCAGTAGCTGAAAGCTTGGCTTGTCTAACTGCAGCTGAGTTCATGCAACATCTATTGCCAAACAAAGCACTCATATTATTTCATAGCTAATTTTCAGTAGTGTTACTACTCAAGACTATTATTGAGTGGTGGGTTAAGTACTTCAACGCTTAAGCAAAATCATCTCTGAAGGACAAAGAAAAACCTACTTGACTCTGTATTTGGTCTAAGATCATTCTATTACATTGCGTTAGAAAAGGTATGTGACAGAAGTGTGGGAGCTCTTCACCCCAGAGGCAAATCACCCCATCAGTATCTGTGTTCTTGCGACCTGCTTAGTGTTCAACCCCCTCAGGATGGGTTACAAATCCAACTTACACATTTTTGTGGTTGCATTTGCCTTCTGAATAGTAGAAAATGGAAAAGGAGGAAAGCAAAGGTTTAGGGAGATGGAATATGCTCAAATGCAGGTATGCTATAGAAGATAAGTGCTGAAAAAGCTGTGTGAACAGGCTTTATTCTAGCTCTACTACACTGCCTTTCTCTTTAGCTGGGTAAGAAAAGGTTATAGTGAGAAATACTTCAATGTATTCTCTATCCCCCTATTGGAGGGATTTTCAAAGCCATAAAACTAACAACACTATTTCATTTCTCCTTGAAATAGGAGTGGTGATAACATACCAGGGTGATGGGTTACAGCTTCAGAGAGATGTGTGCCATTTAGCAGAAGTCAGTGGAGGTACAGGTGTATAGAAAATCAGATCACAGCCTGCTGAATAAGAGAGAATTACAGTGACTGAAAGAAAAGAAGGGTTTGAAAACTGCTAATATTTTCTATTAGAGCAACTGAGAGTTAGAAACTGTAGACAAATTTTGACTCCTCCTTTGGGTCAAAAATATAAGCATCAGGTAGCATTTTAGAGTACAATCCCCAAAAGGTTTGTAATGATTTAATGTATGCTAATTCAAAATAATAGTGAGAATATGCAAATTGTTTTAGATAATTATTGGCTGTATTATACCAAATTACTTGCAGTCTGGTGGTTAAAATAAAATATTCTTTGCCTAAAGATCTTTTTGTTCAGTTCCTTCTTATTTTACCAAACCAAAGCAAGAATTATCTGGAAGATATTTGTGCCCTCTTGGGCAGGCAAGAAGTGGAAACAGAAATATAGTCAAGCTCTACAAAAGGGCTACAAAAGGCATTTTCATTTTAAAAGGTATTTTTTTTGTGTTTTAAATACTTCTTGAATTGGATCATCTGCCTCAGCTTATTGGGAAGGAATCTACCAGGCTTGACTTGGAGGTGTGTGTGGCTAAAGCACGTATGACTAAAGGATTTGGCCTAAGGTATCATTCTCCTTTGGGAAAGGGGTGGACACATAGCAGCAAAGAGAAATGGAAGACCACAAGCCATTGCTGACGGAATAGGCTTAGAAAGGAAGAGACGTGTGACTCAACAGGTGCAATGTGGGTTTATCCCAGACTTCCATGAGATTGAAATGATGGCTTTTCTTAAAAGTCTTTTTACCCCCCAAAAAATGGACAGTAGCTGTCCATGTGTGTCATTTTTTTTTNTTTTGGAAATATTTGGAACATTCTTCTACAAATTTTTAAGAGTTCATACAAAAAAGGTATCTCTTATTTGGAAACACTTTTTCTACTGCACTAGATGTTCAAATATTCAAGTATCAAATGCAGTGCCTTCCAAATATGTGACTTGATTTGGAAATTTGTTCCCTTACACCAGAAGAGAAAGATTCTGCTCAACAGATTCCCTTAAAAAGGGGAACACATTCAGCACCAGAAAACTTAAAAACATAACAACAAACCCCATACTAGTAATTTCACATGGACGAGTGTCTTGGCTGTTGCAAATATGAGAAAAAGGAAAATAAAGGGAATTAAAGGAAAAATAAATGGGTAGATTTTATACGTCATATTTGAAAGTCTTTCACATGTACTAGTATATTTCTCTTAAAGCAGTCTCACACTACTTAATGAGTGAAGCATAGATGTGTGTGTGCATCAAAAATGTATGATATATCCACCTTAGCTCCATATATTCCCTCTGGAAATAAAACCAGGCAACTTTGCTAAGATATTGCAGAATTTAATAATTGATTAGTTTAAGATTTAATGGTATGTTTCATCTATGCATTAATCATTTCTCCCTCTTCTGATGTTAATTCTTTTGAAAGTAATTTCTTGATGACGTCATGTAAATTCAGCAGTCTGACAGTTAAAAGAAAGGTTTGCAGGTCTTGGATAACTTTTTGAAAATTAGTACATTGCAAGTACTAAGAAATTTTAGATGCAGTATCTTAGCAGGGAAACAAAAATCGATCATAAATGACAAAGGGACTGCATTGACTTTATTAAGTTGTTTGCAATTTTTTCTGACCTGCTTTTATCAGATGTGAATTAGCCTTTATCTGGGAAGTATTTTCTTTATCTGAGAAATATTAATGCTGCTTTACATATGACTTGGATTAAAAAAAAAAAAAGATTTTAAAGCAGTGATTTTAAATATTTAAAGAGATCTTAAGTTCTGTCAAATTCATGTTAACAACAGCCTGTGAACACAGGAGGGAGACAAAGACTTGGTTAAGATGGATGCAGAGACGTGTTTAAAAGCTAAGCTTCAGGAAAGAAGTGGGTAGAATGAATACAGCTGGTGATTTACAAGTATTATGTTTGATTTAAAATAATATTTTTATCATATGCCATATTGCTTTCTAAATTGCCCCCTAACATTACTTGGTGATAAATAGCTCACCCTATTTCTTTTACCTTTAATAATTGCTTCAAATGTGCTAATTTCTTAGCCTGTTTCTGGAAGTGATATAATGGATAGACTTCCCTTGTCTGTGCCTATAGCTAATATTGAAGTATTTTTGCCAATAGAAAAATTACATTGAATCACATAAAAGTTATTCTGTCTCTGCAGATTGTACCACTATATTTGAAGTAAGATGCACTTAGTCTTAATTTTCTTGCTTTATAAATTGAGCACCATTTGCCACGTGCATGTAGTGTTTTGCAGTGCTTTCTTTCATTTGAGAACTCTTAGCAAAGAGTTGATATGATAAAGATTTTTCAAACTGTTTTCTTCCAAAAATGTCTTGGCATAAAAATGATTAGAAAACGATGACTGCACCACTTTTACAGTCTTCTGTGGTTTGCAGTGAAAGCAGAGCTGGGAAAACTTGCTGGATGTTTGATAGCTGGGAAACCTAAGCCCTCTTTGCCTTCAGCAGAAGCACAGCGATATGCCTGGCTTTGCCAGTGTGAGCTCGCCATATCGCTGAAGAAGCCTATCCAGAATTCATTTTCCTTGTACACATGAGGGCTGTCTGCTGAGACTGAGAGTCAGCTCATTTTTTCTGTTTGCTGATATGGTTCCCTACTTGCTGAGACGAGAACTGAGACTGCTTACACTGGCCAGCAAAGAGCCAGAGGATGGACTTTTCATTGCAGTCATACAGTAAAGAAAATAAAACTCTCTGAAAGTGAATCCTATCGGTCGACTTTGATATGGTGGAAAAGAGCTAGATATGATAAGGCAACAAAGTGATGATGTGAGCAAAATTCTGGCCAATAGGCGTAGTTTGCTATGTGGACTTTACCAAGTGGGTTACTCTGTCCTTGTAATACTGCTTTTGTGGTTTATATCTGCTTACCACTTTTTAAAATGAAAACACCAATTAATCCTTACACTTTGGTATACTGAAAATGTGCAAAGATAATTTCAAGGAATTAATACTTTAAGGTACAATTAAGTAAATTGGTCAGTACTACTCTAGATATCAATTCAGTTCTGGAGGATTTATATCCTTCTCTTACACCCATAATCACCCAGCCCTCTTCGTGTTGTTATAAATTGTAACTAGATAATCAGCGTTTCCAAACTGCATCAAAGAGCTGTTTTACTTCCACATCTGAAAGTAATTCATACTGACAAGAAATATACAGAAATAAAGACTACTCTACTGGACAATTAAAACCTCTTGAAATGTGGCTAACTTTCATGCTATTAGAAAGAAAATGCAAGCCAGATGTTTAGTGTAAATATGTGTTTAAACTACACAGATGCAGCCTCTCTGTCACTTTTAGATAGACAAAACAAACTGAAAGTAATTTTTTCTAGTGTAGAGAAATTCACTGTACTCTAGAAGAACCACAGGATTATAAAATCACAGAATAATTGAGTGGTTTGGCCTGGAAGGGACCTGAAGATGATCTAGTTCCAACCTTCCTGCCATGAGCAAGGCTGCTCAGAGCCCCATCCAAGACTTTGAACTCTTCTAGCGATGAAGGATCCGTAACTACTCTGGGTAAGAGAAGCAACATTGTGAATTGTTCCTTAAATAAGAACAATATTAATTGTAAATTGATGGTGGATCTGCTGAGCTATTTAATAACTATTGTTGCTGGAATAGTGCATAACCAGAGCCCAGACCTTTAATATATGTAGTAAAATGAGCTTTCAGGCAGTCTGGGAAGAGCTACTTGGGCTGTGTGGCAGAGGTGGTACTGCTCTCTCTACAGTCCTTTTTCTAAAATGAAGAGACTGCTTTGCCAGCTCTGCAATAGATCTTTGCTGGCAAGAGTGATTAGCATAGCACAGTCTGCTGAAGTTTTAGGCAGTTAGGTTCTGAGCAGCTAAAAAAACTTATCCATAAACAAGCAGGCAGATCTAAAGGAAAACCATTACACCAGTGGGAAATTTTACGAAAAGGTAACTGTAGACCCTTCCTTCCTTCCTTTCTTTCTTCCTTCCTTCCTTCCTTCCTGCCTTCCTGCCTTACAGGTCTGCAGAATGGAAGATAATCCTTCTTCCAGATGGAAGAAGAGAATTCTGCCTCAAAACTCATTTTAATACGTTCTAAAACTCAGTTAAGTACATGCATTGGTAATTTTTTTTTAATAGGTAGGCTGGGAATGGAGTAGAGCAGTTATTCACTGACAGTAACTATGAATCATAGCTTAAAAGTTGGCATCAATATTATATTTGTGTGCTCAGTCTGAGACAGTGTTAAGACATGGGGCTACTAGTCAGATTTATCATAACTTCTTGTGCAGGAGCTGTGTGTATGTCTGTACTTGGTTTTCATGGCAAGGTTTTTGTAGTGGAGATGCTACAGGGGTGGCTTCTGTGAGAAGCTGCCAGAAACTTCCCCCATCTTTGACAGAGACAGTGCCAGCCAGCTCCAAGATGGACATTCCACTGGCCACCAAGGTCTTTCTAACCACCAGTGAAAAGCACAGCACTGGGAGGGATGCTATGGGGAAAATGAACACCATCTCAACTAGCCCAAATACAATGTCATAGTTCATCATCTTTGGAAGATGTCAAGGGTGGCCTCAAACTCCTTCTGTTTGTTCATTAAGCAGTTGTCAAGCCAGTGCTGGGAATTCCAGCTACATAAGTTTCTTAAGGACTTCATGCTATTTCCAAATTCAAGGAAATTAATAGTATTCAAAGGCTGGGATAGCAGAAGTGAAAGTATTAAATGAAGACTAGTGCTGTTGGAGAAGATGGTGGGACTAGATGGTTCAAAAGACAGGCAGACCCTTTTACTCTGGGCTATAAGTCCAGTGCCTGTCACTCTGCTCCTGTCACAGCATCCACTGCTGTCTTACGCTGTTTCCTGGGCAGGAGGGCTGTTTCACAGGGGTCAGGATTGAATCTGCTCCCAAAAGGAGCAGACTCCCAGAGGACCTGCCCAGGGACAGCGGACATTTCTCTTACTAGGTGCAATGATGGTTCTGAGCTGTAGCTGAGACAACACTTTAAAAATGTAAAAAACCCCCTCACTTTGGGTAACATTAACGCTTCAGTTTCTCCCTTTACTGGTGCTTCAGTGTCCTTTTCTCATCTTTAACAGTATCTTTGGTGCCTTGTGGAGGCATGCTCACTGTGCTGCTGGGGTACCTGCCTGCCTGCAGTTCCTTCGGGTGACTGATGATTCAAGTGAGTGCTGGAGGTATCTGCCTGGTCTGGGCTTTTGCCTCATAGAAAGGGGAATGAAAGGAATAGTCTGTAAATGGATATCACACTGAGGATGAGTGTTACTGATTGTCAAGATCACTGTCACTATTCAGAATGAATTAAGATTTTGTTTTAGGGCAGCACAACTAATGTAGAGTGAAGAGGGGATTAAGAATACTACTTTCTGCATCATAGCAAAGATACTTCATAATAATAAGCAGAGAGACATCAAGGCTGTCACATCAATATCAGTGATTCCATCATGTAAACCCTGTCAGCAATATTGCATTATTTAGAAATATATAATACTCCACACAGAGACTGCACACTAAATATGCTTGAGAAAATAATTAAAACAAATGCACAGAGAGATAAACAAGAAGAGCAGGTTGCGTCTTAGCATTGATTTAGTAGTTTTTAGGTTTCAGCTCCCTGGGAAATGAACAAAAATTTACTGGTGTTAAACTTCAGACATAGAGATACTTGAAGAGAAAAGGCTTGTGAGGACCACATCTTTCAAGCAGGAATGAAAATGGGGACTGTTCTGTAAAAAGGACTAAAAAGGATAAGGCTCATTTACAGTCTCTAGCTGGCAAAACTATGTGACAACACACCTACTTGTTCATTTGAGCCTGATTGCACTCATAGTTATGATAAACGTTGAACCTCTGTGTGAGTAAGGGAGCTGCTCACAGGTCTTTATTCTAGAATGTTTGGTGGGCAAAACAACACAAATGATGACAGAAAGGTCACGGCTCTGGGAAGGCCAGGAATATTCAGGTCAGATAGTCCTTCCTGTGGTTCAGGTGGTGAGGGGGATGATGTCAGTATTTTACCTCAATTTGTTAATGCTTGCTCATGTTTTCTTTGTATCTGCATATGTTTTCCTGTTCAGTGTCAACAGAAGAGGGAAGACAAAAATTAAATGAAGACAAGAAAGCTGTGCACCTAATTTTTAAAAGGAACTTCGTGTGCTTGTGCACAGAGAAAGGAGCAACTTTGCAAGTACTGAATGTTACCTGATATTACTTGGAAATACTTGTTTTCCTGTACAAGGGGCAGAGTTGCACTGTGAGCCCATTTTAACAGACTGACGCGTCTTTAACACATCAGAGTGGAAGCTTACTAAAAACTTGAAGTTATTGACTACTGATGTATTAGAATCATCTGTACAAGTTTTATTAAATTTCTACAGACACAGCTTTATAATTAAAATATTTTGAAATATTAATTAAGTTTATGTATGAATTACAAATATTATTTCATAAACTTGCTGGCCATTTTAAAAAATTTCAACTCTTTATACCATGTATTTCTTTAGACTAAAAATGACTGTAATAAAGCAATATCATGCCAGAAAAGATAGACTCAGTAGGACTGGTCTGAATGAGATAAAAAGGGAAAAAAGGAGCTCTGCAATTACAATTGACAAGTTGGTTTAATATCCAGAGAAAGAAGAATGCAATTCAAGAGCAGCTGGATTAATTAAGTAATATGGCAAAACAAACCATGGGTTATTATCATTTTCAGTGTGCCCCAGGACTTAGGGAGGCCTGAGGGCTCAGAGTTCAACTTCTCTCCACACAAAAAGTGCTGATATCTATAATGAACATGGGTGTCAAGACATAAAAATGTATTATATATGAGATACATAATGTAAGTATTTATCTGTCAGTTTTTGTACAAAATACAAAGAAGGTATATTTTATTTCATAAATCTTACTATGCGAATATCTTATGTCTCCCTGTATATACAGAATATATCGATAATAGATTGCTGAGATTATGAAATGCAGGCTAAAAAAATGGGGGAAAAACCTCAATGTCTAATATAATCAGAAATAAAACAATCTGAGGAAAGAAATCAGTAAGTGGTCTGGTGGAGGTGAGTGAAATAAATGATGTGACCCAGTTTCCTTTTACTGGAAATCTGCTACTGCCTGGGGCATTATAAAAATCAATCAGACAGGTGAAAATAGAAAGTAAATGACCAATGGATGGTTTAACAAATTTGTAAAAGTTTAATAGAAAATCTGGAAACCCTGAAAATTATTCTATGTAAATTCACATGCCAACTGCAAAAAGACACACAGATCACATCCTAGAAAATTACACTTTTAGTTGACTGACAGAGTGTTTTGAAAGCCCCCTGCAGCCCAGGATGTGCAGGGTAAGAATTCTCGCTGTAGTGCAGTGTGAGGAACAGTGCCAAAGAGACAGTGCCTTGTTACTCTGTAGAAGATGGAAAAAAACTCACTTGTCATGGGGAAATTAGGTATGGCAAAGTTTTGTTGATTACAGGGCCAAATTTCTTCCCTGACTAGAAGCTGGTCTTGCTTGACCTGTTGGGATACATCTGAATGACTGATGAAGGATCATCAATTTGTGGAAGACCAGTGGATTTGCATTAATTCTATTAACTGATGACAGTGAAAAGCAGAATGATCAGAAGCAGCATGACATGGGTTTGAGAGGGATGCAGCTGTTGATGTGGTGGGAATTCTGCTGGTGAGTGTTCAGGAAGCACTCACACTGACGAAGTCTTGAGGCAAACCTGCAGGCAGTGTTTGCCTGTGTGTACAGACCGTGAGCACAAGTGATAATTTTGTTCTGTCCAGACTGGCAACTGCCCAATATTGTCTTTCGCTGGACAATAAACCGCGCATCTGCTTGATCCTCCAACGCATTTGGAAGCAGGTGGGTCATGAGTACTCAGGTGGGGGCTGACTTCCAAAGGAGAGTGAACAGAGAAAGGCGGCCAGTCCCCACAGCTTTGGAAATACAGCCCTTGACAGAGTGTGTAAAGGTGAGGACAAAGGGGAGCTGTGGCTAGGGAAATTCAGGTAAACTGGTAAGTGACAGTGAGAATATCTTTCATCAAAGTGTAGACAAAAGTGATCAGTGACCAGGATTTCAACAACTGGCTTTTTGTACGACCAAGCGAAAAGCAGACCTGAAAAGAAAATACAATATCTGAGCAACAGTAAATAAGGCCTAATGGTGTCCACAGACAGATGACGTGAGCAAAACTGTGCAAAACCATGCATTTCAGAACAATAAAACTGAAACATACCAGTGATTACTAATAGAGATAGGAATCTGTATGAAACGTTGACATGTATAAAGTGTCGACATGTATAAAATGTCCTTCAATAGAAAATGAGTGCAGCTTGACAACTATCATGTTCCAGACCTGAAAGCTTATGAAATGAGTAAAGACACAGAGACAGTTCTTATATTTTGAGGAGAAAACTTGCACTGAACAGAGAAAAAGGTAATCAGTCAAAGCAATCAAGGGAAGCATCAGAGCAGGAAGTTAACAGGTTATGCTTTGGAGCCAGTGAGTGGAAAACAGCTAATATCAGAAATAAGGTTAGCATGGAAGACCAATATAGTAATTCTGCTGATATAGATCACCTAAATTAGAACATAAACCTTAATTTCTACATATTTGTGACTGTTCCTTCCTGTATGGTAGTGAAAGTTGTTGTTTACTGCCTTAATAGGCTAAACCAACGTAGTTTTGTATTAAATTACTACACTAGGTGCAGTCCTGCTGTCATGAAATTGGTGGCAAAGCTGTGAGAGAAGCTTTGAATTTCTGAAAGTAAGCACTCAATCTCAGAGAACTGTCCCAGCCTGGTCTCTGTCCCATGTAATAAAGTACCAAAAAATTGTGTCTGGAGGAGGGGCACATATAAAAAACATTCCAGTCATTACACTGTAATAGGGAAACATGAAGAGCATATCTATACCCATGTATGCATAACAGGAATTGTGTTCTTTATAGTCAAGTTACAATCAAAAAGTTCATATTCAGTCCTAGCTTGATATACATTACCTCTCAGCATATAGGAAAAAGCACTTGCAGATTCAAGATGAAGAACATGCTGCAAATTCTGTTTTCAAATTTAGAAATTCATGATAGGACTATCTGCACTTGCACATTTTAAGCATTTTAAGCTTTCAGTTGATCTCAAAATAAATGTGCCTACATATGCAGTGTAAAACACATGAAGATGACAGTACAGCTTTTTTTGGATTCCAAATAGTAAAAATGCCAAATGTTCACATATGTTGGCAGAATACTTTATTATAATGGTGCTTATCAATAGAAATCAATTTAAAATAATATTTGAGGGCAAGCTTTCTTGAATAAGAGTGAGATAGCTGTTCCACAAATCAACAGTTTCAGTGCTGCTCTCTTCACTGTCTAGTCTCACTTAAGGAAGTCTTGCTGAATGCACACTCTCCCCTAAGAAAGACTGTGAAGATAAGGCTGTCACTCTCCTTTCTAAAGCAGCCAGAGAGCACTGCATGGTTGCAACTCTGCCAGAGGCGAATGAACACCAAGGTGATTACATGAAAGGGCATGAATGGCTACTGCAATCTATTTAGTATTTTATATTAAATTTTATTAAATTGAGAATTACCAATAAAAACCGTAACAATAAGAATGTGCACTTACTTACTTAAAACACAGATGTATCCTGTGATCTCTAGTTTCTGTATGATGCCATCATGCAAGAAAAATTATCCGCATCATGAAATATCTTATCCCTTGATCTGCTCAATCCTCTGCTAATACGATTCTATCTATATATATATGTCTTTATGCAGTTCATCTACTACACAGGATCACCCAGGAAATCATTCCCACATATGTTTGTCAAAATATAACCAGTGGTCAGAAAAGGAGAATATCTTATTAAAAGTTTGTGGTTCAAATATCATGTCAGAGTGTAAGTAGTACCATAGGCCAAGACCTTAGACAAATTTCAGAACAGTTGTAGATGCTCTGTATGTGCTCTATGTAGGTATTTTAATAGAGGTATTTAATTACAATGCCATGTCTATCTTGTTCTAATGCAGAACAAGCACTCAAGATTGGTCAGATTCCTTTATTTAGCTTCTTCTGAAAAATACAACTGAAAACTGATGAAGAGCTATAAAACTTAGTATGCATTGGCATGGAGGAATTTCACAAGTAACTGTATTTACTGTTAATGGGTTGCTGCTTCAAAGTCAGCAGAATTTCAGAATTGGCACTAGAAAGTAGTTAAATGTCACAAAGCATACAATATGGGGCAAACAGTGGGTTTGATTATCTGCATCTGTCCCATCCTCTCCAGTGAAGGTTTCAGAAATTTATGCAGTTTATACACCTAGAATTTGTGCACAATAATTTATACACATATTGCTGATTTGACACAATCCTTCTGGACTTATTGAGAAGCTATGATGTTAATTGTATATCACTTGACTTCAAATTAAAATATTCCAATGAATATTTGTGAACCAAATCAGAAGCCATCCAGCATTTCAATAATGAAGAAACCAGTATTTACCTTGCATGTTGTTTTTGGTGCTGTGAAGCTTATGAAGAGCTTCATAATCCAGATCTCTAGGAGCACTTTGTAAACAAGAGAAATGATAGCTGTGTCTATCTGCACTGGGAGCAAACACATCCACCAATCTGTGCAGCTGAAGTCATGTCTGAAATACCATGTTTGTCAAAAATTAAAATGAAAGGAACAAGATGTGGTGGTGTTATGTTCTACCTGGCTTCTATTTTTCCTACCTTGAAGATTGTTGGACCAGTAGGAAAAGTTGTCCCCTGCATAAAAAGTGGGGATAGAGATGAAATATACCCATTGGACCGAATTCCCAGTATTCCTGAGATAAAAAGAACAGAGAAAAGCACTGAAGTAATTGGAAACCTACATCATTAATTTAGTACAGCTTTATGATCTACTGTTTTAAGGTCTTAGATCTCCAGCTACTTGTCAGAGACACAGTCACAGAAGTAAGAGAAGCAGCTTGCATTTTCTATCATTCTCACTTCTTTTAAATGTGGAAATCTGGCAGCTGTGACCATCTAGAATGTTTATCCTAGTGCTTCCTTTTATTTTTTTTTTTCTGAAGCAGATTGCTAAGGAAGACCTGGTATTTCGGGCTTCTGAGATTTGTTCTCCTCCCACTTAGAGATGGGGTTCTAGCTTTGGTCACGTGTAGGTGACAGTGAAGCTCCTAAGGTCTCAGGCCTCCAGTGGTGATTATTTTGTATGTGGGGGTAGAGATCAATATTAAGTGTTCAACCAATATGTTTAGGTAGCAGTCTGGATTGTAAAACCTTTGGCAGAAGTTCTGATCATGGCAGCTGGGCAGAAAAAGATCTATATTACTGATTGCATGCAGCACATATTGGGCTTATTGGAGTAGCAGTATACAAACTGATGCATGCTCACTAATCTGTTACACTACTTCAAGAACACTTTCATCTTAACAAAAGGCCCTGAAAAAAAGTCACTGCTTTCCAAAAATCAGAGTTGGTATCAGTAAAGATTGATATTCTTTGCTTTTTAAAAACAAGTTAACACATCATCCGACTTAAAAGCCCAGCCTCTCCATTGGAAAATTCCTATATTAAAGATTTTGTCTAAAGGATTAAATGACGTTGATCTAGTAGGTATTCTTTCAGAGAGAAGGGGAGAGCTTACCATCGGTGAAGGAAGACCTTTGTGATAAGAAAATTCTATCAGATACTTTATTAATAATGAAGGCTTTCAGAAATTCCAGCAGAGGACATAAAATCAGTCTGTATAAGAAATAGATTCCTTTCTAACACAGTGTCTCATGTGTGCACACTTAGCACTTACTCAGTATTTTTTGATCCGTGTTCCATCACAGCCCAAATTTTGAAAAAGGATTTTCAAAGCCATTCCTAAAATAAGCTGCATTAAATTATTTAAACTCTTTTCCAAACCTCTTTAAGAAATTCCTAGGACAACCCCAAAATTTCTGGGCACCACCTCCACCCACCTCATTAAAGTGGAGAAGCAATTTTGAGGGGAGAAACGTGCTAAAAGTGCCAGAAAAATCTGCATGCAAAGACTGGTCTCCAATAATTAGCAAGTAATGAGAAAGAAATCATCACATATGTACAAACGGCAAACTGAGTCATGCCTCAGCAATATGCTTCTTTGCTATGATTGAGCACGCCAGTTCATTTTCAAAGCAGTAATTCGAATGGTGTAAAGGGAGACCCATTTATTTGCTTCCTTCCCCCCTCCACCCTCCTCCAGCGAAAGACAGAGCATTAGTTAAAAAAACAAATGAAGGAAAATTCCCCAAAGAACCTTAGCAAGGAACAAGAAAAACATCCATTGTAAACAGCGGGTGGGTCTTCTGACAGGCTTTGTTTGCAAATGATAACAATTACAGGTAATTTTTCATTTCAATTGGAAGAGCAGATATAAAAAAAAAGGGAGAGCAAGAGAAACAGAGAGCGAGTGAGATTTCCCAAGTGCCTTATTCCCTCCCAGGTCTACAACCTAACAGGAGTGTAGAGAGCTCGGTAGTTTCTTCTTATTCCATTAAGTGAGATCTAATTGTGTCTCTTCTGTCTGTTGGCAGATGCGGTTTCTACATAACAACAGCCCAGAGACAGAGCTGCCTGATTAATGCCTCCAGCTGTCATATGCCCCATTATCTGTGCATTTGCATAACTTAATGGTTTAGGACAGGGGAGAGAGGATGCTTAATTTAATGTTTAGCAGGCCCTTGATAGCTGAATAATTTAAGAACTGTCAAGGGAGGTCAGTCCTACAGCGATTCAGCAAGACAGCCGTGATTTCTGAATATCATTAAAATCCTTACTTAGGATAATTTGCGAAAAAAAAAAAAAAAAAAAGGAAGGGGAGCATGGAAAACCAACAATGCCTGAAAGGAGGTCTTGCTTTTCTGTTAACCATTCCTTCCCTGAAGATTAGGAGAAAGACTCGTGGAAAAAACCCCATCCATTCATAGCATGGACAAGAGAGAAAGGGGTTAACCCTACGCAAGCTCTCTCTTTCTCTCTCTCCCTCCCTCCC